>LPNX011206248.1:173123-217085 GCA_001517045.1 Pseudotsuga menziesii | reverse complement strand
ATAGGGGACATCATCAACATCAGCAGGGTAACACATCTATAAATCATTGGAATATTTTCAACATCATGTAGTCTTCATCTTCAATCATCAGCAACATCTTTAGTCTTTGATCCGCAACATCTTCAGCATTTTGATATTTCAATTGACAACGAAATCTTCAGCACTTAGACCTTTTGATCAGCAACATCTTCAGCACTTTGACTGTTCGATCAGCAACAACATCTTCATCATTTTGACCTTTTGATCAGCAACATCTTCAGCACTTTGACTTTTCGATCAGCAACAACATCTTCAGTATTTTGTCCTTTCGATCAGCAACATTTTCAGCATTTTTACTTTTCGATCAGTAACAACATCTTCAGCACCTTGACCTTTCGATCAGCAGCAACATCTTCAGTACTTTGATCTCTCGATCAGCAATATCATCATCAACACTTTGCCCTTTCGATCAGCAGCAACATCTTCAGTACTTTGATCTCTCGATCAGCAATATCATCATCAACACTTTGCCCTTTCGATCAGCAGCAACATCATCATCATCATATTATGATCTGTCTATCATAATCATCATCACATTCTGATCTTTCGATCAGAAACATCATCATCATAGAAACATCATCATCATACTCTGATCTTTTGATCAGAAACATCATAATCATAGCGTGTCATCATCATACTCTGATCTTTTAGATCAATACGTCATCATCATCATACTCTGATCTTTCGATCAGTATGTCATCATCATCATACTCTGATCTTTCGATCAGTACGGCATCATCATCATCAGCAACAACCTGCAATCCACAACTCAAAGACAAAAAAAATCTTTGGATCATTTTTGGACTTAAAGTCCAGGGATGATACAATCCCACCACATTCTCGACAACTGAAGTTACTGGATTGATTACGGGAGAATCAGTCCCTATCAATTTAGGACTAAGTCCAAGGACGATGCAGTCCTACCACATTCTTGATGACCGAAGTCACCGGATATAATTACGGGATAATCACTCCCTATCACTTTAGGACTTGAGTGCAAGGATGATGCAATCCTACCACATTCTCGACGACCAAAGTCACCGGATACAATTACGGGATAATCACTCCCTATCACTTTAGGACTTGAGTCCAAGGATGATGCAATCCTACCACATTCTCGATGACCGAAGTCACCGGATACAATTACGGGATAATCACTCCCTATCACTTTAGGACTTGAGTCCAAGGATGATGCAATCCTACCACATTCCCGACGACCGAAGCCACCGGATACAATTATGGGATAATCACTCCCTATCACTTTAGGACTATGTCCAAGGATGATGCAATCCTACCACATTCTCGAAGACCAAGGTCTCCAGATCACTTTAGGGCAAGTGCCCAGGGATGATACAATCCCACCACATTCTCGAGGACCAAGGTCACCGGATCTATTGTGGACAGATGTCCCGGGATGATACAATCCCTCTTCATTCTCGAAGACCGAGGTCTCCAGATCACTTTAGGGCAAGTGCCCAGGGATGATACAATCCCACTGCAACATCACTACTCCCCCTTTCGGGGAAGATCTTTTCAAACCACACTAAGCTTGTCTCAAAAGTGTTTGAACTCTACTCGAGGCAGAGGCTTCGTCAGTACATCATCATCCAAACCATCATCATCTACATCTTCAGTATGTGAATACTGAACTATCACCATCTGTATCTCCAGTATGTGAATACTGAAAGCATCGTCATCTATATCTTCAGTATAGAAATACTAAATCACCATCATCTGTATCTACAGTATGTAAATACTGAAATATCATCTATATCTTCAGTATGGGAATACTGAAATCATCATCATCTATATCTTCAGTATGGGAATACTGAAACATCATCATCTCTATATTCAGTATAGAAATACTGAATCACCATCATCTGCATCTATAGTATCATCATCTGCATCTTATCTTGTAAGTATAAATACCGGATTTCTACGTGTTACGTCGGAACACAGGGTTCTTTGTCATCACAACTATGTTTATCACATAGAATAATTGTAGTGTCCATCTTCAGGTCAAAGAGACCTGATATCAGCTTCTGAAGCCATATGGCTTTACAACTTAGTAGATCAATCTGCTATGTATTCTGCTTCAACCGTGCTAAGAGAAACACTGGACTGTTTCCTGCTAAACCATGAACTCATAGCAGACCTCAAACAAAAGCATCTACCTGATGTGCTTTTCCTGTCTGAGATACTTCCAGCCCAATCTGCATCTGTGTAGCCATACAATCTATACTCATGGCTACCATCATAGTATAGACCAAAGTCTATAGTCCCTTTCAGATATATCATCACATGTTTTGCAGCTACTAGGTGAACCCGTCTTAGTTGAACAAGATATTTACTTAAGGTGTTCACAGCAAAACAAATGTCTGGTCTGGTATTTGTTAAGCACATCAATGACTCAATGATTTGTCTATAGTGAGTCATATCCACTAACTCTAATGAGTCATCAGCTAACAGCTTCAGGTTGGAATCCATGGGTGTGGCCATGACTTTGCATTCCAACATATTGAATCTCTTCAATATCTCTACCACATACTTTCCTTTGTTGAGAAAGATTCCTTCTGAACTTTTCCATACTTCCAGACCTAGGAAATAATGCATTAACCCAAGGTCTTTCATCTCAAATTCTTCTTCTAGTTTCTTCTTGCTTTCCATGATCTGTTTCTCATTCCCTGTTAAGAATAAGTCATCCACATATAGTAATAGAATGACAGGTACATCTTCTACAACCTTGTAGGAAAGGTTAGGATCGACTTTACTCTTGGCAAAGCCCATGCTCATCAGGAAACTATCTATTCTTCCATACCAAGCTTTGGGAGCTTGCTTCAGGCCATAGAAGGCCTTCTTCAACTTGCATAATTGATTCCTTGTATCTTCAACTTCAAATCCACGTGACTATTCGATGTAAGACTCTTCCTCAATCATACCATTAAGGAAGGCTTGTCTTTACTTCATCATGGAAGAAACTACCATGATAGTTTTGAAGGAAGTGTACCTTGCTACCTGGAGTAAGTGCCACAACTCTTACCTTACTTCTATCAGCAACATATCTTATCTTGCAAATCCATTTGGAAGATACCACATTCTTGCTTTCCAGTTTGAGTACTATATCCCAAACATCATTCTAGTATCACAACATCTTCTATGAGTTTGTCTTCTCAGGTCATCAACATATCCTAGACTTCTGCATTCAACCTTGAAGGTTGGAACCCACTTTACTCTTGGTAAAGTCTTGATCCATCACAAATCTATCCATCATGTCGTACCATGTCGAACTCAGATATAATTTTATGTAGTCACTCCCCCTGAAGTGGAGTATCATCTTCCCTCTTCATTCTATACAGGTGGTTCTATGCTTGATATATACTGGTCAATAGAGTATGTTATGTCATAGTCTATTCTTTCTGGGGAGAATCACGAACCTTGATTTGTACACTTGTTCCATCATATCGTATACATCATTCCCCATGATCAACTGTTATTCTTTGATCATATCTTCTTTCATAGCATTCTTTTCTTCATCTTGAGTTATCTCTTGTACCCATGGTGGTCTTCATCCTTCAAGGTGGATCTACCACTCTCCGAAGCTCTTTCTTCTATCATGGTGTCTCTGACCCTGGGAGCTTCAGATTCATGTTTATTGGAGTGAATCTTGAATTGTCATCACTTGTTCTTCAGAACAAGTCTCATCCTTATTTTCTTGTAGGAGGTTGTACATGACCTTTCCTACAATTAAAATGCACCAGTTGCATGGTTAGAACTATTTCATAAAACATATGCATAACGACAAATTATTATGCACCATGCAACTGTTTAGTCAATACAACATTCATCCATATCTCACATAAACTTTCTAGATGCCTTCCATCTCCACCATGACATTATTGAGATTGTGCACTAATCCAATATGTCAGCAAAGAGGTTTGATAAGTAGCAATGGAGAGTTGTATAGCACCATGAGATACTTACCCATCACATGCATATTAGTAGTATACAGTCATTAATGCAAACAATCTATCATGCATAACACATCAACTGAATATAATCAAATGCATAACAAAACAATATCATTAAATGACAATTGAATACTTATCTTTTGTTTGTTTCGTGGGTAGACTCCTTCTTGATCATTCTGCTTCATCGTCTTCTTCATTCATGAAATCATCATTTCTTATCCAGATGATAAGATGGATAAGAGGTTCTTTAAGAATTGAGTTCTTCATATTCCTCATCGCTTGATGGATCTTCTTTGAATGGTGAGAGCTTGATCTTCAATTGCTTCCATCGAGCTTCTTCTTCTTCCCAAAGTCTGTTGAAAGTAATTACTTCCTTCTGGCACACATTCTTTGCATGAATGAATCCCATGATCTTGGGAGGCCATTCAAGGTGGCTATCACCACTTCTGCATTCTGGATCTTCACATTCTTCAACTGTTTTCTCAAAGCCATCTTCTGATTTTAAGTTCTTATCTTCAAATAGCTTGGTCAAGGAATCAAACATCTTCAGTGTCTTTGGGGATACACTTGTGGTACAAGTTGATTCATGACTGAATCAGCAATGATCTTCTTGGCCTTGACCAAGTTCTTCTTGTGAAAGGCTTCTAGCCTCATCTCCCTCTGGAATTGGAACCTCTATACTCATGTAGGTGTCCAAACCATTTTCTTCAAAGAGATCATATACTTCTAGGCTTGGAATTTGTCAAGTTCACCAAGCTTATCATCAAGCTGATGTGATAGATCACTTTGAAATGAGAACCTCAAATGAAAATAGCAAAGGATTAGATCTTACCGATTTGAGGTGTCCGTCTTGGTTTCGAAGCTCGCTGATCTAGGATTTGTCACAGAAACCCTAATTTAAAAAACTTGGAATCTTTCAGATATGATTGGCTATATAGATAGATCTCTTCAAATGGATCTGTCCAATGTACTCCATTTCTGAAAACAGTGGAGAGAAGCTCGTGGAACAGGAAGCCCTAATTTTCCAATTTCTTTAGGAGAAATGCCTGTTACTGTTTCTGTGATATCTCTGAAATTTCTCCTCCTATGTGTCTAAAATTTTGTACTGAGGTAACCTCACATGTCTCTGATCCAACATCACAGGTTTCATCAGAATTGGTTTCACCATTTTGGGTTTATGATCATTTTCCCAAGGTGACCTATTACAGGACTTTTCAGAACATCGAAGTTGTACGGAATTCCACGTGTCACTGGTTCATCTTCTGAGTCTGATATTCAGACCACCGAAATTAAAGTCTGTTCCCGTTCTGTAACATCTTCAGGAATTCCATTTGGACCTCTGTAGCCCAAGATATTGCAATTATCCCCAGGTGTCCTGTTTAGGGATGAATTCTAGAAGAGGCTGGAACCCTAACTTGGAGAGAACATATCTCCTGGAATACAGCGAATCGGAGGATGAATTTTGGACACAATGTTCATCAGGATTCTATCTTTGGCCCTTGCAATTTTCAGCTCCTGATCCTTCACCAATCTCGGAATATAGCGAATGTACCAAAACGTAGCAGTTTTAGTATTTAGGGTTTTTCTAGCTCAGGGTCAGACTAGGGTTTGACTTTCCCAGAGTTTCACCCAACCAAATTTCTTGATCCAGGTCTCTAAACTTCAGTTTTGATGAGGAGAAAAATCCTATGCTGGTCTTGCTCAAAAATTCCTCTTCTGTAGAAAGCCCTAATTTCCACATCGAAAACTAAAAATGCTCGGAATCGAATTCCGCTTCGACAAAAACATGCGCCCTTCAATGGAGAGTCATCCTATCATAATTTTGCTGATGGATTGTGGAGAGAGACCCAAAAATTAAGAAGCCCTAGCTTCTGAAGCTGCACAATGTCTTCTTCTCAGGTTAGCTCTGATACCATGTTAAATTTCCATATGCTTAGGTAAGACATTAGTATTTTATTTCATAACAAAAGCATATAAACAGGATCACTGAAAGATAGACAAGCACAACCATACAAAAGGAACATAAAGATTTATCCTGGGAAAACCCTAAAGGGAAAAACCCAGCAAAAGCTTCCTCAATATAGATGCCCCAAAAAGATAAAAGATAAAACTAGCAAGGAGATCAAAGCCTGATTCTCCTCCTTCTCCAGCTACTTCTCTTCTCCACTAATGCGCTACACAAGTGAGAGTGTGTGTCACTAATGAGGAGCACTACACCTCTATTTATATTCATCCGTTCACTTAAGTTAACTCATTTGACATGTAGGCTCGAGTTAAATCATGTAGGCTCAAGTTACACATGTAGGCTCAAGTAACCACACTGGGGTGCTAATGACCCACCTTTACAATTAGAGGGGACTACCTCATGAATCTTATTAGCTCTTCTGATTAGGAGCATCGGGGTACAATGTAATACAAGTGGTTCTCCCGGTAGGACCATCGGGGACCACAAAAAGATACATATAGAATATTCTTCGAAGTTACAATATTTCAACACCATCCTACTAAAGTGGTATTATAATCATCTTCATCTTCACCTTCTTCTAACTCCAAATCATACGATTGATTTGCACCATCTTAATTCTCATCTAGCTCTTGATTTTGGCACCCTAACCCAACATGGACATCGAGTGAGGTCTAAAATATTCATAGAAGAGAGCAGGGTAACTCAGTCTCAAAAAAAGATACAAGATGTAAATTTTTAGAATGAATGAAAATGGGGCTCAAATAACCTCCAAGACTGAGTGTTATATCACAGTGACATAAAATACATTCCTAAGCAACTCAGTCCTCAATAATATCTTGTTTCAACAAACAATTTGCTACAAGGGTTTTTTCCTCATACTTTGAATGGTCTATGATCAAAGACTACTTCCTCAGTATCCGAGATTCATATAAAAAACTCTTCAGAATAGAATGATACAAACTAGGGTTTCTAAATGACCGGGTCCTTATGCTTATAGATTTCAACTCTGAAACTACTCTCCAAATTTTAAAACATATACACTATGAATCAACTTTAAAAAAACATTTAAAACTTAGTATTAATACTTAACTGACAACAAAATGGATACAGGTTGGCCCTAGGTTGCACCAATAAGTACAATGCATACCCAGATTTAAATATGTAGGTCAACCCCATAATTTTGTATTTTTTATTCCTTTGTTGCCACATTGGAATAGAATATTGTCTTCAAAATAGTCTTCGTAGAATTTTTTAAATTTTCACGAGGTTCTCTTTATTATTTATCATGTTGATTAAAAGTATTTATGCTTATTATCTTTCTGACAGGTGCATGCAAGTTTTTTTTTCATATTTCTAGTTGGGAGTGTATGGTTATGGTGGCTTTCTTGGTTATGTAACATGTTAACAACATATAAGATACTAGAGCATTTGTGCCCGCTATGTAACCAAATCAATAACAACGTTAATTTTGCTAGGTATGTTCCCAAATGACGTAGAAGCATCAAACTCACTTCACATTATAATGAGATCTCTCGGGGGTCAAAACTATTGTGAGAATACAAAAGGTCCCCGTGTGAATGTAAACTAGCCTCTAGAAGGCACACTTAGTTAAACACATAACTTATAAAAAATAACAAGTAATTACCAACATCTATCCATATTAAACCTGGATTTACCAAGCACCAAGAGGGATAGGTGTAATTTTGTTTTATCTTAATTTTTTTACATGTTTAAAAATTTTACACCTCAAGAATTTTGATCTCTTTGGTGCTTGGTAGATCACATTTTAACATGGATTTTTTATTAGTTATTTGGTTTTAATTGTTTTTTAATTACTTTTTTACTTTTTGTAATGTAACATAACGTTCCTCTTTGATTTACCTTACAAGATCTCCTACATATTGGACTATAGAACACTTGACTACTTTTCCTTAAAAAAATTAATGTTGGATTATAATAAAAATATTTTAAACCTAAATGTATTGAAATTGGATCTTTATTTGTGCTTAATAAATTTTATTTTAAAATAGATTTATAGTAATATAGTTAAAAACTTAAACTAAATAAATAAAACTATAAAATATTTGAATAATAATTTAAAAAAGATTTATATTAATATAGTTTAAAAAATATGTAAAAACCTTAAACTAAATAAGTAAAACCCTAGAGTATTTGAATAATATTTCTTGAAAAGAAAAATGACCAACCCCTTTATTTTCTTGTAGATCTTTCCAAAGCCACACCGCTCAATTTATTTATGGATCCCTCCCAAGCCACACAGTAATTGCTTTTATTTTTAACATATTTTTTAAAAATATTTTGAGACGCATATGGTTTTGGATAGGGTTTCACTTCTCAACCATGAGAGCCATGGAGGAAGAGGATTCCACGAGACCTCTCTAGCGAGGATTTAGGTCGACCGCCGAAATCATTGCTCATAAACTTGAAAGTGGAGCAGAAGAGAAGCACACTCAATTTTCCTTATGGGAAGTTGTATTTTTAGAACCTGCATTTTGAGCTTTTTTTAAGTGTCTCTCAGGGTGCCGACCTATTAAACCTTTTCCAATTTATTCAACAAAGTAGAGACATACCGTAGGAAAGCTGACCCTCTACCAAGCTGCTTGGAGTCGACCGGACTCTATTGATAGGGAGATTGTCGAATATAGGAAAGTGGTGCTCCAGGTAACATTATTTTTTGGAATTTGAATTAAGAAATACTCCCAGGGAATTTATTTTTCATTATCTTATGTGGAAAAGTTACAAGTTATGAGTGGTTGATGTTAGGTTTATTTTTTTTTATTAATTTAAATTTTATTTCAATCTCAAGTTCTACACTGCATAATGGTTTATGCATAGAGTTAGTAGGAGATTTATGCATAACACATAGTTGGTACGAGATTTATGAACAAAGTGTTTTTTACATTACTGAAAATTATGACACTACATATCATGTATATTATATTACAAATATATTATATTATATTTTCATTTTGAATTTGAGTAAACATAATAATAGCTTACTTCCTTAACCACCTGAACTTGAATAAATTAGGCACAGTAATAATTTACTGCCCCAACCACCAACCTTATTTACAGAGTTTGGGATAATGAAAATGTTATGGTTATACCTCTAATATTGTGTATATACCTCTCCGTTAATGCATTTGAAGTTTAATGAATCCATGAATGGACACCCTGATTCTGTGTATACCTTGTATTGTCAAATCTTGGATGAGAGATCGTAGTAAGGAAATAAAAGAGTCCTTGTGGCCAAGGAAATAGAGCTGTAGGTCAATCCCTAATCGGAATTGGGAATATTGGTTACAGAGAGATGTAAACTCTGTGCGAGTGAAAAGAGGTAGAACGACCTTATCTTGAAGTTTCTGGAAGGAATGTAGTCTCTCCCCGAATATGATTCATATGAATGTAATTGATTGTGATGGATTGAATTTAAGTTTTGGCTTCACAGTTTAAGAATCGAAATCGCCAGGTAAGGGTGCAGGGTTATGGATAATGAAAATGTTGTGATTATATATCTAATATTGTGTATGTACCTCTCTATTAATGCATTTGAACGTTTAACGAATCCCTGAATGGACACCCTGATTATGTGTATACACTGTATTGTCAAATCGTGGATGAGAGAGAGCAGTAAGGGAATAAAAGAGTCCCTGTGGGAAACGAAATAGAGCCTGTAATTCGAGCCCTAATCAGAATTGGGAATATTGGTTACAGAGAAGAGTAAACTCTCTGTGAGTGAAGAGAGGTAGAACGATCTCATATTGAATTTTATGGAAGGAATGCAGTCTCTCCGAATAAGATTCATATGAATGTGATTGATTGCGATTGATTGTGATGGATTGGATTTTAGTTTTAGCTTCACTGTTTAAGAATCGAAATTGCTAGGTAAGGGTTGAGGATCGGTTCTACTATTATTTGGGTTTTCTTTCAGTTCTGGTATTGCTTGTTTTCCTATCATTTTCATACAAGTCGAGATAGCATGGAGGTCAATGATTTGAATGTTTTGCAATCAGATTGATGAAATATGAAATATGGATCAACTAAGCCATATTTAAAGATTGTAGATTTTTCTATTTCACAGAGGTGCGTGTAGCATTAATATAAGTAAAAAGGCCGCATTGGGAATAAGTTGAGAATAGAGGAAAATTGTGAAAACGTTTGTGGGAACACACTCTTGAATCGTAGATTTATAGCACAAGAAAATGAAACTGGTTATTGTTGCGTGTATGCTAGAAACTCAGTATGGTATTCCTTTAACATTAAGGTTGTATCCCTGCTAGTGGTTTCCCTATAGATTTAGATTTGGTTTTTCAGGTTTAGCAACAAGAATGAAGGGATACCCTGTATTGTTGATGAGAAATTATTCTTATGGTGAAGATCATACCTGCAGACTAAGCATTGAAAAGACAAATTTACTCCAATGGTTGATTGACTGGACTAAGTATCTACGCATTATAAACGTGGTTGTAGAAATGGTAGTGCCCCAAGATATTCTAGTAACCATTACATGAAATAAACTTCTTGTAAATTCCAAGACTTGGATAGTTGGCATAATAACTTAGGGTTCTTTAAAATCCCTAGATCCCATGATCAAAGCCACAGAGTGCTTTGAGCATTGAGATGTTAGGCCTGTTACAATCTGCATGCATGTCAAGAACTGATTTTTTTTCAGAGAACCCAATGTTATATTGACGTTAACACGTGGATGCGATTGTTTAAATTTAAGGGATAGTGATGTTTTAATACAAGTAATAAATAATATAATTAATAAACATAAGGCATGACCATATAAATTCAGATTCAGAATAATGCTGCTAATAAAATTTAAAATGTGATAAAGCAAGAACATGACTGTCATAGAGTATGGCTGTGCACAATATGATTAAGTGTCTCTTATGCTAAGTGACTGTGTGTCCCTAGCATGATTGTTTTGGGTATGACTGAATTACTCAATCCTGTGCTTTTGACTGTGAGATTCTGAGGTATGTTTCTGTCTGCTTTAACCCTCTCTTTCAAGGGAGGGGAAGGAACCCAGCACACAGAGGTATAACCCATAAGAACTCACTATGAGATAAACCGCAGGGACAGATTGAGCACAATAAGAAATCATCCATAAAACTCACAAAGAGATAGACACAGAGACAAGTCGGGAACAAGTAAAAATTACCCGTTAAACACGCAGAGATAGATGCAGAGAAAAGTCGGGCACAAGTAACAATCACCCGTAAAACTCACGCAGAGATCATTCGGGCACAAGAAACAAGATTGCAGACGATTCACATGTGAAGAAACTGGAGGATTAAAAATAGCAGAGAAATCACGTGAAGGAGAATTGGGAAGGATTCACAATCGGAGTGACAGGTCGTAAGCACTCTCACACAGAGACGAGTCAAGAAATGGTAATGCTGTAAGGGAAACTCACACATAGAGATAAAATCGTGAATCTGGAATGAAATGTGAGATGGCCCAGTCATCCGTGAAGGAGCAGGAATCCATGGTGGAAGGGTACGGAGAAGCATCCGTAGCTAGAATGGATTCGACAGACAGGTCACTGGTAGATAGGAAGGAATCGGCAGGTCGGATCACTATGGGAGGAGTTGGAAGGGAAGAACTAGCGCACATGCCAACACAGAACCATGTTCGTGGATCATCACAGGAGACAGAGGATCGGGATGTGCCAGTAGTCATAAAACGTTGCCAGTCACATCGAAGAAACATATATGTCACGTCGTGAAGGAATATCACAGGTAAACTCACCATAAGATAATCGCCGTGAGAGAATTCAGATGGATAAGAAAAGTATCATATTATTTTCTGTATATAGGTTAGGGCAGGTGAATAATATAAGTCAAACACTTAGATTTACTTAGGATAAAAATAAAGTGATCCACAAATTAAAATCATAAAATAATCATAAGGTAAAGTATGAAGGTAACTTCATTAATTTATGAATTTAGAAACTAGCATACCCCAAATACCTTAAAGAAGAGGAAATGGAACATGGAAGAAAACTTCTATATGTTTCAAAAGTGAGAGAAAGTTGTGTGTAGATAATATAAGTTTATGTGATTAAATAAAGTCAAGGAAAATAAGTGAAAATAAGCTACATCAAACTTCTAAATCGCTACATTGGTGAAAATAAGTTTCCTCCAAAAAGATTTTGTACATAAAGTTTTTAGATTTGAAAACTATTGGTGAATAAGTCAATGTTTTCGACTCGATCCTCTGAATTCCAATGGAATCTTACAAAGATCTTACAAAGCAAAAGAGTCTGAAAATCCAAGGGGCGTAGTTATAGGAGTTTTCCAAGTTTTAGGTAGCTTTAGAGAACCTTTAAACTCTTGGACGTGGAGGAACTATAACTTTGAAACTAAGACCTGACCTGGACGTGGAGAGACTATACCTTTGAAATTGAAACTTCAACTATGTGAAACATCAAAATTTCTGCACATCATAATTTGCACAAGCGACACCATTTTTCTTGTCGACCATTCGTGTGGGTCATCTTATAATCTCATGTATTGAAGATCATTAAATGGCCAAATAAGGTTGACAAGTGAAGAAAATACTTTCTTTCAAGTTTTTAATATCCCAAGTCAATCTTCGTATTGACTATCGATTGTATATAGTCATGATGTCCATTAGTAGCTTGTTGCTTAGTTTTCATGACGTAATGGATGCAGAATCCAACCCCATTCTGTGCACATATTGTAGCTCAGGGGCACAAGTTTTGATAGACGTAGGTCAATTCCATTGAATTTCTTTTTACCTTTTCTCTTCACTACACGCAAAGGAAAATGCATGATGCCCTTCCCTCCTTGCAGATCCCAAAACCATCACGATGGAATGTGGAGGCCCTCTGAGTCGTAAGCTTTGATATATGAAACCGAAAAATTACAATCCAACAAACACAAAGTCATTTTCTAATTGATACATTTCTTTTCAAAATAAATAATTTATATATGGCCGCTCATTAGAATCCCATAAACCTTTCTTCAACCTTCAAATTTGCATATGTTTTTCTTTCTTTTTCAAGTTCTGCAACTTCAATTAGCTCCATTAGTAGATCTCTTTGCCGAATAATTTTTTTTCGAAACCATGGCAGCAGCCAGGCCTATTGAATTTTTAAATCCCAACCAACCTTCAAATCACCCACGTTTTTTCCAATGCAAACGATCTTTCTGGCTCATGAAGTTTGGGTTTTCATATGTACAAACCAAGTGTCTCGTGGACCTACACAATTTTGTTTCAGATGATATGCATGACCACCAAGTGTCCCATGGAAACTGTGGAAGTATACAATTGGAACGATACAAATATGTATGACAAACTATGAAAGTTGGCTAAGAGATGTTGTTGAGAGCTCTTCGCCCCCGACTTTGGCATTGGACAGAAATCATCATTATTGATGATTTATTGCATTAATATTCTATAAGTATTGATGATTGGATACATAATTACCGTGTGGGGAAATAAAATGGTGCTTGTTGATTATCATGAACACGATGCATTTGACGGTATTCAAATGAGGAGGTTGCAACTTGTTGATACTGAAGCTTCTCTCTTGGAATACAGTATAATGACGATGAATTCCGTGAATCTCAAATGGATTTGCTTGAAAAAACATCCCAACTCTTCTTTACCTTCCTGGATTCTAATGAAGAATTTAAGGCTCCTACATGTGTCGAGGAGCGTAACAGAAATATTCTGGCAAGATGAATCACAGGTAAATAGAAATTCGTTGCGTGAAAGTTTGTATGTTTAGTTCGTATTAAAATCGCCATATGTAAATATCTAGCTTATGGTACATGTAAACATTTTGTAGGAATCTTGGAATCAATACAAAAAAAAATTGCACATCTCATGGAAATCAAACCCAAATCCAAGCAAGACAAAAAAGCCTAGGTGTTTTCATATGAGCATTTGCAGAGCATGCATTACCTACACGCATCAATTTGTGAATCGATGAGACTTTATTCGTCGATCCTCTTGGAATCCAAGCACGCTCTGCACAACGATGTTCTTCCTGGTGGGACTATCATGTGCAAAGGCACTCGAGTGACTTACCACCCATACGCCATGGATCATAGGGATGCCATCTGGGGTACCAACTACCTCAAATTCAAACTAGAAAGATGGTTGAAAAAGGATGGGCATTTTATCCCACAGAGTCCCTTCAAATTCACAGTTTTCTAAGGTGACGCACGGGTCTGTTTGGGAAAAGTTATGGAATTTATTTAGATGAAATATGTTGCAGAAACTATGGTTTCTATGTTCATATTGCAGCGTCTAGTTGAATATTTGGATATGGGAAATCTAAAGCTCATCCACAGCTTGACTGCATGCATGAAGCCTTAGTTTTCTTGTTCTTCTTGAAAAGAAGAAGGTTGTTTGGTATCCCTAGTATCCCCATCATAACTTCGTTCGGTTCAGTGTTTTTTCTCTTATAAAAATACATTTATAAAATAAAGGAGATCCAAATACCATCAATTATACTTTAAGATTTTAACTCTCATTTATTATTACCCTTGAAAAAATTAAAATATAAATCCCCCGTCTTTTTCTTGAAACAAAATTTCAATTAGGTAAGAACTCATAGATTTAATAAAATAATAAAAACAATCAATGTTTGCTCAAATAATTTTGATTTGTATTCAAGTTAATGAAACTTCATTATATGTTGATGATGTTTATCCTTCAATATTTGCTTCAATTAAGGATTTTAGCAACAAATTTGAGAAATGGTCATAAAGGTTGAATATAAGTTATAGTACTTTCAAGAAAATGAAATTTTAGTAAATGAATTTTTAATCTTCAAATTTTGCTTCTATAGAGGCATTTAGCAACAAAGTGGAGATATGGTCACAAAGGTTGAATATGAGCTAGGTGCATCCAAGCAAATAAAAGATGTGTTCTATGTGGTTGAAGAGGATGATTTGAATTTTGTAAGTATTACAAGTAGCAATTCAACTTCCCTATATTTAATTTATAAACCAAAACTTTGTTTATTTGGAGAGAATAGGCCTTTTGAAATTGAAGTTATCCAAACAATTTTGAGTGCACAACTCTCGAATTAGAAAGTAACTCCAATAGAAGAAGTTCTTTGTTTAGTGTGTTAGATCCTTTACTTTCTCCCAAAACTTTTTATTCATATGGAAAAACTTCATAAAGGAATTAATGATCATGTAAATATAGTTATATATTAATTAATGTTCTTGGAAATGTTTAACATGGTCATTCTATGCTAAACACCTCACTTTATTTTATAACAACAAGGTATACACCTCACTTTATTTTATAATAACAAGGTATACGGTAAAGGATCATGACACGATCCCACTTAAATATTTAAAACAAAGTTTTGATGTGGATCCCACAAGGAAAAGAACTCGCGTTAAGGAAAAAGTGAAAATAATATAATAATATGTATTTGTTGTGAAGCATTCATGCCGACTGGAGCGAAAAAGCGATGCCACGTAGCATGTCAGGTTGGAAAGCGAAAAAAGGAAAATAGATGAATTCAAACCTCCAGGCTCGGGAAAACAAATTCGAAAACCGACCAACAAAATAAAGAAAGCAGATCCTAGTGCATTCTAGTTGTTAAATTCAAGGCATATTCCAAGAATTTCGAACACGCGACCTACATGCACCCGCTCCTATTACTATTTCTTCTATGGTCGGACAAGTATCTAGGGCACGTTTACTTTTCGACGACATTTCCAACGTTTAATCTTCCAAATGTTTCTTTTCTTATATTTTGATAGCCAAAGTATTCAAACAAGCACACAATAACTTCTGTCAAATCTCTGTTGTCGCTACGATTTGGAAATTACTAGGTTAGGTTCGAGTTGCTTTCTAATTTAGGGATTTTATAATAAAAAACCTGAAAGAAGAAATCCATATCATTGGGCAGTCCCAGTGCTAGGCGTCTGTGATTCAATATCAGTTTGATTTCGAAGTTTAGAAGAAAATTGTACCCATGGAGTCTATTTTCCTAATGGTTAGTCTATTCCATCATTTTGCAGAGATTAGCACACCATGAATATGCTTTCTCAGAGGTGATTTGTAGTTTTCTCGTCAATTTTTTGTAGCTACACCAATTCACTCTGAACATGTAGTGGCGTTATTTATGATTTTGCAATGGGTTTATTATAGTTCATTCTCCATGAACATAGTAACTAATTACATCTATGTATTTTCAACAAATTTATAGGTTTGAAGTAGATATGTTAAAGAAATTTGCCATGGGTTTTCCTCTAAAGAAATCCTGTCTAAGGGAAATTTCAGAAACTAGATACGAGTTTGTATGGGGAGCCTCACCAAATGCATCCATAAGTAAAGGATACACCAAGCACTACTACACCACCACCACCATCAGTCTTTCCCTGATAGCCATTGTTGTAGTTCTAGGAAGTGCTTTACTGGTGGTAAGTTACTACAATAATTTTGCCAAGTATTGCAAATCTTCTCGATGGAGACCTTTTTTCAGGAGAAGACGTGGGAGTTTGGACTCTGAAGAGAATATACAAGTCGATGCTTATTCACTGGAAGGATTCCAAGACCCAAAAGGCTAGCAGATAATTACTCAATCATATGGTCTTGATGAAGCGGTGATCAGATCCATTCCTCTATGCAGATTCACTAAAGCAGAGAAGCTCATAGACAGAATGGAGTGCAGTTTGTCTAGTTGAGTTTAAGGAGAATGAGGCTCTCGGGATTGTTCCCAAATTCAGCCATGCATTCCATATTAACTGCATTGATGTTTGGATAAGCTCACATGTGAATTGTCCTTTATGTAGAGACAATATTGTGTATTTAGAAAACCCCTTTGTCCCTGCCATGGTGTCTCGAATACGTCCTAGTCTGGAACATGGGATGGCTAGGATTGTGCATGACAATTTTAGATCAGAAGACTCGGGTTCCACTAGAGATAGAAATAGTGCAAAACACATGAATAATATGGATTTTCAAGAGTGTGGGGATACATGATACAAGACTGCAATGCACAGGCTCAGATTTGGAAACTAAAGACTTTCGAAGGTGTAGGAAAGCACAAAAAGAGGGTTATGGAGGACAATTTGTATGAGAAGTATGGCTCCCAAGTGAAATTTCAAAGCTAGTAAAGTTGAGAGATGGGACACTCACACTAAAAAATGTAAGCATAATTTTTTATACAACACATTGATCCAGTGCTGTAGAACCTTGTTTCTGTAGCGGTCGATAGGTTAGGTTGTGTTCAATAGGTAACTGAGATCAATTCGTACAATGTTGGTGATAGAACTTAGTTTCTTTAGGTATGCTAATAGGTTTCATGCCAGGAGTATAATATTGGAAGTAGGGGAAGATGACATTATCACAGGTGCTAAGGGAGACCCAATAATCCAAAACGACCTATATCTTCAAGAATTGAGCATTACAATTTTACGGAGTCTATCATGACAGGATACCTTACAGATTCTATATGTTATAGAGGACACATGGAGGTTCCTCACAGGCCTTCGACAGACAATGAAACTTGTAGAGGAATAGGCCCCTTAAATAACACCTTCAGTGTAATAAGTTAAAAATTGAAAAGGTCCAAAATAAATGGTCCAATAGTCCTATAATAAAAACATAAAGTAAATACATTTATAATAACCAAATTTACACCCAAATAATATTGACGGGACCAAGGAAGGTAAAGGACCAAAAGTCAACAAAGGGACCACAACCCACACAACCATAAGATTAAGGTGAATCAAAGACTTTGAACTTTTCTCTCTTTCAAGGTATAATGTTTTATAATTTTTGTCACCAATGTATAAGGGGAAGATCCAACTAGATGGTACAATCCTTTTGTCCTTAACATCGCTCCTAATGGTTCGGTACTAGGTACATCGTCAAGGGGTGTCCACTCCCTTGAGAAGAAACCTAGCAATAACCGATTAGGAGGGAGGACATCATTATCTCCCATTCTTGACAAATGGATTTCAACCCTAGGCTGAGTTTTAGTCTCACACTAAATCATTTTGATCAATCCACAACCCTAACCGGGTCCTCCATTCTCTCAAAGAATGGTTCTCAATACTAAGCTGAGATTTAGTCTCATACTGAAGGTTGATTAACTACTTGCAGGAATTTCTTGGACATCGTGTCCTTGGTTCTAGACCAGAATATGTCTCTGCCTCTATCTACAAGATCTAATTAGACATCGCATCCCTGGTCCTAAACTAGAATACCCTAGTGGCACATAGGAGCCCTAGTCACATCCAAGGGGATTTGCCATGGCATCAACCTGCTTGGTCCTAGAACAAGAACCCCAAGAGACTTCTTGGGTCCCTAGGGTACCTTCTAGGGTCTTACTCTTCCCTAGTAAACCGACTAGGGTACCATCCTCTTTGAAAATGGGTCTCGCAGCTGCACAAACTTTAACATCGACTAGTGGAAAATGACAATTATTAAAGATATTTATCCAAAAGACCTGAATCCAATTCGTATTTTTCAAATTATTTTCTAAAGATTAAATATTCTTGGAGATTTAAAATATATTTGAGGTTTTCGGTATCCTTGTGGAATGGATCATGCACTGGGTAGAAGCCCACATGGCAGGTACTCAACAGGAATTCCTTGATAGAGACAAGAAAACCCACGCTTGATATCGATATATTATATAATTAATATCAAGTACTGAGTGTAAGCTGTGTTCTACCATATCCAGGGTAATTTTTAGGGGCAAAATTTCGTCGATTGGCGATTTATTGGGTTTTTTTCAACAAATAAATTCACTATTTGGTCATTTTTAGTGTCTAATATCGCCTATATTTACATAGAATAGTTTTTTTATCATAATATTCGCCAAAATTTACACATTTTAGTGTTAATTTTATGTTTCATATTTAATATTTGCCTACCTATATATAAACGTGTTTTTTTAATCCAAAACAATCACCTAGAATACTATCCTTAAGCATACTATTAGAATCTTTAAAAAATACCCTGGGGCCCATATCTAACTACTTCTACCCTTTTGCTTGCCAACACATTTATTTAGTTAGTTCACATTTATTCCACAGAAGAGGCAAAGACACACATAATTCAGATATGGTTGTAAATGTAATGAAGAAGAAGGTGGGAAAATCCAAGTCTATAATGATGGGATTATTACATCACTTCTCGAAGAAGAAAAGTTGCAAATATCAAGAGCATTTATCACTGGTTCATCCAATAATTCCACACGAACTATTGCAGGCGTGGGAAATAGCCAGGCCTTATAGGCCATGCTTTGTTCTCAGCTTGGAGACGATCAAGGAGGCGGAAGACAGAGAGGATCCCTCCAAAATGCCCTTCTGTGAAAACCCAATAAGGAATCCTCGCTACCTCTTCAAGGACACAAACACCAAACCAACTAGAGATAAAGATTTCAAATTGTTTTGCAGAAAGACAAAGGTCCCCATGTTAGCAATAGATGAGGTTTATTGAGCGATGGACTACTAGGTTTGGAGCATGCACTAAGAATTCTTAACCCAAATCTTAAGAAAACCCCTAATTCACCATTTTATTTTTTATAAAATTTGTTTTGTCCAACACAGGGAATAGTTCATTGCTCGATTTGTGGAGACGTTGGATATTGTAATGTTCCTGAAGTCCAAACCAAGAGGTGTCGAGCCCTCATTCGGCATGGTGCAGATTTAGTACCATCTTGTTGTGCTTACTAACCAATTATAGGAGCTATTAAAAGGTAAAGCAGTGCGTGGAAATATTTGGTGCACCCTTTGTAGAATAGAGGGGCACCATCGAAATGAATGCCTGGAAGCTTGCTTCCATTAGCTTTCTTTTTACAGATCCTATTGAATTTCTGGGATTTAATAACACCACTTCAAAATTGCACAAATTGGATGGAGTGGGGGGAGTTTCTACTAAATCATTAAAATATCTTGTTGCCCGATTCTTCACTTGTTTTAGACCGATTTTATTACTATATGAAAGGTAACCTCAAATATTATCTCTAGGTTAATTCCCCATGTTATAATCTCTCCTCCTTCTAGAGCATATAGTCTACTATACCAGTAGGAAAAACCCCGTATTCGCCCCACCTTCACTAGTGATAGACCTAGTATCTCTTCTGCATATACACACAACTTTGATATACCTTTACCACAATTTCCTATGCCTACCACATAAGAGACAAAGGTTTCCTCTTCGGAAGAAAGCTTGATCCGTTTGGTTGCAATAAAAGATTGTTTACACCATGCTCATAGTTGTAAAACTATTATTGGTGAGAAGTGAGCAGAGTTTTAGGATGGGATAAACTAGTAAAAACATTATTTGTTCATATATTCCACAAGGGAGAATGTTGGATGATGGATCGGTGTCCCTAGATCCCATCACCAAAACTCCATATGCTTGCAAAAATAACAATTCTGGGTGAACACAAGGTATTAAACCAGCTTGAGTGGCCTTTGAAAAATATATGACATTTCATACCTACTTGTGATTGGTGGAGTATGAAGGTTGGAAGATGAAGTATCCCACTTGGTTAACATTCGTATAGAATCATGTCTTTCAAAGTTGTCCCCATATACTTTTTTGACAGTGTGCAAGGGAATACCGAAGTCTAGTATCATTCATCTTGGGTGAAGAGCTAAGAGAATGTATTGATGAACTAGGATCCTAAGGTTGCTACTAGACTATTCATCCCTTACAACCCTTAGCAATCTTAAAGATTCCAATAAACATGTTTCAAGTACTGAACATCATAAAGTAAATTTGGCAATGAAACATATGAAGCAATGTAATGTAAATTATATTATGAAATACAAAGGAATCAAATGAATACTGTAAATAACATAAATTAACTAATGTTCTAGATTACTAAAGACATCTACAGATATTCATACATAATTTAAAGACAAGAAGGAAATAAAGACATGGATTCTCAGTTTTCTCGAGAATTCTAGGATATTTGTGGGATTTGTATTGATAATTGGCACACCTTATTATAGCTCACGGTTTTTTTAGTCCTCAGATGCAGGATCCAAGTATTGTGAACGGAATAAATACTTACCAAAGTAAGGTTTTGGTTGTAAAGCTACCATGATTGGGAAAATGTAGTTTGTTCCCAAGCCTTCAAGTGGATATGCCGAATCTGTTGAATAATCCACCAATTCCTCAAAATCCCTTTGCTTCTGTAGGGTTTGATTGCATTTTTTTAGAATCATATGTTGTGACCCCTGCTTGAGTTGAATTGCATCATATTTTAGCATTGGATCCCTTCCATTGTGAAATAAAATACCACTTTCTGGGGAATCATGTGAGATTTTGGATCAGGTGTTTTTTTTCATTTGAACCCATAACAACTATTTAGTGGGTTTTCCCCATACAGTTGTAAATGCAACCCCAAAAATTTGGAGGCAACTGCAAACTCTATAGGAAAAAAATTTCACAGAGTCGAGATTAATGCTAATATGTATGTTAGTTCTTGTATTTTAGATCAAGGGATTCTATAAGTGATTGTGTTGTAGGTAGATAACAAGGACCATATTCAGAAGTTATATTATGATCATATTCCATTTAAATGTATGGGTTTCCATGAATATGGGTATTTTGCAAAAGACTTCCCGCTGAATATGGAAATTTTTCAAAAGTCTGCCCACTGTGGTGGTAAAGAAAGTATGGTGGATATAAATAAGGATTAAACCACTTTAGATTTGTTCCAAACAATTCATTCAAATTCCCATATCAATATTATATTAATTCTATGGATGCAACACTAGATTTAGTTTTATCAATTAAACAGGGTTTGCCATCTATGTCTTTTGTCCCACGTTGTTATGTTATATGCATTTTTCTTTCCATCTAATACACATTTTCATTGTTTGACAAGTCATAATGATGGATGATATTTTGTAGGATAACACATAATCAGAACATTTCCATGATCATTATGTAAGCATTCCATATTGAAATAATTTTAGGATTTAGAGATGACTTGACCATTATTCTTAATGGTTTGTTGTTTATATTTCTCCTAGCACAACCTTTTGATATAGAAGACACATTTTATTGCTTTCCATTTCCCGTTGATTTAGATGATACCAAGACCTCAAATTTCTCTAAATTCCTTAATGAGAGGTTCATGAGATTATGATTTAGTTTGATTGTGGTATTCCTGTAGCATTGCTTCATGAACAATTCTTTAAATTTTGGTTTTAGTTTATTATCATTTATTATGTTGTTAGGATGATAATCTATCTATATATTTATTTTATGTCCAATTTTTGTGATCAATTTTTGTAATACAAACTAATATTCAAAAGGAGGGTACCTTTAGTCGTCATTGTTGAGGCTATTTAGTGCATTGAAGGTTGGACTTTAACATCGAACACTTGTGAAAGAGAAGAGATGTAGAAATACATATTAATTGAGTTAATTGATACAATTTGTTAGCATATTTTCATTGTGGTTTAATTTCTTTCTCTACATTGTTGAATTTTCTATAGAAATTGTTTAGATAATATATTTTAAAACAATTAGCTTCTAGAATATCACTGAAAGAACAGCATGCACAAAAACATAAGAACACAAGGAAACAGAGATTTTCCTCAGGGAAACCACAAGGTAGAAAACCCTGCAAAACTTCCTCAGTATAGAACTCAACCCGTGTAGTGTAAAACTTGGAAAACAACTTCCTCCTTCTTTCTGGTGCACTACCAGTTATCTCTCTTGCTAAGAAAAACTTGAGTGAGTGAGTACAATTGAAGGGAGGCACCTCCTATTTATATTCTTTTGTTGACTTGACCTCTAACTTAGTGGGGCTGACTTCACTAGCTCTCAAGGCCGACTTGTCCAATTGGACATTATAAATAGCATTTATTATAATGACACTTGGGTTCTAATGACCCGACTTACATCCAGAGATTTACATTACTTATTTTACTGAATTTGACAAGACCAAACTCATCTCCCTAAGGAGGAATACAATACTACTTGGAATATATTCCAAAGTTACAATAAATTAACACTCCCTCTTAACTAGGAAGGTTTTCAACATCTTCTACTGCAACTGTACAATTTTCTAGTGAGACTCTATATGGCATAGGAAGTTTTGGAACGTTTGTCTAACATCTTCATCATCGATATCAGCTGAAACATCTTCTGTAATCGTAATATTCTTTATCTTCTTCTTGTAATATTGGTCTTTCGTACATTCTCGAACATCTTCTATTTGTCTTTGCCATCTTCTGGATCTTCTTCTTATAATCTTCGTCTTTTGCACATTCTTGAACATCTTCTATTTTCCATCTTTTGGATCTTCTTCTTGTATTCTTTGTATTTCATACAACTTCGATCATATTTTATTTGTCTTCTACTTGAATCAACTTCTGGACCTTTTTCTATAACATCAGCATGTGAATACTGAATCTTCTTCTATCACATCAGTATGTGAATATTGAATCTTCTTCTTGCCACATTAGTATGTGAGTACTGAATCATCTTCTGTCACATTTGTATGTGAATACTGAATCTTCTTTGTTTCTATTATCTGCAATATCTATGCAAGGATAATGACAACATCAACAATCATCATCATCTTGTTAGTGCTAAAGACTCAACCATAACTCATGCTAGAGCATTATCTACATAGTCAGCATAGAGATGCTGGAACATAGACATCATCACCAATATACGAATACTGAAGTAATATGTAACTATAATAATCGGTGTATCATTATTTATACAGACTCAATCAATCATTGATCAAGAAGAAAACGGGCATCCTAATAATAACAGTATAATTATTGACAACAGTCATCATATCAAACAATCATCATGCATGAAATCAATCATCAATATCTTAGTAGTATGTCAATACTGCATCAATCATCAAGCCTTTCAGTAATCAACAACAACTAACAGTATAGCAATACTGTAACAACCATCAAGCATCTCAGCAGTCATCAACAATTAGTATAGCAATACTAAAACATCTATCAAAATTTTCAGCAGTCAGCAACAATCAACAGCATAGCAATACTATAACAACCATCAAGCATCTCATAAATCATCAACAATCAGTATAACAATGCTGAAATATCTATCAATATTTTCAACAGTCATCAACAGTCAATAGTCTAGCAATACTGAGCATACATCTTTCCCTTCATCTTCTTCAGAGCAGCATCACGGTGAGTTATCTGGTACACCCATCTGGTAATTTTGTCTAACTTACTAACTCTTTCGAGCCAAACAAGCCTAGTTAGACAGATGGATCTCCCTAGGGACCAAATAAGCCTTGTCTAGCTTACTAACGCTTTCGGGCCAAACAAGCCTAGCTAGACATACTAATCCCCCTAGGATTGACAGGTCTTTAGTCTAGCTTACTAACCCTTTTGGGCCAAATAATCCTAGTGAGACGTACCCTCCCCTAGACTAACCTACTCATCACTGCATCCAACATCTTCTGTCACTCCCTCTTTTGAGAGAGGTCCTTTCGAACCAAAAAAAGCTTGTCTCAAAAGTATTCAAACTTTACACAATCCAGAGGCTTAGTCAACACATGTGCTATGTTTTCCTTGGTGGGAACATACTTGAGCTTTATAGCTCCCTTCTACACCATATCTCGTATGAAATAATATTTGATCTCAATGTGTTTCGACTTATCATGAAATACGGGATTCTCTGTCATCTTGATACAACTTTGATTATTACAAAGGATATCAGTGGCATCTACCTATGAATCGAATAATCCTGACAACATCTTTCAAAGCCATACTGCTTCACTTCAGGCTAAACATACTGCAATGTATTCTTCCTCTGTTGTACTAAGTGCAATACTTGTCTGCTTTCTACTGAACCAAGAAATCATGCCAAATCCCAAACTAAAACAACATCCTGATGTACTTTGCCTATCTTTGGCACTTCCGCCCCAATCTGAGCCTGCATATCCATGCAATTTGATCTCTCCACTAGATGTATATCTGATCCCATAATCTAAATTTCTGTTTAGATACCCCATCACATGTTTTGCACCAATTAGATGAATGTGTTTAGGATTCACCATGTATTGACTTAAGGTGTTTACTTCAAAACATATATCTGGTCTAGTATTGGTGAGGTACATCAACGACCCAATGATCTGTCAATATAGTGTGGCATCAACAGCTTCTAAGGTGTCATCATTCAATAGCTTCAAACTAGTAGTCATCGGAGTGGTCATAGCTTTACAATCTAGCATTCCAAATCTTTTTAAGATTTCAACAGTATACTTTCCTTGATTTAGAAAAATCTCATCTAAATGTTTCCAAACTTCAAGACCTAGAAAGTAGTGCATCATTCCAAGGTCTTTCATTTCGAATTCTGCAGCAAGCCTCTTCTTACATTCGATAATTGATTTATCTTCGCCCGTCAAAAATAGATCATCTACATATAGTAACAAAATTAAAACTCCATCTTCATCAACCTTGTAGTAAAGGTTGGAGTCTAATTTACTCTTAGTAAATCCTAATCTCATTAGGAATCCATCGATCCTTCCATACCATGCTCTAGGTGCTTGCTTTAATCCATACAATTCTTTCTTTAATCGACATTCGTGAGTATTCTGATCATTTATCTCGAATCCTTCCAGTTGTTCCATATAAACTTCTTCTTTAATCACTCCATTTAGGAATGTCGTCTTTACGTCCATTTGATGTAGCTTCCATTTCATGTTGGAGGCTAAAGCAAGAACAGTTCTTATAGAGGTGTATCTCGCTAATGGGTAAAAATTCTCTTCATAATCAATTCCCTCTTTCTGAGAGAATCCGCGAGATACAAATCTGGCTATATATTTTTCTATACTTCCATCTGTTGAGTGTTTGGTTTTGAATATCCATTTAGAGGAAACCACTGACTTTTCCTTTGGTCTAGGTACTATTTCCCACACATCATTCTTCATAATAGATTCGTATTCTTCGACCATTGCATCAACCCACTCCTTTTGTTTTATTGCTTCTTCAAAACAAGTTGGTTCTTTATCGACTAGATCACTCATCAAAGCCATGTAGTTGGGATATGAATTTGGCTTCTTTCTTTCTCAGGTGGTTCCTTCGGGAGCACCAAGTCTTTTTGCTTCTTCAACTGTTTCATGATCCCAGGCAGGTTTTCTCTTTCGAGAAATCAGTTCACTTGGTAAGTCTTCAAGTAGCTGAGGTTCAATCATATCATGTTCTTCGGGTATCGGGTCTTCTTCTTCAACTATGAATTCTTTATAACTTTCAATAGTGTTGGGAGTTTCATGCTCCTCTTCATCTTCCTTGTATTTTATTGATTTCTTGAAAGACGAATCTTCATCAAATGTAACATCTCTGCTAAGTTCAATTTGACGGTACCCAAGGATATATATTCGGTAGGATTTTGACTGTTCACTATATCCTATGAGAAAACCTTTCTTTCCTGAAGGATCTAACTTTGATAATTTCTCCTTGGGAATATGAATGTATACAGGACAACCAAAAATATTTAGATGACTTACCTCCATTCTTTCACCGAAAAACATTTCTTCTGGATTTTTATTCCCAAGAGCACTGTGAGAGATTAGATTCTGAACATATATTATTGTCCTTGTTGCTTCCACCCATAGGTACATTGTGAGATCTTGATCAAGTATCATAACTTTCACAACTTCCATGATGGATCTATTCTTTCTTTCCACCACACCATTTTGTTGTGTATTGTAAGGAATGGTGAGCTCCCTCTTAATTCTATCCTCTTTATAGAAATCATTGAATTCCTTTGAAGTAAAATCTCCTCCATTGTTTGATCTTAGAATATTTATTTTCTTTTCTGATAGGTTTTCTACTAGGGTTTTAAACTCTTTGAATCTTTGAAACACTTCATCTTTCTTTTTCAAGGATTATATCCAAGTATTTCTGGAGTATCCATCAATGAAGGAGGCATAGTAAGAGTACCCACTTAATGAAGTGGTTTGCATTGGCCCACAGATATATGAGTGAATAATATCTAGGATCCATTTTTCCTTACTATTGCTTTTCGGAAAGGGATTCTTATTATTCTTTCCTTGTGCACATCCTTTGCACACTCCTTCATGTTTTACCTGAATTTCTGGTAAACCAGTTACCACCTTGCTTACAATTGGAATAACCTTTAAGTGAACATGAGAAAGCCTTCTGTGGCATAGCTCACTTGGATTGATGGTACGTCTGGTTGTTAATGAAAAATCTATATGTCCCTTTAGTTTGTATAGACCTCCTTCTTCAACTCCAATCTCTGTTGCATCATCGATAGTTTTTCCTTTGGTCCACATGAGAACTTTTCCATCTATAAAGGAAAATCTGAAGCCTTTCTTATCTAAGGCTGAAATGGAGAGAAGATTCTTCTTTAGTCCTGGTACATATAGGACATCCTTCATCTTCATAGGCTTTCTGGAATCCAATTTATAAGATGCTTCTCCTGACCCTTTAATTGGATATTGGGAATCATCTCCAAGCATTACTTTATGTGGAGATTCCTTTTGTTCAAGGCATGAGAGTGACACCTTGAAACCAGTCACGTTCATGGAGGCACCACTATCAATCAGCCAGGTATCATTTCCTGGTGATACTGATCCATTTAGGGCAGAGATCAAAACATACTCTTCATTGGAATCTTCATCCTTCTTTGTTTCCTCTTCTTCTTCTCGATCATTGTCTTCAGTAACATGTGTTTGAAACCTTATCATCTTCTTGAGTCTTTCTTCTTTCATGGGACAGTTAATTGTAATGTGCCCTAACTTGTGACAGTTGAAGCATTCAAACATTGAGAAATCCCCCTTGGGTATTTTAAACCCTCGAGTCTTAGGAGGATGGTAATGACTCTTTATTTTTCCTTTGGTGTGGGAAGTTAAGGCTTGATCCTCATTTTCATTTATCTTTTCTTCTCTAGATTCTATCCTCTCTTCTTCTTGGACACATTCTTCCCATAACTTCCAGAATTTGTTTAGTTTCCTCCTTGAACAAATTCCTCAGATGAAATCTTCCCAATCTTTTGGAAGGCCATTCAAGGTTGTCATTACAACCTCTTCTTCTTCAACCATGTCACTGGTGGCTTCTAATTGATCCTTGATTTGAGCTAATCTTGTAAAGTAAGATTGCATAGTATCTGACTTCTGAGCTCTTACACTTTTGAGTTAATTCCTCAGGGTCATGTTTCTATTAATGTTCCTTCCATCAAATAGAATTGATAGGGCATCAAACATTTCTTTTGGAGACTCCATGGATGATACCTGAGGGATCAGGTTATATTTGATTGAATCAGCTATGATTCTTTTATCTATGATCATATCCTTCTTGTTCTTGGTTTTAGCTTCAGCTTCTTCTGGTTCTTTCACTTCCTCTTACAAATTGATCTAGATCATTCTCTTGGAGGAGGAGCATGATTATATACTTCCAGGCTATGAAGATTTCATCCCCTTCAAGGTTTTCATCTAAATTGGTATTCTTTGTCATCTTTAAGAAACTTAGAACCTCAAATGGAAATAGATAGAAGAATACGTACTTGCAAAAAACAACACCTGATTCTGAGGTTCTAGGGTTTGGAGCACAAACCCTCAATTTGTAGATGGGATCACAGGGGGAGTTGAATGGTGGAAAATATGTTCCCTCCTGTGGTGAGGTAGACTCTATCTTCCTTTTTCTGAGATTGATGATGAAACCCTGGAAAACTGAAACCCTAGTTTGTCCCGACAACAGTGACAGGTCCAAAATTGAAAATTCTTGGATTTCAGTTTTGTCACCACAGAAAGATACGCCCTTCAGAGGCGAGTTGGAGGAGCCCTCTTTTCTGGTTTATTTGTTGAGGGATTTGTTAATAAAAACAAACCGTAGTTGTGTAGTGTCTCCTTTTAGGGTGGCTCTGATACCATGTTGAATTTTCTATAGAAATTGTTTAGATAATATCTTTTAAAACAATTAGCCACTAGAAGATCATTGAAATAAAAACATGCACAAAAACATAAGAGCACAATAACACAGATATTTTCCTCGGGGAAACCACAAGGGAGAAAACTCCACAAAACTTCCTTAGTATAGAACTCAGACAATAGATTCCTCCTTATTTCTGGTGTGCTACCACTTCTCTCTCTTGCTAAGAACAGCTTGAGCGAGTGGGTACAATTGAAGGGAGGTTCCTCCTATTTATATTCTTCTGTTTGCTTGAACTCTAACTTAGTGGGGATGACTTCACTAGCTATCAGGGACGACTTTTCCAACTGGACATTACAAGTAGAATTTATTATAATGACACTTGGGTACTAATGACTCGACTTACATCCATAGATTTACATTGCTTCTTCTAATGAATTTTACAAGACCAAACTCATCTCCCTAAGGAGGAATACAATACTACTTGGAATATCTTCCGAAGTTACAATAACTTAACATACATGTCCATCCCTAACTACCAATACTAATTGTTATTCATTAACTTGATTGGTCACTAACACTCATGATATTTATTACACATCAATACATAATATATCATGGATCCTAATATATTATTGAGCGTCACTTATTCTAGCACCTTGTCTTAACACGAAATACAATTTTTTTAACTCCACTCAATATAAAATCCATAGCAACTAACGCGGTAACTAAGAATAATTACAAAAGTTGAAGGGCATTCTTGTTCAGTCTTCAATAATGCAACACTTCTCTAGTTCTTAATATCTAAACACTATATTTTGTTGTATGATGCAAGTTTTGTTGGTAAAGAAATGTATGCAATGTCATATCAACCAAGTTTTGCATTGGGACATCAAAAGTAATCTCTTGATTTTATCAATCTTTTTTCTTGTCTTTCTTTCATTATGAGATATGATTATTGAAACAAGTGTTTGAAGATGGAATTTTATGCTTTAAATATGATATTATCTGCCAATTGATAATAATGGGATTCTAAAGATTATGGTTTTTTCATGACAAGATCTTTTTGTAGTGACCAAAATGGAAACATGACCAATAAAGTAATCACATTGTGATATAGGTAAGTGAAAAATGAGCTATTTTATGATCATAGTCAATTTTTTCTATATTATGAATGCTTCCTTGTTTACAATGCAAAATCTAGATGGAACTTCTTTAGGGTGTTGATTTTGCGTTCTAATGTTATGTGTATCCCCTTGGAGCTTCCATTTCTAGAATCTTTGTTTCTTTATATTAGAAAGAGTAATCTCACTGCCATAGAGTATTCCTATGACATGGAAGGTTTTGCATTCATATTTAAGTGGATGCCATTCATAGTCCTTAGGCAGTTATACCCATTTCCAACATATGCACAATGAATATAGAGTAGAGTCCTATGCCCTATCATGATTGTAGTTTGTTAAGTATATCTGATTCTATTCCTTTTCCCAGGGTTTCAAATCATGCCTGTTTTTTCCAAAGAAAACGATAAAAAGACAGCCTCATCCTATATTCTATGGCCCCATGAATATGATTATATCCAATGGTATTGGGGATCATGCATATCTCCTAGTGCAAGCACTACAAAATCACCTTGGGAAGCGAATAAACATTATGAATTGTAATCACAATATATCTTAACCATTTGTCCTTATGGATACTCATTAGTTTGATGGAAGAAGGAACTTTGTTCATCCCATGGTAGATAGGATCCATGTGAAGCACCAACTATTGGGTTGATCATCCTCTTTTTATTCTCCTTATTTCTCCACTTATAAATGGCTCTAGGATGATCATGCTTATCTACTATATCCTTGGCATCCACACTAAGATAATTCTTATTGATAGGTCTCATATAGTGGTACACTTACAGTTGCTAGGGAATAATGGTTTTTGCAACCCCATTAAGCCAATTTCTTGAGTTTTGTTCAAAATTCCTAGAAAAGGTTTATGGATTTCATAACTTGCTTTATCATATATCGTGAACTTATACAATCTATCATCCTCTGTCAACCATTAGATACTCAAAGTTGTGTATTGATCCTTTTTACCATTATAGAGGACTCTGTAACTTAGGTTCCCAAATTCTTAAAGGGTGCTAGCTCAATGGAAGAGTGCATGCCTTACAAGAAGGAGGTTGGTGGTTCAATTCCTCCATGCCCTAATGATATTATAACATCGGTTAAAAACAACTAAATTAGTAATAAAAAAAAAGAGATAAGTGACCAAACAAAATGATGAAAAATCGTATATAAAATTACTAAAACCGACTAAATTAGTGACCACAAAATGAGAGATGTGAAACTAGGCATTTAAAATGATGCAACACGTGGTGCTAATGATGAAGCCAAACATGGCGTTGATATGGTAGAAAAATAAGATGTTAAACTAGGAATTAAAAAGGATGCAACATGTGGAACTAATGATGAATCCAAACATGGCATTGATATGGTAGAAACTTAAGACATTACTTTGGATGCGAAACATGGCGCTAGATAAGAAGAAAAATATGGTGCAAAAATAGAAGAAATATTTGGTGTCATTTTCATAGAAAAACACGATGAAAAAAAGGGAGAAAAAATTGGTGCAAATTTGGAAGCAAAAATTGGCACATATTTGGAAGTAAAACATGATGCAAAATGGGATGCTAAAGTGGTAGCAAAATGGATGCAATATTGGATGCTTATTTGGATACTGACATGGTGCTATTAAGGATCCAAATATGGCTCTAAGGGGGATTTCATTTAAGAATCAAAAGCGGACACTCGCTAGGAAGCAAAATATGGTGTTATTTAGGAAGCAAACCCCGACGTTGTTTAGGAAGCAAAGTTGGACGCTATTCTGGAAACAAAAAAATAAATGTTATTTTGGACGTCATAAAGGATGCTATCTAGGAAGAAAAAAAAGATGTTTTTTGAGATGCTTTAATTTTTGTCCATTACGCGCCCCATTTAGCGTCTAGTTTGACCACTCAATGTAAAAAAAAAATTACGCTAAAAAGGGACGCTAATTCTAGGATTTGTTGTAGTGATAGAAGAGGAATGTGTATCTCATGCATTCTAAAGATTAGATAAGCATAGATTATACAAAAACAAAACCATATTATCTTACTTCTATGGAACAACCAAAGGGGTCGTGGTGATTTCATCTCTAAGATTAATAATTCTTAGGTCTAATTTGCATGTTGCTTGATTCAAGAATGCATTATGTGCAAATACACAAAAGGTGAGTTTACCTTGGATTCCCTATTTGTTAATGAGTTATGTGTTTAAGGCATCAAGTTCAATTGGTGCAATTTTTTTAATGGATTACATGTTACAAGCTTGTGTCGATTCCCATTCATTACAAACATATTTCAATTTTAGGTACCTCCTTATTGCATTTACCAAGTGGAAATGGTAGCCTCCACAGGATCAAGAACTCCATACCACAACTAATCGACACATTTTTTCTTTGTAATATGATCCTTGGAAGAGTCAAAAGGACACACAAAACATGGCATTCAATGAGGTTTTATTTGGTTTGCGGTATGATCTGATGATTATGAGCACCACTCCATTTCCTATGAATTCCTTACGAATTATTGAGTGTAGGTGTGGGAAATATAAGGTTTTGCATGACTAGGGATAACAAATTGTGTTTGGGGGTAAGAAGTTACCAAGTTCATAAATATATCCTTTCCATACTACTTGATCGAAGCCACCTTTGAAAAAGAAAGTATGTTGATTGAAAGGTGTGAAGAAGTCAAAGATTGCAATGGAAACTACTATTGTGCAAGATATTTCAGTGGGGATTCTTGGTCTAAGCAACTATTACCCAAGACAATATTGTCAAATAACGGGAAGGGAACAATGGTACATTCAAATTCCAAGTTGGAACCTGACATAGAACATGGTCAACCATCAGAGCAACCAACATCGCCAATAGTATTGATGCAATCTTTTTTCTGATACAACATAGTGTTTGATGAAGGAACTTAAAAAGTTCCTTGGTTAGGTGTTCAATTTATTTTAGGGAGGAACACCCAAGCACCAAAGAGCAGTCAAGCCATTAAAAAAATTTCCCATACAAATATTAGACCAACCTCCCCTGTAAAGATCGTAAACCAAGCAAATGTGACCCCTACTACGACAGCCCTGCCTATAGGGATTACAAATATCTTTGTACAAGGGCTTAAAAACTTCAAAACCAAGCATGAATTGGGGCCAATCTCAAAGGCATTCAAGCCCTATGAAAACTATGAAAATTGTAAGTCCTAGGTTCCAATAATTATTATTGCAGATGACCTACCTGACTCTATTCCGGATATTCTAGAGGTCCCCATTAAGAACAAAGAGGAGAGGACAACCCCTTATGATATTTAAGTGTTCACTCTTCACTATTGCAAACTAGTTCCACAACACTTGGTGTTGTGGAAGTCACTCAAGTTGGACCCACCTCGGAGGATCATAGTATAGAGAAACATGGAATCATTGTTGGAGTTAGAGAAATTTGAAACAAGCCACCACATTTACCCGCTATTTCTAGAGAGTGTGTAGGGAAATTATATGACCAACAATACAAAGTAATGGAGTAGACCAAAGGTGAGGATACCTATGAGAATAACCATGGTATCCCTCCTTCACCATTATCACCCTTGGGAAACCTCTTAATCATGGAACATATCAAGAAATTGACATATATTTTTATCTATTGTCAATCAATGTTGCAATTTTTCAAGATTACATGGATATGGCCCCATTTCTCTTTGAGTATACTCAAGAGCACATCATCAACCTACATCACCCAACTACATTGTAGGTAGACAATGACATCCAAACACCAACCCACTCAAACCCCTTCATTTCTATGGGACAACCACTCAATTGGTTTTCACAAGTGGGATATCCTACTTTTCCTATGGAACTGCAACAATATTTAACCTTAGACTTACTCAAGAAGATGTGAATCACCATAAATGAGTGAAGCAATGAATATCCTAGATTGAGCATGTAAATAAAGCATTACAAGTTGTGCAACAACAATTGGAGGTTTAACATGTTGAAGTCACCTAGGAGAGGGATAGGCTTGACAACACACAAAATCTAAAGTTGAATTGTTTGGATTCGATTGTGAGGTTTGTGGCTTGAGATGCCCAAGAAAATCCACAGTTGTCGTAGGAGATTCCTATTGACTAAGGCATAGAATGTCTAGATAGTATGTTCCTCATGGAAATAGACATGTCAAAGCGTAGGGGAGGTACAAGACAAACTAGAAGTCAAGCAATCACAGGAGATCCAACAACATCAACTTATGGACTGATTGCAACATTTGGTGGAGGAGTGGAATATTGTGTGAGAGTAGCTACAACAAGCCATAGTAGAGAGAAAACAAATCTTCAAAATTGTGCAGGATTAGATGGTCTTATTGGAGAGACAAAAGAAGCCTATGGAACACCATGGGAGGGGATCAAGGATATATGAATACGAACACATTTTCCATTACTAACCTTTGGATAAAAATACAAACAATAAAAAGATCCATGCTACCAATGACCAAGTTGATGCACTACATGAATTAGTCGTAGCAAACAAGAAGTTGCTCGAGGAGTTTCGACTCACAACAAAATCAACGTACCTTGCACTACAACAATTATATTATTTTTGCAGATGCAGAATGACGAGCCCTAGAAAACACACAACCCTCAAATCCCGATAATGAGAAGACACAACAATTCGTTGCTAGTGTCTCTATTATCTTGAGCAAATGGAATAGTTTGATCCTTTTCACCACTAATATCCCTAGATTGTCCTTGACTTTGTCCCTTTATTTCAAGGGAAGAAAAGGTTGAAGGTCTGACTCAATGGTGAGTCAATGAATTAGTTGTAGCAAACAGAGCCCTGTTTTCCCTTCGCGACCGCTTCTTGCCGATGAAATTATTCATCGCCGGAATGGACTTCTGATAATTACGGGATCTTGACAACACCTCTGCGGGCGGTGTTCGAGTTCCCGGATCGTCATTTTGGGCCTGCATCGAAACCGAAATATCCACTGTTACCATTGTTTTTGCTTCGATCACAGTGTCTTCGGAAGGGCTGCCCGGGTCACAACTAGAGCTGGACGACGACGCTGACTCGCTCATGCAAGGCCCCGCATTGTTTTCTGAGTTCAATACCCTCACCAGCGCCCTCGTTACGATTTCCATGTCTCGTTCAGAGGCCTCGAAGATCCATGAAGCGTAAGTGTCCTGGTGTTTGACCATATCAAAGGGCTGGAAGCGCCAGGCAGCCAGGGCTGCTTCTTCCGGCCTTAACAGGCTTCTGCTTCTCGGGCAGATGGAGAACTTCGTGTTCATTCTCCTGGCCTCCTCCATTATTTCTCTGATTTCTTTTGTGAGTATACATACAATGCTTGATGAACAAAACGAGAATAAATAAGAAGCATGAAGATGTCGCTTTCGACAAGTGAGAACGCATTGGCCAACTTGTTAGAATAGGTCAAAAGGCAGACGAGTGTGGGAACGCATTGAACTTGTTATAAGGTTCAAAAGTCAATTTATATTTAATACAAGTATACACAGAAATCAAAATCGTATCGATTATTCAACATCACTTGTGTGTATCACACGTCGAAGAAAATATACACAAATTACTCACCTTGATCCATGGAAGTCATTTGATTACTTTTTCTTGCTTTAAATTGCAACCCATTAAATTCTGCCACTAGGAAACAATGTAATGTATTTCACAACTTGCAAGAACATGGACCTAGTTTTATTGGACAACTAGCCAACAACTTCAAAATTTGAACAGTTTCCATCTTTTTTAAGGGTTTCAAACTCGTTCGAGAAGGTAATTCAAAAACAATTTTTTAAGTGTTTCAAACTCGTTCGAGAAGGTATTTCAAAAAACTATTTTAAAGGAAAGTTAGATTTTTAAAATAACTACTAAAAATACAAATTTTATCAATTTTTAAAAAAAAAAACATTTTTATTTTCATTGATTTCAATTTATTCCTTTATAAGTTGTACTTTTTTAAGGACTTTCAGTAACTCTCCTTTGAACACATCTATAGAAAATTGAATGCTCAATCTGATCTCCTCTCAAAGAAAGGCTTTAGTGATAGTTGAATGTATATTGTTTTTGGGGATATCTTTAGGCACGTTTTAGGTATTTACAAGTTGAATGTTCAATTTGATCTCTTCTTAAAAAAGGTTTTAGTGAAAGCTGAATGTATATTGTTTTTATAGGGAGTTTTCAAGGATATTTTTAGGCATATTTGAGGTGTATTGAGGAGATATTTATTAGTCTATCACTCTCATGAGTTTTGGTTGTTTGCTTTTTCTTTTTTAATTCAAACATTTCAAGGAGATGTTTTCAATGAAGCACTTGGACATTACAAGTCACTAATATTGAATTTGGTTTGGAAATTGTAATAAAAGTTCTTATAAGTGTAATTTTTATGGTAGTTGTGATAATCATCATAACTTTACTTTAGAGGAAGGCTAGTTATATTTGTGATGCGGTAATAGTGATCACTGATCATTTGAGGTTTATGGGTTGTATTTTGTATTCATAGTGAAGATGATATACAATTGTTTTTTATTCATCACTTAATTGAATATCAAGCAAAAGAGTTTTTGGTTTATGGGTTGTATTTTGTATTCATAGTGGAGATGATATAAAGTTGTTTTTTATTCATCACTTAATTGAATATCAAGCAAAAGAGTTTTTTTTTGTTGAAAAAAAATTGTACCTTTCCATACCATTAAATCCATCACTTAACTCATAAAAGATAATCCTACCACTATATTGGTGTATGCAACATTTGAGTGTCACTTAATATAAACTTCATGTAAAAGCTTATATGCTTTGTCTTTATAAATCACCACACACATTCATGTGTTACAACAGTTTTCAATCCTTGTTAGTATGAGAAGTGGCCTTGCATTTAATGTCCATAACTTAATGCTTGTTTAGATCTCACACTCACTTTGATGTTGTTTCCCTTGTTGTTTTTACTTATACTAATGACCTTGCAAAACACAACAATAATTAATCATGGGTTATAGGTCTAAATTGTAATGGCATTCAAAACTTATTAGCAAGATTAACTACAAATGTGTGGTTCAATGACAATTTTGAAAAGTAAATAATAAACATTCAACAAACCCAATAAAATGAGGTCATATCTCTTTCTTCAAGTCCACATACTCCATCTCTATAAAAGTATCTAACATGCGGTTTCATAGTTATTGTATCATATTTATAATGTTATATGTATGCTTATTAGCAAGATTAACTACAAATGTGTGGTTCAATGACAATTTTGAAAAGTAAATAATAAACATCTAGCAAACCCAAGAAAATGAGGTCATCTCTTTCTTCAAGTCCACATACTCCATCTCTATTAAAGTATCTAACACGTTGTTTCATAGTTAATGTATTGCATTTATAATGTTATACGTATGCTTGTTATAATTCATGTCATGGTTATAGTGTTGGTATCTAATATTTCATTATTAACTTAGCACATTCATTTGCTTTTCTACAACTTAGTATCTAGTTCATGCCATTGCAATAGACATTTAATGAGAACACTACACATTAATAATACTTTAATGTAAATATTTCAACAATCCACCAATCATGTATAGATTTGATAAGTTCAATGTAAAGATAATTCTTAGCTTTTCTTTGTTTCACACGAAGTATGTTAATGATTTTTTTTTGGTAAGCTGCACAGATCTATTATATTACAGACGAAAAAAATACATATTTTGACTTGGCTACCCGAGGTTTAAGGAGGTGAAGCCCCTCCAGAGCCTCTCAAAAAATAATGACCCTCTAACAGTATTTACGTCTAAGATGTCCATGGATGTGAATACAGGCCTGAGGCCCATTGACTGCGACATAATTAAAGTAATCCATCATAAAAACGACATGCTCATATACTTGAGCGTAGACGAAGATTTCCATGGCAGACATAAAAACAGACAGTGACATGATATATAATTAAAAACAGACCAAAACCACTAATGTCTTGACCAAAATACCTGGGTGACACGTCCATTAAACTGGAGGAGTTTCTTCAGTGATGGGTCAGGCCCATCTTTCTTCCTGCGACAAAGTAGGCGAGTTGGTGGCAGCATTCGAGGCCAGAGAAAGCGTATGTTGCTGCTGCTCAGGCTATTGGGCCGACATTTCGTTTAGACGTTTGAAGAGAGGCTCAACCGTAGAGGGTATCGAAAAGGGCTTGACGCGAGGATCTTCGGTTGAAAAACCGGTTGCTCTGCTGGTACCACTGATACTGGTAAGAGCCTGGCCTCCAGATTCACTGCCACTGGCACCACCACCCTATGCACGACCCCCGTCCTTCATCCCACTCAAACTAGAGATGTCAGTCGTGCCTTTCCAAGCAAAGGAATTGTCCATAGCCGTAAGCTAAGCTTCAATCTCTGTTATTTTAGTTTTCATGGTATGAACAGCAACCCAAGCCTCAGACCAATTGCTGAGCATATCCTCCACCATGTTGCAGAGCATGTTCTTCATCAACCAATAATGATTAATTTGGCTACCATCCTCACTAGTTGAGAGCTTCTGGTTGACGACACGAGTCTCCCAGGATTCAACTAAAACACGGACACGCAAAGAGATGTGAGGTTCGCAATCTGCCAGGGTCTGAGCACTACAGCCCCATTGGGCTTTGCCTCACCCAGAGCTAGCTCTTCTAGGAGTTCCTCTCTGTCGAGACATGGCAGCCAACTTGAGCCTGAAACTAATTCATTGGGGAACGTTCTTTTCTGCAATGAACCGATAGCGCACTGATACAAATACACAAAGAACCTCCCGATGCACAGCACGCCCAACAGTGCTTCTATCCAAGCCATAATTCTCGACTTCGTTTAGAACTAGACGCATGTCATTCGAAGTACCTGGAAGCATTAACGTTCGAAGTAGAGCCATGAAAGCACCTAGGAGGACGAACCTTCGCCAGCCTGAGTCGCATGAGCCGAAGTGATAGAGGGAGCTTCTCCCATGCGCAAAGAGCTTTGAATGTTCTAGAGTGGTGAGTTGTCACGATGGGTGTCAGTGATGGGCACAAAGAGGGCGACACGTGCTCTTTGCGATGGCCGGAAAGAGGCACGGTTGTCGCTTGAAATATCAACCGCATCCAGGAAAGTATGTTAATGATTTTTCTTGGGATAGAAATCCTTATTAAACTTAGTGAAATTCTCTAACTTGTATTTTCTTGATTAAATATAAACATAAACCTACATAAGAAGGACTTAGTTACAAAACATGAAAAAAAGAAAAAGGTAGTGAGAATTGTGACTATCTTTATTTAATTATCAGGATCATTAAATATTCACACCTTTGACCATTTCTTATCCCAAATCAATGCAAATTTATTTAACACACATCTGCTTTCTTATCATTGTTTCTAGCAACATTAACTTCAAAGGAACGATACTCTCGGTGTCAAATATTTTGAAAGTGCTTATAATTCTCTTTCCCTCTACCTCATATGAAGCTTGAGATCAATGGCATCGTTGTTACCCTTAATGCTTGGAGAAACCATTTTTATGCCTAGGTGGGATTCTTAAGAAAACTATGGAAAATGTAACATAATTATTTTCATCATTAGATCTTTGTGTATTATGCTTTAATATCCACTTTGTCACACATTTTTCATGGTTTGAAAGATAAAGTGAAAAATCAATATCCTCAATAATACTAATAATAATAATATACTTAGGTGATTTTGACCACTAATCTTTTAGGTGTGCAATTGTAATGATCGTAAAAAAACTTCAAATCATAAATTTCTTAGCTCTAAAAGTTGAGAAATGAATACACTCATATTAAATTTTCGTGTTCCTAATGAGCTATAAAACGAATAAGGTCTCTTTATAACTCTTATTTATAAAATTATCACCTTTCAACAAAAATCCCAAAGTTTAACGCAACTCCTTTCTTTCTAATAAAATGTGTACATAAAAAATCACTCACATTGTTAACCGTGATTATTATATGCTAAATATATGAATCCAAAAGAGAGTGCACATGCATCATATAAATAGACAAAATAAATAATTTATTATATAGGGCCCACATAAATATTTATTATCACATTCTACTAAATCTTTACATTTTCATTTCTAGCACTTCGATCTCCTAAAGAAGATAACAAATCATGCTTCAATCTTTAAACACAAAAATCATTGCTTTAATCTTTATGGTTTTAAATGACATATAGTACATTAGATAACAAATTATGCTTCAATCTTTATGGTTTTAAATGTACATATAAGTCATTAGAGTTGCATTTGAAATTACCAAGTAGGTTTATTTTTACTTTCTGCTGAAATTATAACTTTTTGAACATTGTAAATTGTGTTTTTTTAAATGTATGTTAATTTTGCTTTTGTAATTAGAGATTTTTAATTAATTGTTTTTTTTTAAATTTAATTTCAAGTAATTATAATTTTAAAATATAAAATATAGTTTATTAATTCATCATAAATATAAGAATATATTATAAATTATATAATTGTTGGCTGGACTCTTCCCTTCTAAGTTGTAAGTGACATGTTGAACTCATCATGAGTATATTGTTGTAATGGCTTTGAGCCTTGTTGAATTGACCTTGTGCCCTAAAGAATATAGGGTTTACTCTCGGTATCATCCTTAAATTGATATGAAATGAGGGAGTAGGTGGTCGGGTGTCTCTCCAAAACATTTAGAAAATACTTATTTAACAAAAGTTAAGTTGTAGCCTATGGATACTATATACAACAACAAATATATCCAAAAGAAATTGTTTCTTAAAGATGAGCTATATTGAGCTCACTTCGCAAGGAGCAACCTAATCGCTTGATCCAAAAACTTACTTTATTGATTGGAAATCATAGAAGGTCATTCCTCCAAGATGAAATTTAATGTTGAAACTCTTCAATACACAAGTGTCGAGGTTCCAGAAACAATGCTTCCTTAGAGCGAGAAATCGCAACAGTGTTTAATTCACAATACGCATGTAAGAAACTCTCCATCGAAATAATCCACTGATTTCCTTCAAGTGAAGAGCCAACTAATGAAGTCTTTTATTATGCACATGTGAATCCCCTTTCATCAACGATATAGTCACAATGGATTCATTGGAGGCTTGAATTTGGATTATACCTTCTCAATAGCAAATTTCGTAAGGTAAAATGGTGCATTAAGCACACCAATGTTGTTAGTCTTCAACTCCAAACAATCCTTACTAGTAAGAAATGCCCATTTAAAAAGTGAAGAAAGAAATCAAGACTACATAGATTCTTGAGCCAAACAATCTCCGTATCCATAATTGCCTTTGGTGAATTGTAGTTAGTTCATAATATTTATAAAGTTCCAATGCTTGAGAGTAAACCTTGAAAGAAGGAAATTGCTCTCCTTCAAAAGGATGAGCATTTCACGACAACCAAATCCCCTAGTTGAATAAATAGGAACCATGTGATAGCTTATAAGCTCCCTAGAGGTGAAGTACTTTGCAAAGCATTCAAACAAACAAGTCTTCCCTCATTAAGTCTCCAAACGTAATTGTCACTCGACTCCTTTCAAAACCGAACAAATATAAGCACATAAGAGGAACAAATGATCATTATATTTTTCATTAACTATGCATAGATGTAACACACCTAAAAATCATACATAAAAAAAATTACATGCATTACTTTTACATTTACTTAGCATATTTCTATGTTTTACTTCTTCTATTTTTAATGTCTTTGTCCTGTTGGTTACAACAGGTTTTGTTGATGATTACAACGGCTAGTTCCTTCCGGAACCTTCAACCATGTCTACGCAGGTGATGCACTTTGTTTATACATGTTCTTTATTTATTTATCTTTATAGTAGGATGAACTATCCTAAGGCATGGGAGACTATTCATGGTCTTGACCCCAACCCGTCAATTGCATAAAACTTTCAAGGCCTTGGCCTTACTATAGTTTATACTATGTGTGCAAATACCTGTCTCTAAGTGTGAGAGGCCTAGGATTTGTAAAGAGTATGGTTCTCCATACGGTGACCTCTGGTTGTCAATAAAGAGTGAGTGTTTACAAAGTACTTTACAGTGGCATGATCCTATAGTATTGGGCCAAATGCATTTCTTTATGGTATTTGATGTTCATGGTGTAAATGTTATATCATATGGTTTTAATATGATTTAAATATTTCAAAGTATAAACCCAAACTATGCTAGCAAAATATAGTTTTGATGTTTTTTAAAACATAGTTCTATGCTATGGTATTCGATGGCCTTGGTGTAACTTAACGCTAAGTGATAGAATGATTTGAAGATCTTGATGTTATATAAAAACTATGGTTAAAGTCGGAAAGGTATGGACCTTGGCATAATCATGAAGGTATTATATGCCATTACTAACCCTACGAAGGTTCTCGGCATATGAAAAAAATAGTGTACACGCCCATCAACATGTTATAATGTTTATCTTTGAATTTCTTAATATAGCCATGGTTATATATGTAAGTCGAGGTTCCCACCATGTAATATATGCTTGGGCGCTCTTATCCATTTCCCATGGTTCGATGGTATGTAATGATTTGGTTTTTAATAAAGTTATGTGTGTGATTTAATATGGTATTGTGTTGAATTAAATAACTGTCTTGGCTGCGAGTTGACAGTGCATCCAAGATCTGAGTTGGAACGAGAGTTTGATCTCATCCCTACACCTAGATGGTGATATTTTATAGTCTCGTAGGTTTTGTAAAAGACCCTTTACTCTAACTTTAGCCCTCATTTGGTGATGTTGTTTGGTCGGAGTCCAATTGAGACCAAGCTTTGCTCTACATGACTCTTGCTCTAGTTTACTATGTTAATGACTTTGGCTTGGTGGTAAACTCTGCTCTGTACTTACTACGTTCATGTCATTGCCTGGTTCTACCGAGATAACTGTTGGAAAGGGATTCCTCCTCGATCTTCCTTCCATCGTTGGAGCTTCGACGAGCCTGCCAATGTTTATACCGTATGACCAATCCAATTTCGACAGGTGAGTGAGGCTTGATACTTCACTCCGCATTTTTTAAAATTACGCTAAAAACAGACGCTAATTCCAGGATTTGTGGTAGTGATAGAAGAGGAATGTGTATCTCATGCATTCTAAAGATTACATGAGCATAGATGATACAAAAAAACCATATTATCTTGCTACTTTGGAATAACCAAAGGGGTTGTGGTGATTTCATCTCTAAGATTAATAATTCTTAGGTCAAATTTGCATGATGCTTGATTCAAGAATGAATTATGTACAAATACACAAAAGGTGAGTGTACCTTGGATTCCATATTTGTTAATGAGTTAAATGTGTTTAAGGCATCAAGTTCAATTGGTGCAATTTTTTTAATGGATTATATGTATGTTGATTCCCATTCATTAGAAATGTATTTCAGTTTTAAGTACCTCCTTGTTGCATTTACCATGTGGAAATGGTAGCCTCCACGGGATCAAGAACTCCATCCCAAAACTAACCGACACATTTTTTTCTTTGTAATATGATCCTTGGAAGAGTCGAAAGGACACACAAAACATGGCATTCCATGAAGCTTATTTTGATTTGTGGTATGATCAGATGATTATGACCACCACTCCATTTCATATGAACTCCTTAAGCATTGTTGAATGCAGGTGTGGTAAATATAAGTTTTTGCATGACTATGGATAACACATTGTGTTTGGGGGTATGAAGTTACCAAGTTCATAGCTAGATCCTTTCCATACTACTTGAACGAAACCACCATTGAAAAGGAAGGTATATTGATTGAAAGGTATGGAGAAATCAAAGATTGCAATGGAAACCACTAATTAGTTGTCAGTGTTTTTAATATTAAAGACCGCTAACCCTAATACGCTCCCATACATTTGCGTGGAGACTGTTTGAAGACCATTGATGTGACTGATATATTGTGACTAATATAATGACTGATATATGTTGAAGACTGGGTGGAGATTTCTCCTTCAGTAAATGATGTGCTGGCTGAGTGTTGATTTGGTAAGTTGAAGAGATGCCTGAGCT
>LPNX011206248.1:154791-169422 GCA_001517045.1 Pseudotsuga menziesii | reverse complement strand
AATAAATAATAGGAATATGAATAGCTAGGAAGGCGAAGAGGCTGGTAATCAACCGCCTCATGAAATGTATAAATACAGGCATTTGCATTTGAATAATCAATAAAAATCGGGAGTTATACCTAACACATTAGAGGTGCATTCTTTACCATTATCGGATCTAAATGTACAAATATGTGCTTGTGCTTGATTCTCTATCCATGCATGAAAGTTCTTGAATGTTTGAAAAACTTCAGACTTTGTATTCAATCAATATAAATAACACATTCTTGAATAATCATCAACAAAGGACATGAGGTAATTATTATTATTTGTAGAAGGAAATGGCATGGGTCCACATAAGTCATAATGAATTTAGACTCCTAAAAAGGATGCTTACTATGTTTTCCTAAGATGCATGCATCACATTTGTTCCTTTGCTTCGGAATGTGATGAAAAATAAACTGGATGACAAATTACCTTCTTCAAGTTGGGACATATAGGAAATGTTTTGAATTGTTGCATAACAACCCTTCAACTTTAGAATCTTCCCATCTTCATACTCAGTCATTGTTGGATTTATTCCTTCGATTGATGCAGGTTCAGATCCTCAGTCGTCAATAAAGACCTAGTTATTAGCTCGACCGAACAGGGATTAGACGGCAACATTTGTGACACAGATGTAGTCTCACCCATGATATTCTTATGGGGAACTACCAGAGCTACATTTCTGCAGCTAGGTGGGGATTTCTACTGTCATTGTATCTTATCATATCCCTCGAATGAATATAGGGTTTATACATATTACTCCTTGTCTATTCATTCAAGTTAATATGTTATTTACCAGCTGACACATCTTGCAGCATTCACCATGATGACCTGTTGAGGCCTGGAAATTCACAGGCAACAACAGCAAGGGATTCTCCCCAGTCTACGTTCCCAACTAGCCCATGACTGTTTGGGGTAGGGAATCCATCTGGTTTGCAGTCTGGCTACCGTAGGTCAAGTAACAAAAATAAAAGGTTTTACTGGTTGCGGCCCGATCCACCGTATATATTTTTGTATTTTTTGACTTAAAGGATGATATGCAAGTGCCTACTTAACATGAAAAGCAATAAAGAATGCAAGGAGTATTCATAATGTGATGCACAGGTTCTTACCTCTCGTCTTAAAACTCACAAGCATCTAAATCACACACACAGTAATAAAGTAAATCTAACTCTCTACCTATCCCCAGGGAGCCAATTTGTAAATTATTAATGAGTAATGTATATTGTGCATGCATTATAAAGAGAAATTACAAATAGCTAGTATGTCTTTCCAAAAACACATGAATAATTAAAGATATTTAAACAACCAGAACGATATTAATGAACGATATTAATTACTCATGGTGGTAATTTCACAAAATAAGCCAGAAATCATTCAAACAAGAACATAGGTCCTAAGAGTCAGAAAGATCTCACAGTTAGTGGACAGAAAGCTGAAAATGAAATAGTTCCCCTTCAACCAATCCATAGCATAGCATTAGAACATCCCACCAAACTTTCTTCGACAGGCAAACAATAATTCTTTATTGCAAAAGGAAATAGTTCTTCTTACAATATCTCTTCACTATTCTAACTGGAAAAAAGTCCCTCTTTCCTCTAAGTCCTGTATATTTATACAAAAGAATAATACTGTTGGAATTCCCACAAATAACTCTTGGGCTTCCCCAACTCTTCACCTCCCAAAATTTACTTTCACTAAGTGTTTACAAAATTACAACATATTGCAAAAGTGAACAAGTGTTCATGAGGAGGGCCCCGCTTGATTATTTAGAAATTTCTTCCACACTGAAGCCTCTGAAGCGATGCTTTCAAATTCAGACGGTTCCAAAAATTGAATATTTATCTCGAATTTTGCAGCCTGGTTCCTGATGGCTTCGATTCTGGCTGCACTCAGGCGAAGCTGATCCTCCAACAGCTGCACACTAACTGCGGAATGATCTACCTCATTCCTTAAGGTCGGTTCATCTAGAGATTTAATGTGATGTATTCTTCTTTCCTCTTCTTGGTACCTTTTCTGCAAATTTTCCACAAACAGGATGTGGTCCGAAAAAGCATCTATTCTTTGTTCAGCTTCTACCTGGCATCGGTTATAAGTAATCAGAAGTTTTCTAAAGAATTATGTACATGCCCCTTTTGTCTTTCTAACAGCCTTCTTGAACTCCTCGGTTTTGTTGATGGCAAACTCCAATAAGTCGTAGTCCTGCCTAAGCGCCTGTTGATCCTTTGAGGGTAACTCTGCAGAAGCTTCTTCATTGGTTTCTAGTCTTTCCATCCTTGCTGTCAGGACTTCTAGGATGTCCTGAGATATATCAACAAAATATGAGGAGGTCTCCAAAATCTCCTCCAAACGGCTTTCTATCTGCAAAACCCTGCATCTTTCCTCCTCTATAGACACCTGTAGCTGAAGCATCTTGGCCCTCTGTGCCAGCACTTGTTCTTTGAAAGGTTGGAGATTAACCTGTTGTTATTTGGCTTCCTCTAAAGCTACTGTCAGTGAGGTAACCTGCTCTTGAAGCTTTGCCTCCTGCCCTTGTGATGGCCTCTCATTCGCCTCCAAGGTAATCTTCTGCAATTCTAGATCCTTTATCCTATCTAGCAGCTGTTCCTTCTCTGCCCTCAACTCTTGATATTCCTGTTGTACTTTCTCCAGACACTCTTGGGCAGTCTCCATAGATATTCTCTCTATTTGGAGAACCTGAAGTTCAGCTTTTGAAGACTTGATTTCCTTTTGCACGTCTTCAAATTTTCTCTTTAACTTATTGTTTTCTTCTCTTTCCTTTCTCAGGGTATCTTTTAGTTGAGAAGAATACTTCTTTGACTTCTCCAGATCTGTCATTATTTTATCTACATTGTCCTCTGAAGCATTGATCAATGCAGCCCCTGCTCTAATAGTGAACCCAGGGTCTCTGTCTATTCCGTATACAATGGTTGTATCATTTATCATCTTTCCAGACAGCCCCCCGGTTTCAACCTTCCAGTCGGTTCTCTTTACTATCCTTTTCTTTTCCTTATCATAAAAGATAGTATTAAAATCAGGTACTTCTTCCCCTTTCTTCTGTTCAAAGGGGATTAGTCTAAGGGTGGGGACCATGGACTATCTTGGTGTGCTGGAAGCAGGTACTTCAGGATCTTGAATGTCGGGGTTTTCCACGTCCTGGGCCTGAATGTCTGCTGCGTCAGAGGCTGATTGTTCTATCACTGTTTGGGTCAGCTTCATCTTCTCTGCCTCTTGCTTCTTCAGCTCCTCATCTAACTTCCTTTTTCTTTCTTCTTCTTCGATCTTGGCAGCTTCTTCTGCCTTTATGGCTTCCTCTTGTGCAGCTCTTCTTTTCTCCTCCTCCTCTCCCTTTAGCCATCCTTCGGCTTCTTGGGATAATATTTGAGCTTCTTCATTTCTCTTCCTGGCTTCCTCTTCCTCAGACTTTTTCTGCTCGTCCTGTCCCTTCCCACCTTTTGTGGTAATTTTATTTTTAAATCTTTTCCTTAAGGCCGTCATGTTTAGTGCACTATGAAAAATGGACTCTTCTCTGTCCCAGTGGCTAGTGTACTCAAAATGGACATTAGCCTCTTTGCAATGCTCTGCAACTTTATTATGGGAGTCATTCCTGTGGAATGACATTTCCCCAAAATGGAACTTCTCCAACTCCTCCACGAATTCATCGTCCTTCTTCACTCTAGTAAATTTGTAACTTCCTAATATGAAAGACAAAGGTGGGTATGCTGCCTTCTTATGTTCGAATAAGAAACTTCCTATGCCATCTAGAAATACTTGCCTGACTGCCTCTTTGTGAATTACATAGTCTGTGGCATACTTCGGCAGTAGTGAGGGTGCTCTAGAGCCTCCAAACATTCTGAAATAGAGCCCATCCTCAGTCATGTAATTATCGGCATACTCTTCAATCACCTGCAATGCCTCCTCCAACATGCAGTCACATTCTTTTAAGAAAATAAGGGTATATAATGGCATAATGAAATGCTCACACACCTCCATGTAGTGACTGTGGTATTTATGGGCCCACAGTGGCTTGTATGCTAAGTAAATGGGTGATCTTTCCTTGTCCCAGATGCATCTCAGGTTAGGGAAGGGTGGATTGCATAGTATGCAATCGATCAGTATGGAGCTCATATAGAACTCTGATTTCTTTTGGGACACCCCTCCTAATGTTGATGCCATGCAGGCCAAGAGGCTATTGGACACAATATTAGCCCAATTGAAAATGGTCCCCTGTGTTGCAACATAAAAAATTATCGGCACCCACTACAATTTGAAGCTTTTTCCATGGGAGCTCCCAAAAATCCTATTAAGCATCAAGGCAATGAACCTGTAAGGGGTTCTTAGGCTTGCGGTATCATATTCTCCAGTTGGCCTGGTTCTAAAGTTTTTTCCACGCATGAGCATCCTTTTGAGTGTCTCAACGAGATCCATCCTGATGCTTTTCAGCCAATCTTCAGTTAGATATGTTTGTGCTTCTGGCAAGTGGTAGGCCAGGGCTATAGAAAGCATAACCCTATTTATCAACATTCTCCAGAATCATGGTGGTCACATCTACCCTGGGCAGAATCCACCCAATCACTTCAGAGCATGGAAAGAGTTCAGGTCTCGTAGCAATATTCATTAATGAAGACCTCTCTATGTTGACATAGATGTTTTCTTCCTCAAAGCCTATGTCAGGCACCTCTCGGCGCGTAATTAATATGTAGATTTCTCCCCACTGATATTCCGGCTCTACACGATTTATGCATTTGGTGTCTTATAAATATATTCCACTCTGGTGATGACTTCGACGTTGGGTTCTTCTTTGACTGCATGAGCCTTCTTCTATTGACGCTTAGACATTTTAAGTTCCGAATAATTTCCTTGTCATGTACAGAAAGATACTTTAGGTTTTGCTAGGTCGTTTCGGACAACTTTCAAAGATTAAGACAATAATATAAAGATTTTACCTCGTCTACATTAGACATGATTGCAGTTAATACAAATAAGCAAAACATGTTCAAACTTAAACGCTCTTGTCTAAAACTTAAACCAGCTTGGCCCAACAGAGTTCGAGTGTGGGAAACAAGGTCTATGTTACAAATGAAACAATCTCGAGTTCTCTATTGGCGCCATGACCACTACGTTACGCGGAACACCTGAGGCACTTAATTTAGAAACTCAAAAGGGGACCCTTCAAGAGATAGCAGTGTATATGTGCATTCTACGATCCATCTTAGACTGGGCAACGCTATACTACCCCAGACCGGTTCGGGTTCGAATTCGACCGTGAACCGGGTCACTCTAAACAGCGAACTGAAAACAACAACGAGGTCTTGGTTTGAAAGACGCAGTTGACTGGACCAGTGGAAAATTTTTGACATTCCCCAGGAAATCCCTGAAATACTTCCCCAAACGACCAAACATAAATTGGGGCAAACTGGTGCAGACAGCGTAACGGCTGTCCGCACCGGTTTCCCCAACCATCGAGTGTAGGGTAAAAGACCATAATGGATGTAGAATAAAAACACTCCATAGGCTACAAAGAACTCTTCTACTAACAGTCATAATACTCGCCTCCGCATATATACATGTCACGACGGGAAAATGGGTGAAAACCCTAACCGCGGAAACAAGAAATTAACTCGTCCAGTCGAACGGAATGGGATAATGAGTACAAGGGCCTACCTGGCACTGCTACGCAACTGGTGGGAGGAAAACCATTGAAATTCCATGGTGGAGCCACCTAGGAATGAGGGTACCGACAACGAGGGTCCTGGTTAGATTGAGCGAAAACGACAGTGTAGAGATAGGCCAAAAATAACAATAAAATAATCAACTACCCGACCCAATATATATATATCCTCGGTCAAACATACTCGACGGGAGAAAATCATCGGACGGTAAAAAACACGGGATTGGAGAGCATATTAACATTGCCTCTCGTAGCGTCGGGTGATGAAACAGTTGGGAGAACCGCCGAGGCATCAGAGAGAAAACCAAATGATACTTGTATCGGAGCTCGCGGGATTAAAGCATCGGAGCGATAGAAGGATGAAGAGCCGCAACGGCGGAAACATAAAAGACATTGAGTTCCGCAAATTGGCACAATCAGAGAAAAAACCAACATAAATTAAACCAAGAAAACTCAGTTCCGTGGAAAAGTATAATCAAACCATGCCGGAAAGACAACGCTTTTCAAAGCCGCAACGGTGGATGCTGAATACTCAAAGATCAACGAAACAAAACGGCGGGGTCAAAAAATGTAATGTGATTCGCTATCCGCAACTGCGGAAAACATAGCAACAATATGTCCTGAAAGGATTCCAACCGACAGCCGATTGAGATGCATAATTGAAATAAAGGCATCGGAGAAAATAATTGGACATGGTTTCTTATTACTCCTCCGCAACGGCGGGCGCGCAGGTGACTAAACTTCGACCCAAACATCCAAAACCACTTTCGATCGTAAAATTCAAACAAATAATAAAACATCACTTGCATAAAAATAACCTTTCAGTAGAACACCAAACAAACTCAAAGTCAAGCCAAAATGAGTTAAAGGAGGGTCCCAATTTTTTTTTGAATTTTGGGAAAATGTTGCAGCTGCAACATGAGCATATTACAGATTCATTCAATACATAGTGTGACAGATACATACATGAGATTATTCATAAACAGATTGGATGGGACACATTAAAATCTACTTATTCACAATATGCATACATTTAACATAAACACATCAATCAAGATATATAGAGACACTGGTTAATGTGGAAACCCATCTGGGAAAAACCACAAAGGAACTCTTCATATGGCATGAGAAACATATTAGCACCTTCTATATGGGCACTCAACTTGCATACTCTTTTCTAAGTTTTCTTTACAACTTATACAGACCACTCTCCTATCATTTTCTCTGGTCTCATGTATAAGTATTTCTCCTCTGCTTATCCTAATAGTCGATCCACACACAGCCTAGATCGATTCTCTTAGCTAAACAAATCTCTTCTTCTATTCTCAACCTACTAATGACCAACAAAAAAATAAACAACCAACAACTGTAAAAAATGAATCAATCATTCCTCAACTAACAACAATCCCACACACAACTTGGGTTCACCCTTTTATAGGCTTCTACCTGTCCCAATAAACCATCTCTTTTCATTTACCTGACATGAATTCGTTTCTATTCTTGTACATTTAGTTACAACCAAAAATAGGCACTATCGGCCCAAAGTACATTTATGCTTTATTACCAAAAGAATGCTTTATTCGAATTGCCTCCTTACCCACAATCATCTAAATTGTCCTTTTTCAACAGCTTAATTCTTCTTATGTCCCGGTTCCTTCAATAATGGTTCTCTTATGGCAGCTCCGCTTCCATCGTTGACTTCTCTCTTGTGACAACTTCTCTTCCATCATTGATTTCTATCTTGTCGCAACTTCTCTTCTGTCATTGGCTTCTCTCCTGTCATAGCTTCTCTTCCGTCGCATCTTCTCTTGCGATGGGATTCTTTATCTTCCTGAGCGGAATTCTAGTTGAATTATTCCTAACTCGTCCTAGGGCCAAGAGGCCCCCAAGACTCACTTGTGGCTTGTCTCGAGCCACATTACTTTGAGACCTCCCTTGTTACAAATTTACTTTGAAAATCCTGGAATATTTTCACTATGCGCTTAATATCCTCCCTTACTTTTGTTTATGTCTTCTTCAAATTCTTGACAAGTTTAGAACTGATGTGTTTCGAAGTTAAATCTCTCGTTGAATCTATTGCTTGTCTCACTTTTTAGTGTATAGGTTGACTTATACTTGTAATTTTCTTCGCTTCAGCTTGCAATTCGGCAACCCTGTCAATCCTCTTTTGCTATTGTGTTTGCAATGTTGCAACTTGTTGTTGTAGCCTCTTCAGGTCAACAGGCTTATCCATTTTCTCTACTAATGGAAATTTCTTCATGTCATTCTACAACCGGTTCAGCTCTATGTCAGCAATGCATAGCTGTTTTGCGAATTTCTCTAACTCCTCATCATCAATCAACATTTCCATGTTTGAGAAACCTTCTCGACTTCCTTGTCACAAAGGTGCCTCTACCTCTTCTATTCTCTTTACGACATTTGTGGCATTAGAGGAAATTTCAACTCAAAATGGGCCTCCTAAAAAGAATTAATAAAATAATAGTTAAAATAATAAAATAATATTTATTAATTTTAGAGGAAGAAAAGAAAAAAACTACTTTTTTGTTTGTATTTTTGACATATATCCCCTTGTTTTTACTCAAATTTAAATTGGGAGAGCTCGTTGGATATGGAATTAAATTCTACATCCAACGAGTACCCACTCGACATACTTTTGACGGACCCTGCTACCCTAAAAACAAGAAATACCTTAAAAACATGATGATGACATCATCATCACATTTTTTTCCAGGTATTTCTTGTTTTTGGGGTAGCGGGGTTCGTCAAAAGTATGCCAAGTGGGTACTCGTTGGATGTGGAATTTAATTCCGCATCCAACGAGCTCTCCTGATCGAAATTTGAGTAAAAACACGGGGAGATATGTTGAAAATACAAACAAAAAAAGTAGTTTTTTTTATGATACATATCCCCAAATTTATATTAAAAAAGTGTTTAAGACCTATACGGTATTTCAAATTTAAAGCAATTTAATTGGCTAACACATGATGACATGGAATTTGAATCAAAGTTAAAAGGCCCATTTTGAGTTGAAATTTCCTCTAATGTTGCATTTATTCTTTCGTCTTGAAAGGTTACTTCTTTAGAATGTTAGGAACGATGAGAGAAAAGTTCATCGCCATCACCAGCTTATTGTAAAGTTGAAGGTGATGTCTCAGGTTCTAGTCATTGTTCACTGTTAGGCAAACTCTTTTTCGGAATAGTTGATTTTACCAATGGTTACTTTGCATTTTGGAGGTTCTACTCCTCAATGAAATAGGTGGTTTGTGTGGAATATCGTTTGGTGTCCTAATTTCAACCGCTGCTTCTTCATCTTCTGATAGTGGTGATGTTGGTGCAGAATCCTTCTTACAACTACTAGACCATTTCCTCTTCGACATGCAAGTGAGTTTGGTCCAAGCCTCAATTCAAGGATGAATGGGATCTGTTCAACTTCTTCTGCAACTGCGGCCTACGGTGGAACATATCCTACAATGTACTCCATAGTGGCCATGGGATACGATGTCTCAACAATGGATTCTGTAACTATGTTTCTTTTGTAAAACAAATAACCATACTCTATAGAAAAATCACCTTGGCTCTTGCAGTTGCAGACAACAATGGAACACTCTCGCTCATATGCAATAGAATGAATTGAAACTTTGACGCGTAGGTGATAATTTCTACCTTTTCAATCAGTCAGTCCTTCACACAAGCAGATAATCAATGGAAATATGGCAACGATTTCCTTCACATGGGAAAATCGTCTGAATCATTACATAGAAACTGCCATGCAAGTTGTCACTCGCCTATCACATTGGTGGTATTTTTTGTGCAATGATAATGGAAGTGACCAAAAAGCACACTAACAAAATTTATCGCATTTTAAATTAATTACGACCAACTGTCATTTATGCAACTCAAGTTCATCTTGCGACAACTCTACTCTTCCTGTGATAGTTGTTCAACCTTCGATATATTTCTTTCCTTTTAAGTCACGAGTATCCTAGTAAGGATTTAGCTAACTTCCATTCACCAATCCTTTGAAAGGTGTTCCATCTAATTTTTCCAGCTGAAGTGCGCCTCCTTCAGTGATTTTCATGACAACATAAGGCCCCAGCCATTGTGTTTCAGCTTGCCAATATTCCTTAAGAACTTACTATCATAGAGGAGGACAAGTCCTCTAACCTGAAATTGCTTATTCTTAATGTGTCGGTCATTCCATACTTTTTGTCGTTACTTTTCAACAATTTGGTGATAACCTATGGCAAAAAATTCTTCCTCTAATTGCAATGTTAAGATTTCAATGGTTATGCAAGATATAAAAACATTTAGCATCATAACATGATAACCATATACAAAAGGATCTTTGAAAGAAAGACAACCAAAACCACACAAAATAACATAGAGATTTATACTGGGAAACCCTCATGGGGGAGAAAACCCAATAAAACTTCCTCGATATAGACTTTAACCAAGTATAGTGTAAGAACCAAAGAATAAGACTTATAAGACCGCAAGAATAATACTGGAATGCTTCCTCTCTCCCAGATGGACTGCTCCTCTCTCTAGTGCAATTATTGAGTTCTAAGTGTTTCCAAATGAGGGAGGTGCCTCCCCTATTTATATTGATCAGTGGATAGGACTAATAACCCAACATGGCCGACCTCTCCTCCCAAGTAGGGCTGACTTACCTTGGGAGACACAAATTTACATTTTAATAATACTTTTGTGGGTAGTATTGACCTGACTTATAACAGAGGTTTTATCTCAAAACTCTACATGACCAAATACATCAATGACATCCCTAATTGGAGGAACAACATATTCGGAAGGGGTAACAATAATACAAAATATAATATATTATTTAGTGACATTTATTTAACACTCCCTCTTAATAAGGAAGGTATTCTACAACAACACATTTGTACAAATGACTGGTGAATCTATATGTCGAAGGAAGTTTTCACAATTACATCAACATCATCATCATCTATGGAACATCTTTAGCGAATTACAACTGCGATAAGTTTTCTTCAATATCACCAATATCAGTCATTTCCATGATTCCAACAATCCTTAAATTGGGTACAATGTATTCCATCGGCATAACAGTTGTTATCAGAAATTCTCAATCAATGCAGACAAAGATTATTTCCCTAGTCTACATGGCGCAGATCTAGAACAAAAATCCACAACGATATATTCTCTCCCTATATTATTAAACTAATTGAATGCCAAGATTTATTACCTCAATGGTGAATGTGATCCGTGTCTCATGGATTCCTTTGTGATCAGATGTACCTACAAGGAATACGAAGGACAAGACACAATAGTGAAAGAAACAATATAATTCAATGATATATACTAATGATCAAGGAGAAAAGTAATGAACAATTGATATTAACAAAAATCATTCATGGGAAAGGGGAACATGTTTGTATTAACAATATAACAGAAGAAAACTATAACCAAAGCCTTGATGTTGAATATTTTCTCTCACAATTCATTTGACTCGCTTTTACACACACTCTACAAACTCTACAAATATCACTCATAGCCACACTCTTTTCCTCCTATACCAGCAATGATTTCAACAACATAAAGGTGATCTCTTGGTCCTCTCCTATGATGGTCCATGAAGCTTGTATATATAGTCCAAAGAGGGCCCAAAGGGGTTGAGAAATTTTGGGAGGAAGGTGAGGGATGAGCCCTAGATGCTAGGGTATGAATGCAACATATTCCAAGAAGTTGAAATAAGCCTCCATGAGGACTTTCGTCTAGAAGGTTCTCTAAATATTCTCTTTTTTCCTTTTGACAATGTTGACGCTCCTTGTGCATAAAAAGGTTGCACACACACTCTTTGGCTTCATGCAATAAGTGTCACCGACACACCTTGTCGGTAGGAAAGAGGCATCATACCACTTTGATGCTCTATGTCAGGAGGTAGGGTGCGTTAGACCTCCTAGAGTTGAGAAAAAAGCTTCCCCAAAAGATGTTTTGGCCAAATTACTTCAAGGGATTGAGCATAGAGACAATTTTTGGGTGTAATAGAATGCCCCCCAAAGTATGAAGCTAGAGGGATGTGATAGGTGAAATAATTTACTAGATATGCTATGAGGTCAGAGGAAAATAAAGGTGAGTGAAGACTTGAAATAGGACCAGTTAAAAACTATATGACTCAAATCATAGATGCAGATCAATACAGTGCAGATCCATGTATAATGACCAAGTCATGGCTACCAACAATACATCGTAGATCCATGATCAACCAGACTCAAATCTGGACATAACTATGGAATATACACTGTAGATCCATGTCATCGTGACTCAAACTTGAACATAGCCACCAAACATACAATGTGGATCCATGCAATCATTCAAAGAATAATACATCGCAACGTGAGGATAGGCACATATTCAAGTGTATACCTAACCACTCAGGGTCTTCATTCTAATCCCAAATACGACAATTATATCCATGTGAATAGTTTTCCTGATGTCGAACATGGTATAAACCACTTGATTATTGGTTATTAATGTATACTATTAACAAGTGAGAGAGAAGTCACCATTAATTTCAATGATTACGAAGGTACCCTATACATTCCTCTGAATTTGAATAAATGAGCTACAAATGAACAATCAAGGAAATATTCCAATTAGAGGCCAACAATGAAATCCTACTGTTAAAAGTGAGGAAACCTGCCATTCACGCATGCAGGATTAAGGTACTTGACTGGTTTCTAAGACTAATTCTCGGATTAGGTGTTGGTGTTGAAGGGAATGGACTCGTCGAAGGAGGGCCATGATGTTTCCCCCATCATTGACACAAAACTTGGAACAAAAAGTGATTTTTGGAAGTGATATTTGATAATGGAACAACCACAGAACTAACTCAGATATGACCGAATCGAAGGAAGGTAAAGAAACTGCAGAGGTATATTGTGGTAAAGACTCCATTTGAACATTGAACGGCGCGACAAGTGACTTGGAATCATTGACTCAATTGAGGCGGAGACTAGAATTAACGCAAAGACAAGACTATGCATTCTTCGAATTGACTCAAAGGAGTGAAATGACTCATGAAAGTGGATTGACTCGATGAAAATATGAATACCCAAATGTTCGTATGAAAATGAAGAAAGGTGACTAGGAGCTTCCATTAATACAAATGAAAAATGTCTCTCCATTCCCTTAATTTCCCCATCACGATGGATGAGTACCTTTTTTTATTTTTAATGAGCTTGAAAAGGATAACAAACACTCAATATATCTCATCAACTAATGAGTCCAACCTCATGTGTTTTATGAACTTGAGAAAGGAGGGGTTCATTCTTAGAAAAGGGCCCTTCAACGCTTAATTTTACGAGTTCGAAGAAGGTAAACTCAATCATCATTTCATATTTAGAGAGTTCGAAATGACAAAGAAGACTCCAAAGTGGAATTTTTTTGTAAATTTAGTCCCCGAGGTTTGAAAATGTATAAACCAATACATAGGAGAATTATTCTAGTTGTAATGCACTAGAGTATACATTTTTTGTAAATGAGTCTAAGCGGTTCGAAAATGGGGTAAACTATCGCTAGATAGATGAACTTTCAAATACTTTTACAAGCATGAAAGAATCAAGTTCTCTTGGCAATATTTTCGTGTTTAAGGAGCCTAAAAAGAGATTAAATATGACTCTTAGGGGTTTTGTTATATAGTAATATGGCACTTCCCCGTCTGAGTACTGACACTCAACGTGTCGGTACACAAAAGGACAAACTAGATTGAAGTAACCAAAACCTTATAGATGTGCATGTGCCTCTATACATCTTCATCCTGCCATCCTTGCCTATTTTTTATAATGAGATTTAGGTGCATTCGGGACTATTTCCATTGAAACCCGCATTCCATTCGTGGGAGCCATATGTACAACCCACGAATACATGATCACACTTTGCATTCACGGGCTTCCCTTATAAAAGTTGTGAGTCTTAGTGGTATGGAGTGACCTATCGATGTGAGAGAGAGAGAGAGATAGAGAGAGAGGAAGGGGTTTGTTAGGAGTTTAGGAGGGGAGGGGGTTATATTAGTGTCGAGGTGTCTAGGTGTTGAAGAGGGGATGTAATAGGAGGTTTGGGGGGTTAGGAGAATATGTGACAATAACGCGTATGGGATTTTACTGATAACAACACGCACTCGTTTTTATTGAAACAAACGTGCACTCATTTTTATTGACATAAACGGGCATGCATTTTTATTGACATAAATGGGCACGTGTTTTGCAACTATATTGTTTGGTTTGTGATTATACCATTTAAAGGTTTGGGGGAGTGGGGTGGTAATGGGTTAGAGGTAGACATGGAGAGGGAGTGTTAAGGAATTAGAGGTACATACCACTTGGGGTGTTAAGAGATTGGGGNGGTCTTGGTGGAAGGGGGAGACAAAAGGATGTGGGTGTGTGTGTGTGTGTGTGAAAGAGAGAGAGACTGTTGGGGAATATATAGGGGGGCGTGGGTTAGTTACAGTTGGATGATTTGGCGAGAGAGAGAGTGGAGGAAGGGGGTGTTAGTGCTAGAAGGAGACAAAGGGATGTGTGTGTGTGTGTGTGAGAGAGAGAGAGAGAGGGTTGGGGAATAGATAAGGGGTGTGGGTTATGTGTAGTTGGATGAGCTGGGGAGTGAGAGAGAGTGAAGGAGGCGGGGTGTTAGTTGCAGGGGGAGACAAAGGAAAGTGTGTGTGTGTGTGTGTGTGTGTGTGTGTGTGTGTGTGTGTGAGGGTTGGGGAATAGATAGGGTGGTATGGGTTAGGTGTAGTTGGATGAGTTTGGGAGTGAGAGAGAGTGGAGGAGGGGAGGTGTTAGTGGCAGGCAGAGACAAAAGGATGTATGTATGTGTGTTTATGAGAGTGAGAGTGAGAGAGATGGTTAGCGAATAGATAGGGGGGTGTGGGTTAAGTGTATATGGATGAGTTT
>LPNX011206248.1:134615-153794 GCA_001517045.1 Pseudotsuga menziesii | reverse complement strand
TAATGGGGCAGTGGTGTGTTAGGGAGAGAGAGAATAGGGGGGTTAAAGGTAGGGACGGGAGGGGGGGGTTAGAGGTAGGGAGAGGAGGAGCGGGTGTTAACAAGAGTTAGGGGGAAGAGGGGAGTGAGGGGGGGACATAAAATAATAAAAGTATTTGTATAAATAGAAATGTTGTCAATTCTATAGTTACATAACAATCACTCATTGTATTATTTAAAAACACACTCATTTTGCTGTGATAAAACGCACACTCATTTTGCAGAATATAATGCGCACTCATTTCTCAGTAATACAATGAGCATGCATTTTTTTTAAATTCAAAAATGTATTCCCGTCAATGATAAGGACAAGCTTCCACCCATGATGGCATAACATTCTTATGCCTATGTGTGTGCTTCGTACTTTGCTTCGGATTCAACATGTGTATGCCTTGGAGTATGATAAACCATGGCTAATTGAGCATTATAGCCAAATTTTCAATATGCTCGTGTTTAGTCGTTGGTTACAATATGTTGCACACCTCCCCTTTTTTTGATATTTTAGAAACATATATGTTTTTTTTGCAGATTCCTTGAATATGTAATTTTTAACAAGAATATATAAATTTTTCTATTTTTTTCTTATTTATCTTGTGTCATCACTCCTCAACTCAAAAACACCATTTGTTAGTGTTTCATCCATAACTCTTTCATTTCTCAACCATTTTGAACAAAAATTGTATGGTGCACTAAAGAACACTGACCTCTACATGCTATAAAAAACCTATTTCCAAATAATTGCATTAAGACATTCAAACATTGCACCCATAATTGACACACTGTTTTTGAGGTTTGATCACTTAGATAATTAAAAAAAAATATTAAAAAAAAATTATTTTTATTATTGGAAAAATAGTCGTCCACTAGTACTATGTGTTCTCTATATGTTTGCCAATTTCCATAAGTTTATTCCATCATTTAGTCACTCAAAGGTTGCACCCACAAAAACATATACCTTATAATTTGTCCCAAAAATAAAAAGTGCCTGTTAAAAATGATCTAACTTTATATAGTTAAGAACATTTTCAATAGAAATGAATTATATATTTGGAAACATCATTCAATTTCCTACATTTAATCGTTTTTACTCATCACAAGATTCATTGTGTAAGTGTCTCAAAATATCCATGTAAGTTAATGGATGCATCTAACGCGTCAAAAGGGACCCTCATTAGCTTGCACCCACCCATATATGATACCTATTATGTGTTTGTTGTTCATGATTTCTTCCTAATTTCTGATGATAGGCTTGGAAAGATTAGGGTGAACATGTTCATGATGGTATTTATAAGTTTGCATATGTCATTGTTCATTGAGTTGTTCTTGTGTTGAAAACTGATAGGAATTGTTATCAATTTCAATGACATAGTTGTCTTGAACAAGAATTACTAGTTTAGAATGTCAATTGCATCATTTTATTTCGTCATGCTAGAGTTATGATTGAGACTAGAGAATGTCACTCTAGCTTGCAAATTCTGCAAATAGGTTAGCAAAGATTGGAATTTTTTTTGTTGATTGTGATTGTATCATCAATAGTGGCATGTTTTAGGGTGTTCAATAACCCTAATAATATTTTAGTCTCAACCATGTGAAAGACTGACTCAAACCTCAGAAGGATTCTTGCAATTCCACCCTTTAACAATAAGACTCAACAATAGATGTTATGGACTCAAAAGATTAAGGGCATCGCATTCAACTAAGAATGCACCTATAAGTCCTTTGGTGATTGATGATGTTTTGATGTGGTACGAAAGCCACAAAATCAATGGTCATGTGTTCAAGCTAAACAATAATTCCATAGGTCTACTGGAAAATACACCTCCAAAACTAGAACATTATTCATATATCGGTCTATGATTCTACACTTCCACTACTGGAAGGTATCATAATGCTATGTTTGAATATGATAATGCTTTTGTACTATTTCCCATGAGATAAGGATGAAATATTTCCATATAATGATGAGGTTGCATGCCTTTTTCTTTGGCATTCAACTTAGTTCTTAAGATCAAAAACCCTATCTGCACATTAAAATATTTTGAAAGGCATAATGTTGCTATGGACAATACTTTAAATGCGTAATTTAAATTCTAAACAAGTGGGAGACACTCACAATGCATAATTTGTTAAAGATTGGTTGTCTTTATGGGGTAGAGCATTATAGGACCTCTAACATGCTTTCTTCATGTGTCTATTGAAATAATTGTAATGGAATGTACACAATTGTTTGGATGATTGAAGGAAATAAAATTAATAAGTGAAATCAGCATCAAGCCTATGTTTCATCCTTGAAACCAAAATCTTAAATCTTAGTCAATTGACGAAAAAGATCTATATTTGAGATCCGACTAAAAAATAACTAAAAAGCCAAAGACGAATTGCAATTAATGCTTAGTTGAAGAAGGGTGCTTCTCTTTGATAGATTTCTCCATGTCTGCTGCATCTTGAAAGGACTGGAACTGAACATATATGTCATGCTCTAATGTGAAGGAGAACTCCTTCTGACCAAAGTAAGATGAATCACAAGCTAGATACCGTCAACAGAGAATTCGTTTGCATATGAGGATACCGTCGATTTTGGTCCTTTGCGGATCAATACTTGTTATTTCGGCTTTGGTATCGATCGTTACAGGTATCGATCCAATTTCCTCATCGATATGGAGTGCATCGAAATTCCTTGTGGAAGGAGACATGAGATCAGAGTCAAGCAATTCTAACTAATTTGAGTCATGTGCTAAATGAAGATGGTATTTTTATTGTATTACGGCTGCAGTGATTCAGGCACTCATTCCACATCTGTTGTGCCTGAGAGGGATAACAATAGTTATCTGATGATCGCAGCCAGTGGTGGATTGAATCAGTAGAGAACTGGAATAACAGATGCACTGGTTTAGATGGGATTTTTAATGCCACGTTGGTTGTTCAAGAATTGGACCACACCCAATTCTGGAAAGACACAAGCAACATCAACAATAATTTTTTAATGTTGATTGGTTTATTTCTTCACTTTTGAAGGACGTTACTATTGTCAAGAAACCTCCTGAAGTGTCAATCAAGATATTGATAGACCATATACAATGGTGGACCAGATTAAATAGGAAATATTGTTTACTTGCACGAGGACGTTCTAAGTCTTGACTCTTGAAAATTATACTGTGATCTGTTTTATTCCAAGTCAAGTGACTACTACTATAAAACCGCCATGGATTGTTGTGTAAGAATATTGAGTTTGTTGATTGAATACTCAATAACCAAGATATAAAAAGATTTCAAGATGGTATATATTGTAATTAGGGGTTTGTTGAAGTATTGGAAAATTACAAATATTCAAAAGAATGTTATGTTTCTAGAAGAACTTGGAAATTATACCATCAAGACAAATTGGAAAATAAGGACATTGAGTAGAAAACCATCACTTTGGGGTTTCTAGTTTAGACAAAACAAAATTCAATAGGAAAACTCTTTATCTCTTACTATGATTGTTACATTTCATTCTTTTTTCTTAGATTAAGGAAGATTAACATGTTTATTATATTGTGACATGTAAATAGTCAAAATAAGGTTATGTTTCTACAAGAATTGGTAAATTATAGCAGCTAGACAATTTGGAAAATAAGGACATTGAGTAGAAAACCATTATTGTGAGATTCTTAGAGACAAAACAAAAATCAATATGAATAGGGAGAACTCTCTATCTCTTACTATTGTTACATTTCATTCATTTTCCTAGATTAAGAAAGATTGTCATGTTCATTATATTGTGACATGATTATGCAATGTATTCATAAAATTGTGTATTCTTTTTCCTAGATTGAGGAAAATTGTCATGTTTATTATATTGTGACATGTTTATGCAATTTCTTCTAAAATTGTGTATTGAACAATAGATTTATGATGTGCATATGATACAATATGTTTTTATGCACTTATATATGATTGAGATTGACGAGAAGTAGGATCATATTGTGCATGTTATGTATGTGTTGAGTAAGTAGCATGTAGTGTTGCACAGCATTCCATGATCCCTTGATGTAGCTAGTATAGGATGAAACCTCTTTACTGACATGTTGAGAGCAGTGCATGCTCTTAATAGTATGTTCTGGTGCAGATGGAAGGAATCTAGACAATTACCGAGTATGTTGGGATATGGATAGGTGTTGTACTGAATCATTGACTAAGTTTCTAAATTCTCTTGAATGGTTACATGACTGTATGCACTATGTCATTATGCATAAGAAGTTGTCATTGCATTGAAATGGAAATATGATTTGATTGATTAGTATGCAATGTTGAAGATTGTTTGACTAAATTTGACTTGTAGGAAATACCATGTGTTATGGCCTACAAGAGAAGGATGATGATACTTGTTCTGAGGGACAAGCGATGGCTATGAAATCAACGAGGCTGCAGATCTTGTTGATATTCAGTGTTTGAGAGGGAGTAGGATGCTCAAACGCAGGGGCTCTTAGATTAGGTTCCATATCAGGTAGTAGATTGGATTCCATGACAAAGGGAGCAACTACAGTGGATGTGATGAGCTTGAAGATAGATATTGATATTTATAGAATTGGCAAGACATTCTCCTTGATATGGGGAGAATGGTGTTACTCTCCTTTGAGAGAGTTTATTTTTCTTTATGATACACTTCTCGATGGACTGAGTTGAGAGATCAACATGAGATTGTAGCCCTTGTGGATGCCATGTGGTTGTATCCCTCGATGTGATCGAGGAGTCTCACATTAGGTTGTATCCCTTATGAGCCCACGTGAAGTTGTAACCCTTGTGGACGTCATCAGGTTGTAGCGCTTGTGTACATCATAAGGTTGTATCCTTTGATGTGATGGAGAAGTCTCACATGAGCTTGTAGCTCTTGTGAGCCCACATGAGGTTTTAGCTCTTGTGGATGTCATGAGATTGTATCCCTTGACGTGATGGAGTAGTCTCACATGAGGTTGTATCCCTTGTGATCCTGCATGAGGTTGTAGCTCTCATGGACATCATGAGTTTGTATCCCTTGAAATGATGAAGTCTCACATGAGGTTGTATCCCTAGTGATCCCACATGAGGTTGTATCCCTTGTGGATGTCATGAGGTTGTAGCCCTTGACATAATGGAGAAGTCTCACAAATATTGCAAACCGATTTATTAGAAGGGAAAGAGCTTCGTACAGCTTGAGGCTCAATGCACTTGCTCAGAGAAGAGTTACACTAAACCTACTAGTGAAAATGAGCTAAAACAAAATTGTAAACTATCAAACAACCAAAAACGTAGTGCTAGAGTTCAACTTCCATCATGAATTTGTAGTGGGGATTTCTCCCCTTTTACGTGCAAAAGCACCTACCCTAGATCAACCAGATCATAGGGTAGAGTTCATGGTGTGAGGGATTTCTCAACATCAACTTGCAATAAAAAATAATGATGACCAATGACAATAACATAAATATTATTTATTTATTTATTTAATATTTTTTTATCTAACTAACAAAAATCTACAATATGCATACCTTTCTGTAATGTTGGTCCACTGCAGTCGTTTGAGGAAATGGTCCACCGACTCCATGGTCTAGTTCTCCAGTCATCTCCGCTAATGGTTGTCAAATAGGGGGAATGGATCCAAGTGGGTATGGATCAATCTCAACATACATTGTGGGAATGATATGGAAAAATGTGGGAATAATGGCGAAAGGTGAAAGTTGATGAAAAATATGACTAGAAGTGTTTTTGGGTAGACCTTCACAATGTATTTATAGGATGATCCAAGGTTTTTTGACCCATGGTGTTTTATTGTGCATGGTATTTATCTATGGTTTTTGACCCATTCTCATATTAGAGTTTTTTGGTCATTTTTGAAGAGAGTGGGGATAAATCACAATATGCTCAACTTCCATGTATTTATGGGGGAAGGAATAATAATGTTTTGGACCATATTTGGTGGAAATTTAGTTGTGAAGGTAAAAATGGAGGAAATAATGGTGGGATAATGATGTACAATTATGGTTTGGACCATAGAGAACTAGGTGAACAATTTTGGTGTTAACAAATTGCCCCCTGATGTGTGAGGGCATGAGCTCATCGTATGGTCGATAGACATCACAGGATCAAGGTAGAAATGGTGACAACAGTGGAGACACTAGAGAGGACCACGAAGGAGTGGAGTCTCCTCATTCGAACTATTCGTCTGTATTTATTCTAAAAATTAGATGAGGTACATATAATCTTATACATGTATATGGACGAGGCAGGCATACCCATGCTCGTAACAATGTCTCAATAAAATGAGGATCAAGGCTCAAATAATGGGATCTGATCAATATAGATATACAACTGGTAGTACATAATGGTGGCCTCAATGGAAGGCTGAAAACAAATATTGATATGAAGAACTGGTACATAGGAACAATGGAATTCTCATAGAATACAATATCACAACAACTGATATTCTGCTGAATATGGAGGTGTACATAAATGAATGGAATCAATGACTAAGAGTTTGGATCTCTCTGGTATAATAAGCAGCATCAAGTACTATAGATATACGGAAGCAAGACACTGAGGGGCTTCTAAACAATGTCACAAATCCGAAAATCATAAGGGACATGAAATTGTATGGGTCCCAAGAATAGACTCACCAATGGGATAGAGTGAGGTGACAACCGAGGTCTTCGACCAAATCATGAGAGAACAAATACCCTGTATGAATCTCAATGATGTGATAGTGTAGCTAAATTCGAGCACGTGAGACACAACCAACTTGAAAAGCACTAAGGAATCCTTTCAAGTGGTCCAAGGAACTCATCAATGAGGTGGATGAAACTAGTATATAGGGACCTTTGGGTATATCCTATAGAATAAAATGTGTTGACGTCAACAGAGGGAGACTTGAGAATACTCTGAACAAAGGTGACCCAATGGGGGGGAGATTCCATAATGTGTGGGCACCTAGAAGAATTTTTTGGGACTTATTCATAGTTTAAGGAGGGCGAAGAAGGGATATAAGTATGCTCAATCTGATACTATATTGTGGATTCTTGTCGAGCCCGAGACGGTCAATGCTCGATGGTGTTTTCATGTTTAGAGTTACAAAAAACATGAAGAAGACTCTTGTGGGTCTCTTTTTCGTATAGTAGTATCCTAAGTTCTAAAAAGGATAATAGTGTACAAAGGAGATCTCTCCAAGACAAAAGGGGTAGAGAGACTCATTTTCCATAGGTAGTCCAACCAAACCAAAAAAGGTTAAACCTATATTGATTAGATGGTCATTAAAATACTTTTATGACCATGAACAAAACAAAGTTTGCTCGACGATCTTTTATTTATGAGATGGATGGAAAAGAGCTTAAATACAACCCATAAATGAGATTTTTCATAAATTACTGTCCTAATGCCCGACAAAGCATAAAAGGATACAAAGGGAAATGTTCCTAGCTAGAAGGTGCCAGGGTTGTCCTTTTCTGTAAATAGTATATGTAGTCTGAAAAATGGGATAAACAAGGCCACATAGATTCCCTTTCAAATACTTTAACGAGCATGAAAGGAAGCAAGCATGCTCGACTATCTTTTCATTTTTTCAGGAGTCAAAAAAGAGATTAATAGAAACTCCGTAATGTTCAATCGAGCAAGGAGGAAGTGTTCGATGTACCAAAAGGGGTGATGTTGTGAACATGGTTAATATGAATAACAGTGGAACATTGGTGGGCCATCCTTGCAGGACGATGGATGGCGGTAAAATAAGCCCAAGTTTGCACTATGGATGGAGCGGATGGCTCATGAACATGCCAATACATTCAAGGTTTGATTCATGTGGTGGCACTCAAATCGAGATGACTTCTAGAAATGACCCGAACAAAGAAGGGAGGGAGGCAAAGTAGGAGGTCGTTCCTTCACCCGATAACTATTTGAAAAATAGCGACAACTTCCTATCCTCATAGAGGACTATCCATACATGGACATGGACTACCAGGGATATCCGGAGATGCCTCGACCTCTAGGACAGGTCTGGGGACCTGATGGTATGTATAAGTGACTTTGTGGTTTCAATCATATATATCTTTTTATCATAGTGGTAGCTATATCATGTGTGTGATAGATACTAATGACATACTGTGTGCATGTGCAGACGTGGAACCACACCCTCCAAAGGGGTACCATCGGTGGAGGGGCAGGGTGGCGGGTTTATATCCACCCGCTCATGGGAAGAGGAGACGACTGAGTGAGACATGGACTCATTGCAGCTGGACATGGAGAGGTTGTTGGAGGGGGTCATTGACGATGGGTGGTAGTACCTAGATGAGGATCTTATTGCCACATGCTACAAGGCTCCTCCAAAGTGAATATCTCTCATTAGGAGGATCACAGTTGCTGCTGAGTATGTCAGAGCTGTAGTGCATGGTGATGTGTCGATTGAGGAGAAGAGATTTGAAGAGGAGGAGGGCACTAAGGAGGACACAAAATAAGAGGAGGATGACTCACACTAGCATCTTTTGATGATGCCCCCAATGCATTTGAGCATGGGAATTTTTGTATGATGTTTATGAAGAGAAAACCTGTAGTGCTTCTCATTTTGTATTGAACATGATTATGATATATATGCACATGGATGCACCTTTTGTATTTTTATGATTTTTTATGAGTCTCTTTTGATGATGATGATGACTATGCCTATATGATGTATATGAAATATGTATGCATAACTATATGATGATGCATGATGTAGTGTATTTCCTATATTCAATGATTGATGAGCGGCTCTAGAATTCCATTAGTCATTTGGTATTTTACACTATTAAGACTTCTGGCAAAATGCATGAATGAAATGGATTTAAAATGTCTAACCAAGTGTCTAGTGTGTAGGAAATTTCTAAAAAAATGCATGAATGAAATGGATTTGAAATGTCTAACCAAGTGTCTAGTGCGCAGGAAACTTCTAAAAATGTAAGGATCACGTACCCAGTAGTATTTGTTCAACTAGGAGACAAGAAATTGAGATTCTAGGAAGACATTAAGGCGACAAATACCCAAGTGAAGGGAGGTGGTTAGGAGACCAGGGACACTATCGTACTTAACCTGGTTGTTGGTAACAATGCCAACACACATTCCGTTGATATGGATCAACTCATGTGACAGGGAATAAATGACCCATGCATCCGAGGCGAGATTAGGAGACCATCTACTCGCACCGTCAACAAAACCATCATAGCAAGGAAAGGTAGGATCCATCTAGAGAAAAAAAGGAAACAAACTGTGAGACTCATGGAAAAAAATGATGCAAAATAAGAAAGAAAATCTATGATACAAAGGTATGCATGGTGAGTGACTTCAAGCTGAACCTCTTGAGGTAGAGCCCATTGCAGGGATTCTTCAAGAGGTGAACATCAAATTCAGCAAGGATACATTCCCCCTTTCTGAGACATCGATGGATGACATAAGGGTTATACCACATGGATTTGAACTTCCCTTTCCTAGTATTATCATGGGCTTGGTCGTAAAGAAGGACTAGGCCCCCTTTGCTGAGGGTGTGTGGGTGGATGTGGCAGTCATAATTGGAATTCCATTGAGTCTTATATGCTTCAATAATTTAGAGAGAAGCACAAAGGTCCTCATTGATTTGTTCAAGAATAAGTAGGTTTTTTTCCAACGATGAAGTATCAGGTAGAAGTTCGACGACAAGGGGGAGGGATCGACCGGGAATCAGAGGGATCGATGACACCTAACGTGGATAATAAATTATTGCGTTACGAAGGAAACATTATGAGGAATTACAAAGTGGACATGGATGAGGGATACTGGGCCAAGTGGCATCGACTATACTGTAGTTAAGGGCGGCTCTGGCAGTGGAATTGTTAGTGAGGTGATGCAAAGGGAACTGCGAGACTTTGGTAGTCTCGTTTGTGGGGGGTCTTGTCAAATGTAAAAAGATATAGAGAGAGGTGGAGTTATATGTCGAGGTTGGGTTAATAGTTTCTGTGGTGGAGCCATACTGATTTCGTCGAGTCTGGAGGTTGACATCAGATAACGATGTCATAAGGTGATGGACACCAAGATTGATGGGTAGATCCATGGGAGTGGGTGTAGGGGTTTGTGGTACCAAGGTATGGGTTGTAACCATTCCTTGGTTTCGTAAGGGGTTCTGCAACAACATTGGTAGAGGACCCAGTGGGGCTGGGTTAGGCTGAGCCAAAGTAGTCGCATTGCGATCACGTTGATTATCGGTTTGGAGTAAATGGAAGACTCAATTCATATGGGGGAATTTATGTGTATAATGGTTGTAAGTGTTAAAAATGACGCACAAATGGTTAGTCCGCAACTGAGATTTCTTCCCAGGTCTAGGTGGATGTTGGCAATTCTGTGTAAGGGGATTGGCTTTATTGTTGTTCGGAGGGTTGGGTTGTTGGCCACCTCCTTGAGGTTGGTTATTTCACTGGTTCCTACCTTGTTTTCGTCTTCCCTACCCTTGTTGGTTATTGGGGGAGGGTTAATTAGGGAGGTTCTGTTGAGCTTAGACCTGTCCTTGAGGAGAAGGAGGATTCAGGGCCAGATCAAGTGTAGGTTGCACATGTGGTGGGAAGTAGGAAAGAGCATATGGATGGGTTACAAAGCCAACCATTTGGCCATTACACGTAGGTGCCAAGAAATTTGGTCCATGAATGTGAGAAACTGATGCGAGAGACACATAGGAAGGTGTGGCTTCGGACTAAGCCATTGCGTGTGAAAATTAGGGGTGTAACCTAGTTGGGAAACACAAGGGGTGGTAGTGAAATGATTCGGCATCAAAGAAGAGGCCGTGTAAAGGTGAGGATGTTGGGTAATAGATCCACTGATGCCACCAACAGCATGGGATGCCCATGGCTTATCTCGGGGTGAGGAGCCAACATGGGGAGCATCAGGTATAATAATATACATATAACCCAATTGGGGGTAGATGAGATCAAACTGTTGTGCCTTGAGGATGGATTCCTCCTTGAGGTCAGATGTATATTTATTTATTGTTGTATATTTAAGTGACTTTATTTTACAAATATGTATAGCACTCTTAATGAAGTTATACTTCGTATATAAAATTTAAGGTCTCACATCACACTAAAGTCCCATACTAAATGTCGATACATGATATGTACTTCATAGATGAACCTCAAATCTCAAATGAAGTCATTACATATAATGAACATATAGTTTTGATACTATAACCTATACACCTATATAGGTATAGCATAGGCTAACCTTATTACCTTATGTTATATTCAACTGATCCCATGAGATCTTATTAGTTCAAATAAGCTTAATTTGTATAACCTGGATATTATGGCTCCTTACCTATGAAACCCCATTACAAACCATACAAAATTGTTATGACAACCTAATACTAGGAAGTAAATTCTGAGATTGTAAATAAAATTACAAGTCATAGATCAAACATACGTAACTAGGCATTGGAGGCATCAAAAAGGTAAAATCCCTTAGTATGAAATCAAACATGAAATAGATAACACGTCTACCCTCAATTTTAGGTTCTAGACCTTTGATCATGAAGGGTAGATGGTTACGTAAATAAGGCTTAAGACCTTTGTAATGACGTAGATGTATGCACTATAGAATACTTATTATCACTTTACAAATTAACCTTGTGACCATTTCCATGGGCATTTACGGGGAGGGCTAAAGGAATACTTTATACAATATTCTTATACCTAGTAGGTATGGTCATAAGTATGTATCCAAACTAATGTTATTTATTTAAACATAGTTCAACCACTTACACTGTAATAATATAGATAGTAGAATTAAATTAAGATAAATATATTTTAGACATACTTTTTAACTATGTTTTTCAGTACACATGGAATATCATTATTTCAATATATATATATATATATTGGGTGTGTTACAAAGAGGTACAAATGCCAAGCTACTCATACCCCTTCGTTTCTAGTGGACAAATACTCAATTTTTTCCACTAGTGGGATAGGTTACTCTTTTTATGGAACTGCAATAGTGGTTCACCTCAAATTTAATCAAGATGATGTGAATGCCCACGAATGAGGTGGAGCAATGCATATCCTAGGTTGAGAATGGAAATGAAGCATTGCACTTTATACACCAATAATAATAGATTCATCACACATAAGTCACTTAGAAAAGAGACACATAGAGACAGAATTTACAGCACACAGGTTGAAGTTGAAGTGTATGAATTTAGTTGCAAGGTTTGTGGCTTGAGATTCCCCAAGAAAATTGACAGTTTTTTTTAGGAGATTTCTATTGACCAATCCATAGAATGTTTGAAAATAGTATGTTCCTCATGGATATATATATATATATATATATATATATATATATATATGTATGTATGTATGTATGTATGTATGTATGTATGTATGTATGTATGTATGTATGTATATGTCAGTGTATGGGGGATTTAGAAGACGAATTACAAGCTATGTATTTCCAATGGAACCAACAACAACAACTACTTACTGACTAATTGAAACCATTGGTGGAGGATGTGAATACGGTCCGAGAGTAGCTACACAAAGACATAATGGAGAGAAAATAAATCTCTAGCACTATGCAAGATTGGATAGAATTATTGTAGATATAAAATAATCATATGGGGGAACTAAGGGAGAGGATCAGGGTCAGTGAAAGCTAATGAGGGTCACTTTTGGCACGTTAGATGCAATAGAAAACTGAAAAATCAGCAATCCCTCAACTTAATTGTTTTTTTTTAGTTACTTAAACAAAATATCTTGCTTTGAGTAAAAAAGATTAAATGTAGGAAATTGAATCACGTTTCCAAATATATAAGGTTTATGTATTGAATTTTTTTATAAATATGTCAAATTTCATTTTTTCTAACAGTCACTTTTTTTTAGGCAAATGATAAGGTATATGTTTTTGTGGGTGCAACCTTTGAGGTCCTAAATGATTCTTTCGGGATACAAAACTTTGCAGAAATGTAGAGAACATATAAAACTAGTGCAGTGCCATTTTTTGAAAATAAAATTAGTAATTTTTATGTATTTTTATAATTATCTAAGTGATCATTCCTCGAAAATGGTATGTCTTTTGTGGGTGCAGCCTTTGAAGGTATTAATGAAATAATCATGAAATGGGTTTTTTATAGAATGTAGAGGTCAGTGTATTCTAGTGCACCATATAATTTTTTTTTAAAAGATTACGAATTGAAAAAGTTATGGCAAAAACACTAACAACATATATTTTGAGTTAAGGATTAGGACACAATAGAAATTGAAAACAAATAGGAAAATATAATATTTTTTAATAAAAATTACATATTTAGAATCTGCAGAAAAAAATGTTGTTTACATTTAAGATTTTGTTAAAAATGACTTTGTATAGCATACTATAACAAGTGTGTAAAGAATGACTTCTTCAGAAAATGGGGGGAATTCCCAATTAGCTATGGTTTATCATATACCATAACACGGGTTTGGTATTACAGAAGAAAATTCCAAACCATGCACATAGGACTATTGGTGACATGTGAGCAAGTGAATTGGCATGTTTAAATTCAAATTACATTTCCCGCCTTGTAGAATTTACAAACACATGCATGTTATATAACTGCAAAACACGAGCACGTTATATAACTATAAAACACGTGCACATTATATAAATATAAAACATGAGCGCGTTATGTAACTATAAGACGTGAACGTGTGTTGTAGAGCTAAAAATATAGCACTATATATAATATATCAAATGTATGGATAATAGTTTAGAGGGGGTGGGGAAGGGTCAAGGGCCTAGGAAGATGTTGGAAGTTCAAGTGGGGATGGTTAATAGTCGAGAGGGGGTTGGGAATGGTCAAGGTCCTAGGAGGATGTTCTATATTTGAGTGGAGAAAGGGGGATACGGTGGAGGGGAGGAAGTGGCCGATGGTTTGATGAGAGAGAGGATTGGTGAATAATAAAGTGGATATGGAGTATTAGAGGAGGAATATGATGTGTTGGAGGAGAGAGGTGAAGGAGGGGGAAATTGAAGATATGGGAACGAGATGCGATAAAACGTATAATAGGGGTCATAATGAGGTAGGGGGTTGAGGAGAAGGGATAAGTTGAAAACATAGAGAGAGAGAGAGAGAGGGAGAGAGAATTATGTAGAGAGAGAGAGAGTGAGAGAGAATAAGATAAAGAGAGAGGAGGGTGGGGTGAGGGAGGGATGAATATAGAGTGAAGGAAAGAGATATTGAGGGAGTGATAGAAGGTGTGTGTGTGTGAGGGGTGACGGGGGAACAGACACAACGAGAGAAAGGTGCAAGTTCACACATGTAGAGAGATAGATAGAGAGAGAGAGATGGATGGTGTCACCATAATCACCATCATCTTCATCACCATCATCATCATCATGACCCTCATCATCATCATTATCATATTCGCCATCATCACCATCATCTTCATCATCATCATCATGTTGATCATCATTGTCTTCATCATCATGATAATCATCACAACAATCATCTTCTTCTTCATCATCGTCATGTTAATCATCATATTCATCATCTTCTTCTTCATCATCATCATCTTCATCATCATCATCATCATTATGTTCATCATCATCGTCTTCATCATCATGATCATCATGCACAAAGGCAAGGAGGGCCAGTGAGTAATTCATAGAGGGATAGTGAGTAAGCCACATGTGCCTTCATCATCATTGTCTTCACCATCATGACCCTCATAATCATCATCATAATGTTGATCATCATTGTGTTCATCATGATGATGATGATCATCATCATCGTCTTCATCATCATCATCATCATTGTCATCTTCATCATCTTCATCATCATCATGACCCTCATCATCATCATAATCATCACAATCACCATAATCATAATCATCATCATCATCATCATCATCATTATCATGATGTTCATCATCATCGTCTTCATCATCATCATCATCATCATATTCATTATCATCATCATGACCCTCATCATCATCATCATCCTCATCATCATCATCATCATCATCATCATGACCCTCATCATCATCATCATCTTCATCTTCATCATCAACATCGTCGTCATCTTCATCATCATCATCTTCATTGTCATCATCTTCATTGTTAGCATCATCATCATAATCATCATCATCATCATCACCATCATCTTCATCATGTTGATCATCTTCATCACCATTTTCATCATCATCATCATGTTGATCGTCATCGTCTTCATCATCATGATCATCATCATCATGAACATCATCATCGTCGTCATCCTCATTATCATGATGTTCATCATCACCATCTTCATCATCATGATGTTCATCATCATCATCATCATCATCGTGATGTTCATCATGATCGTGATAATGATCATGATCATCATTATCATCATCATCGTCTTCACCATCATGACCCTCATCATCATCATGTTGATCATCATTGTCATCATCATCATCATCATCCTCATCATCATCATCATCATCACCCTCATCATCATAATCATCATAATGATAATCATCATCATCATCATCATCATAATCATCATAAACATCACCATAATCATCATAATCATCATCATCATCATCATCATAATCATCATCATCTTCATCATCATCGTCTTCATCATCATGATCATCATAATCATAATCATCATCATTATCATCATCATCATCGTCTTCACCATCATGACCCTCATCATCATCATCATCATCATCATGACCCTCATCATCATCATCATAACCATCATAATCATCATCATCTTCATCATCATCGTCTTCATCATCATGATCATCATAATCATAATCATCATCATTATCATCATCATCATCGTCTTCACCATCATGACCCTCATCATCATCATCATCATCATCATGACCCTCATCATCATCATCATAATCATAATCATAAGCATCATCATCATCATAATCATCATCATCATAATAATCATCTAATCTGGATTTATGCGTGAATGAAATGAAAGAACATACACATCATAATAATCAAAGACATTTTGCAAAGATAACAGAGATACAGTAAACATATATTCTATTAAATGGCGGAAATAGAATAGACTGTAATACAATTGCTAGAATGGTGGTAGCTATCTCTAAGAAGAGATGTGGCTGCTATGCTCATCCGTGCCAAGATGAATACAAAATGAGGCCAAAGGGGCCTATTTATAATAAGAATGAGGTGAGAACCTCAAAAGTCCAAAACGCAACCCTAGAAGATGAACCGTCATAAAGTTTGCGGCCCCACGGTGGTAAGTTGAACAGTCAACTTCCCGGGGTCATAACTTTTGCATACGATCTCTGATTGGGGTGTTCAATAGCTCGTTGGAAAGGTCTGTCTAAGCTTTCCAACTTTTGGTTGGCCAAATGAATGCCAATGGCAACGATTTGGCCCCGAATCTCCAAAAAGCGTCGTTTAAGGCCTCAAAACGGCCCCAGAAGTTTAGGACTCGAAAAACTACAGAAAAATAACTAGGAAAATGCCACAATAGACAATTGTTTTGAGCCAGTGGAATAGGTGGGTGGCCACCGATCTCCATTTCGATCAATCCTCCCTCCTTAGGAGGTAATGGTCTCCATTGCGTCGAATCCTATATCATATCTCGAACTATGTGTTGAGTTGATCTCCTGGTGCGACATTTGTTGAAGTGAAGAGGTTGCTTTTCTTTGGCATCCCGAGAGGGCTGTAAATGTTGTCTGGATGATTTGTTTCTGGAGGAGCACCTTGAATGCGTGGCCTTGCATTGTATAGGTACTCGGATAGATTAGGAAACAATGGTTCTGTCTTCTTCTTGTGTCTGATGAGCAGAGACAGCCTATGCAGAGGGTGTGGAGGTCTTTGTGATCTTATGTTCTCCTTCAGACGCAATTGTGAAGAGGAATATTTTTCTAGTGTGGGAGCTTATCTTCCTACCCTGTGAGACTGTAGCAGGTGCAACTGTCTCTGGGATCCGGTAGAGTTGTCCTCCCAAAGTGACAATGACACTGCGAGGCCGTGACTCATATACAGCATGACGCTTCCACATATATGGTTGTCCTAAAAGAACATCACAGACTTCAAGTGGGGCCACATCACATAGTACCTCATCTTTGAAAGGCTTGATGCCATATGGTAGGAGGAATTGTTGAGTAATGCGGATACCTCATCCTTGGCTTAGCCAACCGATGCTATAAGGTTATGGGTGTGGTGTTGTAGGAAGCTCCAATCTCTTGATGACTTCTGCTGAGATCAGGTTCTTTTGGCTTCCATTGTCAACAACAAAATGTAGAGGCATTCCCGTCACCCACATCTGCGAGTGGAATAGGTGCTCCTCTACCTCTAACTCTTCAGGATCCTCTAGTTGAATCTGTGCGGTAGCAATAGTGGCATTGGGGTTTGCATCAATGATCTGCCTCCCATTGTGTGCAGTTGTGGCATTGGGTTTAGAATCAGAATCAGGATCTGATTCTAAAGATTTCATCTTAACCACTAATGACTGCTTTGAGCGACATTCATCAGTGTTGTGCCAAGGGATTTTATGAAATTCGCACCACTTACTAGTGTCCTTCTTTGTCTTTCGATCTCCCTTCTTTGCTTGTGGTGGGGATTGGTTGTCGTTTTCTTTTGCTGTGTTCTGTGGGCCAGAGTTTCCCTTGCCTTGCTTCTGCGGTGGATTCACAGGTCCAGAGTCTCGCTTGTTTTTTGTCGAAATTTCTCCTCGATTTTGACAGCATATCGATAGGCAGATCCAAGTGAAGAGATGTCGAGGAAGTCCATCTCAATTCGGATGTACCGATGTAGACCACTACAATATTTCAGGATTAGGTGCCGCTCGGAGTCTTTGATACTCAGCTTTGTCTGCAGGGTGTGAAATTTGTTGGTGTACTCCGACACTGTCTAGTCCCTTTCTTGACGCAAAATGGTCCATTTTGTGTACTGGTCATCATAGTTTCCCACAGGGTAATACTGTTCCCAGACAGCATCTATGAAAGAGGCTCAAGTGGGATTTATTTCAAACATTCCAGACTCGTCTCATGATTTTTGCTCACAATAAGTACCCCACCAATTTTGGACATGGGGGGCTACCTTAAGGAGCACAAAGGTGATCTTTTCTCTGTCGAAAAAATTATGGACAGAGAAATACCCTTCTAGAACATTCAACCAATTATCCAGGGCATCTGCATCAATATTGCCTTCAAATAAAGGAATATCAAAGTTAACTTGTACCTTAAAGGCAGTTGCATCCCCGAACTGGCTGCTTGTTGAAGATGGACTTGTCATTGCCAGCATTCGCCGAAGGATTTGGGCGAAACTATCCATCATCTCGTTCCTCTGTCAGTTGAGGGCTTCCTCGAGAAGCGAATTGATAGGATCTCCTGCTCCATCATCTCTCCTTTCTTCCTCCATGGGAGGTCATTTGGGATGGCGAGAATGATCAAGTGAAACTAGCTTGAGACCAAACTCTCTGTACTCGGACCTCGTCGGGGACATGCGTCGAGAAACAATCAAAGAGCAGATTGCTCTGATACCACTGATATGGATTTATGCATGAACGAAATGAAAGAACATACACATCATAATAATCAAATACATTTTGCAAAGACAACAGAGATACAGTAAACACATATTCTATTAAATGGCGGAAATAGAATAGACTGTAACACAATTGCTAGAATGGTGGTAGCTATCTCTAAGAAGAGATGTGGCTGCTATGCTCATACGTGCCAAGCTGAATGCAAAATAAGGCCAAAGGGGCCTATTTATAATAAGAATGAGGTGAGAACCCCAAAAATCCAAAACGCAACCCTAGAAGATGAACTATCATAAAGTTTGCGGCCCCATGGTGGTAAGTTGAATAGTCAACTTCCCGGGGTCATAACTTTTGCATACGATCTCTGATTTGGGTGTTCAATAGCTCGTTGGAAAGGTCTGTCTAAGATTTACAAATTTTGGTCATTCAAATGCATGTCAATGGCAACCATTTGGCCTCGAATATCCAAAAAATGTCATTTAAGGCCTCAAAATGGCCCCAGAAGTTTAGGACTCAAAAAACTGCAGAAAAATAACTAGGAAACTGCCACAATGGACAATTGTTTTGAGCCAGTGGAATAGGTGGGTGGCCACCGATCTCCATTTGGATCAATCCTCCCTCCTTAGGAAGTAATGGTCTCCATTGCATCAA
>LPNX011206248.1:93647-134552 GCA_001517045.1 Pseudotsuga menziesii | reverse complement strand
CCCGTATCATATCTCGAACTGTGTGTTGAGTTGATCTCCTGGTGCGACATTTGTTGAAGTGAAGAGGCTACTTTTCTTTGGCATCCCGAGAGGGCTGTAAATGTTGTTTGGATGATTTCTTTCTGGAGGAGCACCTTGAATGCGTGGCCTTGCATTGTATAGGTACTCGGATAGATGAGGAAAAAATGGCTCTATCTTCTTCTTGTGTCTGATGAGCAGAGACAGCTTGTGCAGAGGGTGTGGAGGTCTTTGTGATCTTATGTTCTCCTTCAGACGCAATTGTGAAGAGGAATAATTTTCTGGTGTGGGAGCTTATCTTCCTACCCTACGAGACTATAGCAAGTGCAACTATCTCTAGGATCCAGTAGAGTTGTCCTCCCAAAGTGACAATGACACTGCGAGGCCGTGACTCATATACAGCATGACGCTTCCACATATATGGTTGTCCTAAAAGAACATCACAGACTTCAAGTGGGGCCACATCACACAGTACCTCATCTTTGAAAGGATTGATGCCATATGGTAGGAGGAATTGTTGAGTAATGCGGATACCTCATCCTTGGCTTAGCCAACCGATGCTGTAAGGTTACAGGTGTGGTGTTGTAGGAAGCTCCAATATCTTGACGACTTCTGCTGAGATTAGGTTCTTTTGGATGTTGTTGTCAACAACAAAATGTAGAGGCATTCCCTTCACCCACATCTACGAGTGGAATAGGTGCTCCTCTGCCTCTGACTTTTCAGGATCCTCTAGTTAAATCTGTGCGATAGCAACAGTGGCGGTGGGGTCTGCATCAATGATTTTCCTCCCATTGTGTGCGGCCGTGGCATTGGGTTTAGAATCAGAATCAGGATCTGATTCTGAAGATTTGATCTCGGCCACTAATGACTGCTTTGAGCAACATTCATCAGTGTTGTGCCAAGGGATTTTATGAAATTCGCACCACTTACTAGTGTCCTTCTTTGTCTTTCTATCTCCCTTCTTTGCTTGTGGCGGGGATTGGTTGTCATTTTCTTTTGCTGTGTTCTGCGGGCCATAGTTTCCCTTGCCTTGCTTCTGTGGTGGATTCACAGGTCCAAAGTCTCGCTTGTTCTTTTGTCGAAATTTCTCCTCTATTTTGACAGCATACCTATAGGCAGATCCAAGTGAAGAGATGTCGAGGAAGTCCATCTCAGTTCGGATGTACCGATGTAGACCACTGTGATATTTCATGATTGGGTGCCGCTCGGAGTCTTTGATACTCATCTTTGTCCGCAGGGTATTAAATTTGTTGGTGTACTCCGACACTGTCTATTCCCTTTCTTGACGCAAAATGGTCCATTTTGTGTACTGGTCATCATAGTTTCCCACAGGGTAATACTGTTCTCGGACAGCATCTATGAAAGAGGCCCAAGTGGGATTTATTTCAAACATTCCAGACTCGTCTGATAATTTTTTCTCACAATAAGTACCCCACCAATTTTGGACATGGGGGGCTTCCTTAAGGAGCGCAAAGGTGATCTTTTCTCTGTCGAAAAAATTGTGGACAGATAAATACCCTTCTAGAACATTCAACCAATTATCCAGGGCATCTGCATCAATATTTCCTTCAAATAAAGGAATATCAAATTTAACTTGTACCTTAAAGGGAGTTGCATCCCCGAACTGACTGCTTGTTGAAGATGCACTTGCCGTTGCCGGCATTCGCCGAAGGATTTGAGTGAAACTATCCATCATCTCGTTCCTCTGTCGGTCGAGGGCTTCCTCGAGCAATGACTTGATAGGATCTCCTGCTCCATCGTCTCTCCTTTCTTCCGCCATGGGAGGTCGTTTGGGATAGCAAGAATGATCAAGTGAAACTAGTTCGAGACCAAACTCTCTGTACTCGAACCTCGTCGGGGACATGCGCCGAGAAACAATCAAAGAGTAGATTGCTCTGATACCACTGATCCGGATTTATGCATGAACGAAATGAAAGAACATACACATCATAATAATCAAATACATTTTTCAAAGATAATATAGATACAGTAAGCACATATTCTATTAAATGGCGGAAATAGAATAGACTGTAATACAATTGCTAGAATGGTGGTAGCTATCTCTGAGAAGAGATGTGGCTTCTACGCTCATCCGTGCCAAGCTGAATACAAAATGAGGCCAAAGGGGCCTATTTATAATAAGAATGAGGTGAGAACCCCAAAAGTCCAAAATGCAACCCTAGAAGATGAGTCGTCATAAAGTTTGCAGCCCCACGGTGGTAAGTTGAACAGTCAACTTCTTGGGGTCATAACCTTTGCATACGATCTCCGATTTGGGCGTTCAATAGCTCGTTGGAAAGGTATGTCTAATATTTACAACTTTTGGTTGGCCAAATGCATGCCGATGGCAACCATTTGGCCCCCAAATCTCCAAAAAAATGTCGTTTAAGGCCTCAAAACATCCCCAAAAGTTTAGGACTCAAAAAATTGCAGAAAAATAACTAGGAAACTGCCACAATGGACAATTGTTTTGAGCCAGTGGAATAGGTGGGTGGCCACCGATCTCCATCTGGATCATCATCATAATCATCATCATCATAATAATCATCATAATCATCATCATCATAATCATCATAAACATCATCATCATCATCATCATCATCATCATAATCATCATTATCTTCTTCATCGTCATCATGTTGATCATCATCGTCTTCATCATCATGATCATGATCATCATAATCATCATCATCATCATCATCATCATCATCATCATGTTCATCATCATCGTCTTCATCACCATGATCATCATCATCATCATGATCACCATCAACATCATCGTAGTGATCATCATCATGGTTATAATCATTGTCATCATCACCGTCATCATGTTCACCATCATCACCATCATCATGTTCATCATGAACATCATGATCATGATCATCATCATGTTCATCATCATTGTCTTCATCATCATGATCATCATTATAATTATCATCATCATGATCATCATTATCACCATCATTATCATCATTATCATGATGTTCATCATCGTCATCTTCACCATCATTGTCTTCACCATCATGTCCCTCATCATCATCATCATCATGACCCTCATCATCATCATCATCATAATCATCATCATCATCATCATCATCATCATGATGTTCATCATCATCGTCTTCATCACCATGATCATCATCATCAACAACATCATCAACACCATCATGGTCTTCATCATCGTGTTCATCATCATCATCATCGTCGTCGTCATCGTCGTCGACGTCATCACCATCTTCATCATCATCATCGTCGTTGTCGTCGTCATCATCATCATCATCACCATCATGATAATCATCATCGTGGTTATGATCATCATTTCATCATCACCATCATCATCATCATCATCATCATCATCATCATGTTCATCATCATTGTCTTCATCATCACCATCATCATGATCATGATCATCATCATCATACTCATCGGCATGATGTTCATCATTATTGTCTTCATCATCATCATCATCATCATCATCACCATCATCATGTTCATCATCGTCATCATCATCGTCATCATCATCATCATCATCATCATCATCATCATGTTCATCATCATCGTCTTCATCATCATCACCTTTATCATCATCATAATCATCGTCTTCATCACCATCACCATCATCATCATCATCATCATCATTATTTCCATCATCATCACCACCATCATCATCATCATCATCATCATCATCATCATCATGATAATCATCATCGTGATCATGATCATGATCATCATTATCATCATCATCGTCTTCACCATCATGACCCTCATCATCGTCATCATCATCATCATCATCATGATGTTGATCATCATCGTGATCATCATCATCATCATCATCCTCACCATCATGACCCTCATCATCATCATCATCATCATCATCATCATCTTCATCATCGTATAGTGATGTAGGGAGGGATAGTGAGGGAGGTATAAATAAGGTGGAGAAGGGTTTTGAGAGATGGGGAATGAGGGAGGGACACACACACACACACACACACACACACACACACACACAGAGAGAGAGAGAGAGAGGGAGGGAGGTTGTGAGAGAGAAGGGGGAAATACACACACACATAGGAGTAACAAGAGAGAGATACCTCCTCGAGAAAGGGAGAGACGGTGAGAGAGGGAGGGATGGAGTAAGGGAGAGAAAGAAACATATAGGGAGGGATGTAGAGAGAATGAGGGAGGTATATTTAGAAAGAGATAGGGGGTATCTAGGGATTATTGGGGGTATAGAGAGAAACGTTTATATGCATGAAAAGAAGGGAACACTAAAAACATTTGCTTTGTTTCTAACCATAGAAAACATTTGTTTTCTTATGATTTTATTCGTTGCCTTATCCGTGCACCTAACCTATTAATTGTTCTTAAAAATATTGCGTGCACGTTTTACTTCTACAAATCATGTATGCTTTTTTACTCTATATAATGTGTGCACATTTTAGGATTGTAAAAACATTGGATTGTTTTTCTTCGAGAGCAAATTTACTCTGTCTTTATGAAATACTGATTATCGAGTGTTTTTTTTCAACAGAGCACAAGCCTGCCTGTGGAAATACTCACAATACACATTCTCCATCATTCTTTTTGTTATGCAGGTGCAGCATTGAGGACATCTTTCATGGTTGAGGAGCACACAAGACAATATATCAAGCTTCAATATCATTTCATGGTGATGGTGGATATACACAATCGTACAAGAGAATTAGCTTGAGGAACAATTTATGATTTAACTTTCATTTGCTTATTATTCAACTGAACCAAAGGTAAATTTTCTCATTCATCATTGTTTTGATGGGAAATATGAACAATTGAGAAGGAATATTGAAGCACCTTGAAGGATCTATAGTTATAAAGGAAGTTAAGGGTTTGAAAGCTCGTAATTAAGGAGCAGCAAAAACAAACTATATTGAATTGATCATTGTGGTGATGGGGAATGTACGTAACCGAGGAAGAAAATAAGCAAGGAAGAAGAGACCTCAAGAAGTCATTGAAGAAGAGAAATAAAAGAAAAGAATAGACATGATGAATCGAAGGCTTTCTTTGGAAACTAATCCAAATCCAATTATAGAGGATACCACGATTCATCCTATTAATCCACCACAGGGAAAAACAAAGCATTCAATAAAGGGACCTTCAATTTCCACAATAGTTGTTGAACAAGCACCCCATGGAAGTATTCAAGAAGAAAAACGTAGGTGTTCGTTAGGGTATGTTTTAATTCCCACATCAAGTCAAAGTGATAAGTTACCATCTCAAGACGAAGCTCATGAAGAGGCGTTGGACATGGAGCATATTGTTGAAGAGGTGTTGGAAATGGATCCTACTGTTGAAGAAGAAAATATTATTTGGACCATCGATGAGGATGTTGGACTTCCACCATCCAACTACCAAGAAGAGAATGAAGGACAACAAGTTGCTACTGAAATGCCAGAGTGTATTGTCGATGCACTAGATGATAGAATTCCAACCCCCTTACCTCCATTAGAAATCACACATCAAAGAACTCCGAAACATATACAAGTTGATGAAGGACTCCTCAATTCCAATGAAGGTACGTTATCTAAATGTAGTATTGCTTATCAAACTCAACAGATACTAAATAAATATTTTGTTTCTAAATGTGATGGAGATAAATGTAGATTATTTTTATCATTGTTAAAATCTAGGGGCATGAATATTGTTATGAAATCGTTAGGGATAAAGATGATAAATAATTCTGGACCAAGTTCTCATATAGTTAAAAGCTTAGTAGATGCCTTTGGTAAAATTGGTAAGAACACACATTCAAAGGACCACAATGCGGCTCATTGTGTGTTGTCACAAGCAATTGTAAATAAGAACACCAGGGTCCTTCGTTTTCTCAAGACTACATCTAAACTAGTTAATTTGAATGTAAAAACCCTCCATAGGTATTCTATTAGAAGAGAACATCTTGAAACAACCACTCAAATAGATTTTTGGGCCTTTATTAGTCGGTTTCCACGCCGTGACATGAAGCTAGTTGATGCAGTGAAGGGACTAGTGCAGAGTTTTTGGAATGATCACACAAGGCCTTCTTTAAACCGGAAGGATGTACTAAAATTGAGAAGGGGGTCAAAGGATCGTGAAACACATATTAAGAATCTTCTTAATATAACACAGACAGAACTATACAAGAAATTTAGGAATGAACTTAGACAATTGAATTTGGGGCAAAGATATTTTGAGAAATGTAAGCCCTGGTATGTTAGAATAATTACTCTTTGTAACACTTGTTGCTGTAGATACCATGTAGAATATGAATATTACTATGAAACATTTTTGTACATTCGTCATGTGTTGCATACTAACCATGTGCAGGATTTCTCCTTGACAATACGACCGACTTCATCAAGAGAATTCATTCATAGTATCATGTGCAATAGGCTTGAGGGGAAAACATAATATGCAAAATATTGTTTGGATGGAACTTGCTCCAACTGTGCTGGAATGACATTATTGAGCCAATGTATGCATGAGATTGGAGACAATGAATTTGGAAATATGGTTACATACATGAAAAGTTTCAAATATATCAGCTATGAAATAGTCCCAGGGAAAGAAAGCAAAAAAATACAATTGGTGACATCTCAGGTATATGCATTTATCTATAAATTTATGTTTGAACACTTACATTTCATTCCTTACTTACAAAAAAAAAACTGATATTGAGATCATTGTGTGTCAACAGGTACAAGTTAGTGACTTCATCAAGGAATTTATCGAAAAGACACATCAATATGTTCATCATGTCCACTTGGCACGATGGCAGGATGAGAAGTTTAGAATATGTAGAGATACATTTCCCTGTGGTACTATACTTTTAGTTGTTGATTTTGCCGAGAACTACACTCTACAACCTCAAAATGAGATCCAAAGTCAATATTATCACTCTGAGCAGGTTTCCTTGATGGTGCATATCACATATAGGCATGGCCCAAATTGTAGTGAAGAGCAAAGAGAAATTCTAAAGGAATATCACTTCTACATAAGTGATGATAGGTGCCATGAATTCCACTATGTACGTCATTGCTTCATCATGTTCTATGATCATTTGAAGGGCAGGAAAATACAGATGGATCGACACTGGATTTGGTCTTATGGATGTGCTGGTTAGTTAAAAAATGCACACATATTTCAATGGTTGTGTTCATTGCATAAAAACTACAAAGTTCCACATATGTGGAACTATTTTTAGACTGGGCATGGTAAAGGAGAGCATGATGGAGCCAGAGCATGTGTCAAAACATCCGTACGAATAAAGGAATTGAAATTATCTATAGTATCTACTATTCAAAATGCTCAATCTATAGTCAAGTGATGCACGTTTGTAATGGGAGAGGAATCAACTATGCGAGTAGAATCCACAAGAAATAGACATGTGGAGATATTTTTTTGGGAGGTGGTAGACATATATCATTCACATGCATGGGAATGCAAGACTATTCCTGGGACTCGTGGCTTTCATTTGGTTCGAAGATCTGATAACCCAGTATTTGAAATTTAGACTAGAAAACTCGCTTGTTTTTGCCCGCCTTGTTGTGATGGTGACTGGGATGGGTGTGAATCATTGGATTGGGTTGATGGATGGGATCACATATCACTTCCACTTGACCAGCGTGTAATTGTTGAGTTAAATCCGTTGGAAGAAGACCAATCATCTATTTCTATAGATTTTGATCATGTCTTAGACCTTGTACAACTAGGTATGATTCATTTCCTTAACATTTTTTTGTTTATTTACGCAGTCTTGAAACTCACATTAATGGCCTTGTATCACATGAAAAATATTTGATCATAGACCTATAATCATATTATGTAGGACACATATACGCAGTGGTTGCCTCAAAATATAGTGAATGCGGTGGTGATTACTAGTTGGCACATTGTATAGAGGGAAAGAAAACCCTCATTATGTCCATTGCTGACGATGAAAACAACCACTTCCCAGTCGGGTCTATGGTTGTTAAAGGTGAATACCTTACACATGACAACAATGCAAGAAAGAAGGGTGGATACAGGGATTACAAACCAGGTGCAAGTGTGTATCACTTTACAAACTTAATCATTGGTACAAACCTACAGGTACGAACAATGCCTAGCCAAAATTCATTGAAGGTACTCTACTTCTTACCATATACAGAGCATGAGAGACTAATGGATACCATCATTATAAGAGATGATCCAGAGAGCTTGGTTGTATGATAATAGGTGGGATCTAGCATGATGAGGTATGTATCATAATTTTAATTTTCCCATGTATGTTGCTTATGAATATGTCAATTTTGTGTTCTTAAAATGCGAAATTTTCCATAATGTTGTTTATAAATATGCCAAAATTTCTCTTGTATGTCAAGTTAATGAACATGCCAATCAATAAATCCAATATATCAATCATATGAAAATTTCAAGATCTCATTCACATCATATACATAACATTAGAATACATACATGTACCTCTTTAGGTCATACCTGTCAAAGTTCTTTGTAGGCTCTCTTACAGGACTAAAACCCTAATTTTTCAAGTAGGTAATATTGTCAATGTTTTCAGCCAACATATAAAACTAGGATGATTGAAACAAGATGCCGCAACGATAAATTTTTGTTTTAAGGCTTGTATAATTTCCTTCTTGACAACTCACCTCTTATACCATGTTAATTTTTTTATTATAACCATTTTTTCAATGCATAAGGTAACCATAAAACATTTACATAAAGAATTTAACATGTAGGATCTAATGTCTGTAGGTGACCTACAACTCGCCATGGATCAATGCTCGGGCCTCCGATCAGTGAACCGTCGATTCCATTGTATTCGTGACATGGGATTTTAGCTAGGGGGGGCCTCTCTCACCTATCCATTGCCCGGTGACCTCCGTATACGGTGGTTTCTGAAACTAGGGTTTCGCTCAATAGGGGACAATGCATTTCACGCCAATGAGGGCCAAACTTGGAAAGCCACGAATGGTGGGGATGCGATTGGAGTTTCCATATTTCCCATGCCCAAACATTCTAGCAGGATTTGAAGAAATTCAAAATTACGGCTTCATGACGTTTTTTGCGCATCGGGCACAAGTCCACCAAGTGTCCCTGAACAGTATCTGGAGGTGACTTGCAACTTGCCATGTATCTATGCTCGGGCATTCGAATGACGAAATGTTGATTCTGTTGGATTCCTGACGTGGCATTTTAGCTAGGGGGGGCCTCTCCCTCCTATCCATTTCCCAGTGACCTTCGTATACGGTGGTTTCTGAAACTAGGGTTTCACTTAGTAGGAGACAATGCATTTCACACCAACGAGGGCCAAACTTGGAAATCCATGGATGGTGGGGATGTAGTTGGTGTTTCCATATTTCCCATTCCTAAACACGATAGCAGGAGCTGAAGGAATTCAAAATTGTGGCTCTGCGGTGTTTTTTGAGCACCGGGCACAAGTCCACCAAGTGTCTATGAATGATATCTGGAGGTGACCTGCAACTCACCATAGATCGATGCTCAGGCCTCCGATCAATGAACTATAAATTCCATTGGATTCATGATGTGGGATTTTAGCTAGGGGGGTCTCTCCTGCCTGTCCATTGCCTGACGACCTCCATATACGGTGGTTTCTGAAACTAGGGTTTCGCTTAGTACGGGACAATGCATTTCACGCCAATGAGGGTCAAACTTGGAAAGCCATAGATAGTGGGGATGTGTTTGGAGTTTCCATATTTCCCATGCCAAAACACGCTAGCAGGAGTTGACGGAATTCAAAATTGCGGCTCTGTGACATTTTTTGTGCACCGGGCAAAAGTCCACCAAGTGTCCCTAAATGGTATCTAGAGGTGACCTACAACTCACCATAGATCGATGCTCGAGCCTCTGATTGACAAACCGTTGATTCCATTGTATTCATGACGTGGGATTTTAGCTAGGGGGGCTCTCTCTCGCCTGTCCATTTCTCGATGACCTCTGTATATGATGGTTTCTGAAATTAGGGTTTCGCTTAGTAGGGGACAATGCATTTCATGCCAACAAGGGCCAAAATTGGAAAGCCACAGACAATGGGGATGCATTTGGCGTTGCCATATTTCCCATGCCCAAACACGCTAGCAATATTTGAAGGAATTCAAAATTGCGGCTCCATGACATTTTTTGTGCACCGGGCACAAGTCCACCAAGTGTCCTTGAATGGTATCTGTAGGTGACCTGCAACTCGCCATATATTGATGCTCAGGCCTCCGATCGATGAACTGTTTATTCGGTTGGATTCATGACGTGGGATTTTAGCTAGGCGACTCTCTCTCGCCTGTCCATTTCCCGATGACCTCCATATACGGTGGTTTCTGAAACTAGGGTTTCGCTCAGTAGGGGACAATGCATTTCACGCCAATGAGGGCCAAAATTGGACAATGCATTTCATGCCAACAAGGGCCAAACTTGGAAAACTATAGCCCTAACTAGGGTTTACTATTTAACATGCATGGTCCATAACCATAACCCTACCAGGGAAACCCTAATCTTATCTTACTGTCACAACTCAGTTCAGAATCAATCTAATGTCCAACTCAACTTTTTCAAATCTGGTGGACTTATGCTCCAAATCATGTTGATTCACGAAGTTAGTTCTTGGTATTTGGATTCTATTGTAGTTCCTTTAATGCTGAGTGATTAGTCATTGGGTGCATGAGGTTTGCTGAATAGTTTTGTTGGTCGTTGATGAAATGTGAAGCATGTATTACACTTAGTTTTATTAAATTACACTTGAGCATTGACTAAACTTGTAATTTAATCATCCAAACTCACAATTTTTAATTAGATATATATCCAATTGGTGTGCATGTAGTGAGTTCATTGAAACCTTGAAATACATTGTATTGCACTTAGATTTATTAAATTACACGAGCAAGAAATTTGACTTTACTTGTAATGATCATCCAAAATCGCAATTTCTAATTAGATATCCAATTAGTATGCATGTAGTGAGATCATTGAAACCTTTAAATATAATAGTTTGTTCTTTTGACATAGTGCATTCCTAAGTAATTATAGATAATCCACACAAATCAATACAATAGATTGACACAAGAAAAAGAACAAATTCAAAGTGAAATGTATCATTCATTTATAACTGAAATTTCAATGTATTAGTCTCCAAAAGTACATATATATCCAAAAGTATCCAAAAGTAACCAGGAGTACATGTCTCCAAAACTATCCAAGCCACGTGTACATGTATCCAAAACTATCCAAGCCACATGTACATGTAAGTGAAATGTCAATGTACATGTCTCCAAAAGTACATGTATACAAAACTATCCAAGCCACATGTACATGTATCGAAAAGTACATATCCCATAAGATACATCAAAACTCAATCTTCCTCTTGTTATTTCCTGACGTTGATCCTCTAGGAACAACTCTAGGACCAGTGTGCGTCTCTAGATATTGCAAATTAAATATCAATTGTTAAATTCAACTAACTATGTACTAATACATTATCTCAATAAAATACCATATCTCAATTAACTCAACAATTATCAACATGTTCATGGACATTACATGAAACAATTGGTCATTAATGGACATCTCACCTCAACGAGAGACTATGACAAAGGGGATTGTGTTCCTTGTGTAGCAAATGGAGTTGTTGGTTGAACATCAAGGATGGTCGCATCCATGGTCGAACCAGAGAGGGCAGGAACTGTTGTTGCTAGTGGTGGATACAATCACCAAATGTTGAAATAGATAGACATGTGTATGAATAAACAATAGAAAACAATAATAGACTATGTCCAGATCATGTTCAAATAGTTGTAACTCTATGTGGCTTGTTGTTATTGCAGATGCCACATTGACTTCTGCATCAATAACTCCTGCTGCTAATGACTACAATCACCAAATGTTGAAATAGTTAGACATGCATGAATAAACATACGCCAATAATAATAAACTATGTAACGATCATGTTGAAATAGTTATACCTCTGTGTGACTTGTTTCCATTGTAGATGCAACACTGATTGCTACATCAACCATCCCTATGAGGTTTTCAATAGTAAACTCTAGCTCCTGATGCAGTAAACATGCAAACCAAACATTAACAAAACATTTTATGCACTGGATTTCAAGTTAACCAAGAAATATCATCGAAGGATATACATTACCACGGTATCAGTAGCTCCATGGTCATGGAAAACTAGAGTCTTACTAGGAGTATGCTGCCTCATATACACATGACCCTTGTTCATGTATGGCCTATGAGGAGATATAACTCCAGGAAATGGTCCAAGTGTTTCAGTTGGTGCCTATAGTCAACAAGTGTTCATGTAGTTATACATGCATGATTCAACGAACATACATGTATTTAAAAAATGATATTATTGTTTACCTAGAGCCCAAATGTTTCCTCGGTCTATACAACCATGGATTCTACCTCTATCACTGCTTTCCCTAGTGAAGGATCTGGCATCTGCAAGTTTACTAATTATAAATATTAGACTGTAGATAGCATTAGTGAACTAACAAGTACAGTATGTGGAAATTAACAAATTAACAAGTATTAAGAAACTGAAATTTCAAAATGTTTACCTCGGTGTGAGATATGGCAATGGGTGCTATATGAATCTCTCCACCAACTAAGGGATCAGTGGATGGAATGTCATGCCCATATGTTTCCTCGGTCGATACGACCATGGATTCTACCTCCATCATTGCTTTCCCCCGTGAAGTATTTGGCATCTACAAGTTTAATAATTGTAAATATTAGACCGTAAATAACATTAGTGAACTAACATGTACAGTATGTGGAAATTAACAAATTAACAAGTATTAAAAAACTGAAATTTTAAAATGTTTACCTTGGTGTGAGATACGGAAATGGGTTTTATATGAATCTCTCCACCAACCAAGGGATCATTGGATGGAATTTCTTGACCCTTTGTAGAATGGGGAACATGAAACTGTGGGGCATCGCTGCCGACATAAAGCATCAACTGCAAGTTCACAAAATTAATATATTAGATCAAGCTATACATATGTGTACAAAGAGGAAAATAAATGAAGAATTTATTACAATTAACCATCTACATACATCACTCAAAAACCCACTGAAGACAACATCCCAGGAAAGACCATAGTAGGGACAACCACACGATGTGCACTCATGAGGCTCAAAAGTAGGCTGGAGATGTGCTGATGGTGCTGCACTAGTAGATGGTCCCGCACTAGAGGGTGGTACTGCACTAGTGGATGGTACTACACTAGAAGATGGTCCTTCACCATGAAGACCTGGTGTACGTACCACACCAGGGACATATGTCCCTTCCTCACCCATATGTTGAACCATAGTGCTATGACGAACAACTGCCCGTGCCAAACTCAAATATGCATCACGTGTCTGTGGAATAACATGATGTACATGTGGGACATTTGGCCCAGGCAAGTTCTTGCGAGGTGCAGGGATAGGGCGATCAAGGTCTTGAAGCCTGGAATTGGATCATTTTTTGGGGCATCCCCCCACTGATCCCCTAAAACTGCAATATATCAAAATAGTTTACGTTTTTACCCAACACAAACTCTGCATACATATTTCGAAGGAAATACAGGGGGATTTCCCTGTTGTTATGTGGTGGCATATCAAACACCATATACCATCTTTCCATCCAGTTATCAACAAATGGTTGAAATGTGCACCACTCAATAGAGATATGAGGCCTATTTTCATTTGGAATTTCCCCTGTGCGAGGGTCCCTAAACAATGAAAATATATGCTCTTTGGTTATTTTCAACTTTTTGATTTCATTGCAGTCAAGCCCATCAACGTACTCTTGTCTTTTTCTTTCTCTATATGATGTAATATCATATAGTATGTTGCTTGACAATGAAATAGTCTCAACAATTGCATCCAAAGTGGATGCAAATGAACGACGAATCCTATCACCACCACTAAAATCCATACTAAGTCCTCTCAAGTGGGAAAGCTCAATCAGTATTTCAGCATTACGATAGACCTACCTACTAGCCCAAGCCAGAGTTATTATTGCTTACTATGTTCTTGATTTTTATATGATGCATGCCACAAAAGAAATATCGTCGTCGGGACTAGACCCCTATTCCAGGGAAGGTGAGGCAATTACAATGCTGCTTCAATTATTGCTTAACCTACGTCTTCTGATTAGAGGAGACGAGACCGGGGACAGATAGACATACTTACCTTTATTACTAGGCGAGGGAAGATACTTATTGTTCCAACTAGGGTTAGTACAAACTGAGTTTAGCTACTCCACGTCATCCCCTAGACTCTTTGACAAGGTCTAGCCTACAGTCTACAGTCAGATAGTCAGTTGGACCTACTTAAGACTCACCAGAGAGCTTTTATGGGCTTGGAGACACACACAATGCATTGGGATATTCACTCATTCATTTACCCAGCCCAAAGAATATGAATTTTTACTTTGTATTACTTATGTTATTACTGTATCCTGCCAATACCCGTCGTGCTTCCTGAGTGAATGATGAATCCTGTCACCACCACTAAAAGCCATACTAAGTCCTCTCAAGTGGGAAAGCTCAATCAGTATTTCAGCATTTGTGTCCATAGCCGCAAATGCAATAAAAACATCAATAAGAAAATCATTATAAACATATACATGTATATAATGACGTCTCTTCAAAATTGAAAATGTAAATGAAATCAAACTCAAGTAAGCAATTTAATGGCATTCACTTACTTACATACATTTAAAACTTAAAATTAAACTTTTAACAATTAAATAGTAAGCTTCATTCAACTTCTTTCTAGAAGTTAAGGCACTTCTTAACCCTCATTGGTGACTTTTCCATGCACACTTGGGTTTAAACTTCATTGAATTTAGGAGTGCTATTTTGACATGTTTTGGCCTTTGTGTCCCTTGGATATGTAAAATAAAGGGGAAGGGACTATTAGGACATGTGAGGCAAGAAAAGGGGTGATACAGGGATGCCACGATATCCTCTAAATATAATTGGCTTGATCATGGTTGGGAACACTCTCACGACGCACTCTAGGTAATTCATGGGTGTTCACCATTTCCATTGTTGTATAAACATGGAAACCAACCAAAAGTGACATGGAAAAATGGAGAATTTGTGGACTGGAATACAATTGGTTGTAGATGAGCTTAGAGACTCGACATGTAGAAATATATTACCCGTTGTTTTTGCTATTTTAAAAAAGATAAACTTAGTGATGCAGGGGCATAGACTTTTTGAGTAAAGTCATTTATGTCTTTTCTAGGTCAAGCGATCTTAGGAAGACCTAGGGTCTCACATGTTTCTAATTTGCTTTATTATGTTTATAGGATAAAAGAAGTAGAATTCAAGTTCTAAGTTAGTTTAGGTGATGTCCTTTAATTAATTAGCTTTTTGGTAGCTCAATAGAGCTAGGGTCAGAACTGCATGATGATTATGAACTCTTCGACGGTGCGATGAATACTGGGGTTGTATAGGGGTGTCAAGACATGTTGACTTGTAATTCGATATCACAGGGAGAAGGTTTGTATATTTCAACTTTTTTTGTCATTGCGATAAGGCCAAGGGCACGGAGGGTAAGTCATATGCACAGAAAATAGAGCAAATTGTTGAGGAAGGTATAATTAAAACAAAAATGAGGTGGGTGTTATAACCAAGAAGTGCAAATATTTTAGTGGAAAAATGGTGGTGACTGCTAAAACTGGAGGAAGGAATAAAACCAGGGATAATTTTAGGGGTGAATTTTATCCCAGTGGGCTATTTTTCCATGTTTTTCTCCCAAAAAAGATTCACCATTTTGCATTTTTTGAAGCCCTGTTTCGCCCAATTTTGATGGGGTAAACTTTTTTCACCCTAAAAATTGCCAAATTATTATATAAACGATACAAAATCCTTGAAAATTAAATTTTGTTTTGAAAAACATCACCAATCATTTTATAGTTGTTGTTTTAAGAATTGGTAATTTTCTCCAACATTTATACACTTTTAAATAAGTATGGTTCCTTAAAATCATTCCTGAATAAAATTAGTCATAGTTACTAGTTTTAACTCTGTGTTTTTATATAATGCATTGTTTTATGTTTCAAAGGGCAGGCCCGAGAGGCACTTTGGTAATGTGTTTTGGCATTTAGTTAAGGGTGCTTAACCGAGAGGCAATGTATAACTACATACACTTGTAATGAAATTTTGATTATGTTCATGGACAAATGATTGTGATGAAATTTTGAGAAACCAACTTACTAATTTTTTATGCATTTTTTCTATTCATCCTTGTGCACATGCATTTCATCTTGTTATGACCATTTCTGAGGAAACTTGTTCAATTAATATCACGGAGAAATGTCCTTTGAGGGTTGGAAATTTGGGTTTCATGTGGATGGATACATTGTATAAAGGGAGGAGTTCTATATTTTTTTATTTTTGGTTGCATTAGGAATTTTTGAGTTCTTGAAAATGAATTCATTGTAATTATTCACTCATCTTGGTTGAGGGAGACGTGAATTTAATTATTGACTCAGTTATTTCCGATTTGCTAAGTAATACAAAATTTGGTTGTTTTACACTATTAAAAAACAATATTCTAGGTATAGAATTGACAAAAAAGAATGCTATGGGTGATTGAATTACTTGATTAGATGATAATTCACCGGTGGATTTTCCTCCCCTCCAACAGTCCAAGGCAACCAATTCACTCCAATTCGCTCCCTATTTTCGCGTTCCTGATGGTAGAATGCGTTGTGGGTTTCGAGACTGTATATATAAATTTATTTTAATTTTACAAATCGCGTACGCATTTTATAACTACATATCGCCCACATGTTTTGTAGCTATATAACGCGTACGCGATATGTTTGCATATCCTTCATGTCCCATGACATGTCAGGATCGGGTTGAACCATAACCAGCGTAGATCCAAATCCTAGGCTCTATCAAGCGTCGAGAGGGATCAAATCTCCTGAGGTACAAAATTCTTTTGAGAAATATTTTATCCCTCCCTAGGTGTGTAGTGGATCAACACCTATTTTATAATGCTCAAGGATAACTGGGATACAGTTTAGGCCTCTTATTGTCATTGTTTCTTCTCTTCATTTTCTATACCAAGTAATTACTAAGCAAGCTTTGGATCTCCCAATTTCATTTCTATATCAACTAAAACAGAAAATAATAGAAAATAATAATGTTGTAAAGTCAATACAAACTAAAACTAATGTTGCAAAGTCAATACAAATTAAAACTAACGTTGTAAAGTTAGTGCAAATTAAAACTAAGAGTAGTTGAAAGATAAATTAAGATAACCTGTACCAGAAATAATAATACAAGGCACATAAAATTAAACAGCCAAAAGTCTATTTACAACTCAATATATTTATAAAATAAAAAAAAGTATAAAATTAAAACTAATGATGTAAAATTAGTGCAAATTAAAACTATTGAGTAGTTGAAAGATAAATTAAGATAACTTGTACCAGAAATAATAATTCAAGACACATAAAATTAAATAGCCAAAAGTCTATTTATAACTCAATATATTTATAAAATAAAAAAATTATAATATATACAACTCAATATATTTATACAGTAAAAAATTATAATTATAATATATATACCTTAAGGATTTTGAACTTGGATCAATACAAACTCACAACTACAATTTTGTAGTCTAACATCAAATAAAACTTATATCTAAAAATATTTATATTAAAAAAATCTTTACAACTTAAAGTAAAATTAAAATGAAATTTATAATAAAGAAAAAACCTAAAAATATAAAACTTGTGTCGTGTTAAAATAACAACTATTCTAACTTATTCTAACTTTTGATTTATTCAACTGCAAATATAAAAATTAACTAATTATTGTTGGCCAAATTAAAACTATTTACGTCTTAATCCACAATAAAATTCAACGAATAGTGACATGCACTATTGCAATAAAACTGACTCCTAGGGATTGCCTTCAAGAATTGCGGGTGGGAAAATAGAAAATATTTAAAATATACCCACTCTTTGAAGCTGTTGGTGATGTAAATTGCAATCATTTTTTAATTTAAATATATTATTAATATTGTTTTAAATATAAGTATTTATCAATCTGTTCTTGGCGACCATGGAGTTTCCCAAAACATACATGTGAAAACACCCCAACATACGAGTGACAAGAAAAAAGGCGTACAATACACTTTTGATATATCCAAAATATACCATGAATGTACATGGTCAACTAAAGACTATGTGGATTTGGAAGTAAGCGTGAATTTGATTGCATGTGACTTTTCAATTTGAACGTAAATGTAAATTGGTATGCATGAAGTTGACGACTTAGCTATGCGGCTGCTGCCCATCAACCAGTTGAAAAGATCACGAAATACCATCGAGCGGTTGGGATGATCAATTACAGGGTCGCGTGTACTGGGGCTGCCAATATAGTAGCTGTTGAAAAGCTGTTCAATGCGTTCCCACTCTCTGAAAGAATAGGTACTGGTTAATCTTGCATTGCTTTGGCATTCATTGTCTGCGATGCTTATATAATCGATGGCCCTCCCTCGCAGAAATTCGTCATCGAAGTGTATTGTGGATTCCATGTAGTTTTCAATGATTTGTTTCTTCAACTTCTCCAGTTCGTCGATGGGAAAAGGTTTTAAGTCAGCAACCAATGCAATAATGTGTTGGTCTCTGAGGGGAATGTATGGTACACAAGTCGGAACCTCTTCTTCCTCATTGAATAGACGACGCCCATGCTGGATGTGGAATAGAGCTCGTTTGATCACTCTCTGTATCTTGCTGCTATACTTTTTGTATGGTCTTAAAATAAGCACAGATAACAGTCCGAGCCCTTCTCCATTTTCGACAGAAATGTTGTTCTGTGCATGTTTGATAATGTTATTGCCCTGTTGCTTGATAAAAGATTCTGATCACTAAACGGTAGTAGTTTTAAAAGGAATCCGTTGCTAGTTATCAGACTGATCTTGCAGCAGAAGAATTGATGATAATTCTGTGGTTGTGAGAAATGGTAGTAAAGATTAAATTTATAGTGAACATTACATTATATTTTAATTTTAATTTTTTATTATTGCGCCGAGAGGCACTCTACAGCCTAGTATGGGGGAGATCTTGTAACGTTACGTAACGCTGTAACATTACATAACGTTGTAACGTCACGTAAGTCGTCAACTTCATGCATACCAATTTACATTTACGTTCAAATTGAAAAGTCCCATGCAATCAAATTCACGTTTACTTCCAAATCCACATAGTCTTTAGTTGACCATGTACATTCATGGTATATTTTGGATATATCAAAAGTGTATTGTACGCCTCTTTTCCTGTCACTCGTATGTTGGGGTGTTTTCACATGTATGTTTTGGGAAACTCCATGGTCGCCAAGAACAGATTGATAAATACTTATATTTAAAACAATATTAATAATATATTTAAATTAAAAAATGATTGCAATTTACATCATCAAACTTGTCGAGTATCAGTAAAGAATATAATAAAGCCAACAGCTTCAAAGAGTGGGTATATTTTAAATATTTTCTATTTTCCCACCCGCAATTCTTGAAGGCAATCCCGAGGAGTCAGTTTTATTGCAATAGTGCATGTCACTATTCGTTGAATTTTATTGTGGCTTAAGACGTAAATAGTTTTAATTTGGCCAACAATAATTAGTTAATTTTTATGTTTGCAGTTGAATAAATCAAAAGTTAGAATAAGTTAGAATAGTTGTTATTTTAACACGACTCAAGTTTTATATTTTTAGGTTTTTTCTTTATTATAAATTTCATTTTAATTTTACTGTAAGTTGTAAAGATTTTTTTAATATAAATATTTTTAGATATAAGTTTTATTTGATGTTAGACTACAAAATTGTAGTTGTGAGTTTGTATTGATCCAAGTTCAAAATCCTTAAGGTATATATATTATAATTATAATTTTTTACTGTATAAATATATTGAGTTGTATATATTATAATTTTTTTATTTTATAAATATATTGAGTTATAAATAGACTTTTGGCTATTTAATTTTATGTGTCTTGAATTATTATTTCTGGTACAAGTTATCTTAATTTATTGTCAACTACTCAATAGTTTTAATTTGCACTAACTTTACATCATTAGTTTTAATTTTATAATTTTTTTTTATTTTATAAATATATTGAGTTGTAAATAGACTTTTGGCTGTTTAATTTTATGTGTCTTGTATTATTATTTCTGGTACAGGTTATCTTAATTTATCTTTCAACTACTCATAGTTTTAATTTGCACTAACTTTACAACTTTAGTTTTAATTTGTATTGACTTTGCAACATTAGTTTTAGTTTGTATTGACTTTACAACATTATTATTTTCTATTATTTTTTGTTTTAGTTGATATAGAAATGAAATTGGGAGATCCAAAGCTTGCTTAGTAATTACTTGGTATAGAAAATGAAGAGAAGAAACAATGACAATAAGAGGCCTAAATTGTATCCCAGTTATCCTTGAGCATTATAAAATAGGTGTTGACCCACTACGCACCTAGGGAGGGATAAAATATTTCTCAAAAGAATTTTGTACCTCGGGAGATTTGATCCCTCTCGACGCTTGATAGAGCCTAGGATTTGGATCTATGCTGGTTTATTATTTATAGCCAACATAACGTTACGTAACGTTACAACGTTACAAGATCTCCCCCATACTGGGCTGTAGAGTGCCTCTCGGCGCAACAAGTGCTATGTAGCAGAAACGCATTGTATTTTTATGTAACGTGATCGTGTTTTTGAAAACTAGGATTGCATCTAAAAGGTCCCTCATCTTCTTGCACTGACCCATCAAGCATATAAATACTAATGCATAATGCATTACTAACCCTTTGGAGCAACACACCAAATATGAATATATTCGTGTTGTTGATGACCAACTAGATACACTACATGAAGCAATCGTAGCAAAGATGGAATTGATATGAGAGTTTCAACTCATAATACAATTTGCATACCTTGCAGTGCAAGAATTAGATTCTTTTGCAAATGTAGAATGGAAATCCCTATAAAATATAGAACCCTCAAAGCTCGATAACGAGAAGGCACAATAATTGGTTGCTAGTGCCTCTACTATCTTGAGCAAACAAAACTTATAATTGAATTAGTTTGAGTTTTTCATCCCCAAGCTCGCTAGATCATCCCGAAGTTTAAAGGGAAGAAAGAGCAAAAAAAAGGTGAGCTAATGATTGTGGACAAGGCTTCTTAGCTCCTTTGTTTTTTTATTAAGATTGTGAAAAGATAAATAGACATAAGAACACAACAGAAAAATATAATTTTTTTGTCAAAATTTTGGAAAAAGAACAACAAACATAGTGCAAAACAATTAATAACAATAATTAATAAACCAACATACATATGGGATGGACTTGGTCATCTCTTTTATTTTTTATTTTTTTGGTTAACTATCGTTATGTAAGCAACACTAACAACTAAATTTTGTTATACATATATTTGATGAGAAAATGTATATATATAAAAAAAGGAACATTTACATAATTTCAAAATAATAATGCAATTCCAAGTGTCTCCTGACTTAAATGAAAAAATATTAAAAAAGGAAAACCGTTATAGATTTCGAAAGCAGAAGAATTGGAAAATAAAATACATATCAAAATTGTTGTCTTAAAATGAATATAAAAAGAATACGACACTAGATAACATTTGGGTGCTATTATTAAATTTGGATTCTGTTTAGATCCAGGCCATTGCGATTTTTTTTTTGGAACGAGTTCATATGCCTCGAAATTTGAGTACAATACCTTTTCCACAACCATAAATTTCACATGTGGGGTTGTTAATTCAGTGCCTTCAATGATTTGTTTCAATAACAGTTTCTTTCGAATTTAATCTAGTATAAGAGAAAATCTGGTCACAAATCTATAAGAAACAAACTTCATTTGAAATTGAACTATTGTCACGGTGGCAAAACTGCTTTTAAAATCTTGTTTACATATTAAATAGTTGCATGCAAATAAATTAGCACTAGCTTCACCTCAGATCTTTCCCCTACAATATGTTACCCAAATTATAGACCATGGATGGATTTTGCGCACACTAAATGTTGTTGGTCATCCCTCATCTTCTACCCATACTCTGCCATGTTTTTCTACAGCCTTCAAACGATCCATGTCCATAGCCACATATTGCGACTTAAAATTGAAGACTTATAAGTTGTTGATGCTCGCTAAAGAATCGTTAATAAATAGCAGAAAGCCCTTTGACTGAAATACTTAATCCGACTCTATAAAGTGTTAGCATTATCAATTCCCATGGAGTCAAAATCTGAACTAGATGTTGCAGTGCCGACTAAATACACCGAATTCTCTGCTAAATTGTTGCAGAAGTCTGCTGGATGCAGATGATGAGAGCAAGTGCCAAATACGCCGTTTATGCCAACCGGGAGCTCCAACGATGAAGAATCGGAGGGTATCATATTGCTTCTGATTCGGCCGGGTTGCTTTGGTTGTGGCTTCAACAGAGAGGGGACGTCCCTGCTATTGTTTTCGGGAGGGGAATCCGCCGTCTTTTGAATCATTGCTTGGAAATCAGTGGGATCTGCGCGCATAATCGTGAATATCGGAGCATCGTTTCCCCTTCGCGGCCGCTTCTTGCCGATGATATTATTCATCGCGCGAATGGACCTCTGATTATTACGGGATCTTAACAACGCCTCTGCGGGTGGTGTTTGAATCCCTGGAGCTTCATAGTGGGCAGCCATCGAATCCGAAACTTCTAAGCTTGCCATTGTCTTTCCTTCGACAGCGTCGTCGGACTCAGAGCTGCCCGTGCCCGGGTCACAACTAGAGCTGGACGACGACGGTCCCGTGCTACTGTAAGGTCTCCCATTCTTCTCGTTCGAAGTCCCGATGATGAGTCCTGAGTTCAATACCCTGACCAGCGCCCTCGTTACGATTTTCATGTGTTGCTGGGAGGCCTCGAAGATCCGCGCAACATCAGCGTTGGAGGGCTGGAAGCGCCAGGCATCCAAGGCTTCTTCCCTTAACACTCTTCTGCGCCTTCTGGTGCACATATTGGAGAACTTCGCGTTCATTCTCCTGAACTCATCCATCACTGCTCTGCTTCCTTTTTCTGAGAATACAATGATTGCTGAACAAAACGAGAATAAATAAGAAGCATGAAGACGAAGGTAGAAGTAGACTACAACTTACAAGTGAGAACGCATCGCTGAATTTGTTATGATAATACGTCTCATACGTCATAAGAGTGGGAACGCATTGAATTTATTGTACGACTCAAAATGTCATTTCATATTATAATACAAAAAGCACAGAAATCAAAACTGTTTCCACTATTCAAAATCAATTGTATGACAAATGAATGACACGTAGCAGAATATACACAAATTACTCACCTTAATTCAAGGAAGTCATTGAATTGCTTGGTCGTGTAACCCAATAGAATCTCCCAATCGGAATCAGACCTAATTTTAGAGGAATTCGTTTGGTTATAAGTGCTATTTCCAAAACATAAACTCGTTTCCGCCATTAATGACAAGAACGGTGAACGGTGCCAGATACATAAATCCCGACTCCCGAGTGTCACTTCTCCTCCAAACATGGGACGTTGGGATCACTACGTGTGAACATGTTCTTCGAGTATTTCAAGCATCGTGGCATGGTGTCGAATCTCGATCCAAGAAAAGATGATCCAGTCTGTCACTCAAATGATTGCCCAAAAGATCATCATTCCAACCTGTGCAAGAACAATTATTCCATTTTGGAGTAAGCTGTGGAGCAATCCTCCCTCATTGGATGCTGACTTTGCTCCTCCTCCGTCCGATGGAGGGAGTTTTGCTCCACAGCTAGCTCACTCCTTAAATTTTAGGTATTGAATGATTAAATTTAAAGTATGGTTTTAGTTTTCAAATATATAATTTAATAGTATTTTCCAAAGTATTTAAATTAAACTTGGTTGTCTTTTGACCAGATTAAGAATATGGGTTCAAAAGTGTCCAAATTGAACTTTTAACTTTTCTAGATTGTTTTAATTTTTTAATTAAAAATTATTGAAAATATGGATAATTTCAAAATATTGCTTAAAACTTTTAGATTTAAAATATTTTTTTTTATACTCGAGAGTTAATTTAAAACTGAATCTAAAATATTTTTTTTATACTAGGGAGTTTATTTAACTGTTAGGATCTAAAATGTTTTTAATTAGTTAAAAGTTTGTTTTCTGAACAAGGATCAAATTAGAGGGGCCTGGTCCTATTTCACTTAGTTTAAAACTTTTAGATTTAAAATGTTTTTTTATTATTAAGAGTTTGTTTCACTTAGTTTAAAATGTTTAGATTTAAAATGTTTTTTTTTCAAACTGGTAGGATTTGAAATGTTTTTAATTCTTATTTCATTTAGGTTAGGACTTTTAAATTTAAAATGTTTTATTGTTATCTAAGGGTGTGTTTAAAACTGTTAGGATTTGAGATTTTTTTAATTAGTTAAGAGTTGGTTTTGTGAATAGGATCAAATTTGAAGGTTATGCTCTTATTTTACTTTGTTTTTGGATTTAAAATGTTTTTAATTAGTTAAGAGTTTGTTTTCTAAACAAGGATCAAACTTGAAAGGTATGTTTCTATTTCACTTTAAAGGGCTATGATATATTTAACCCTTTAATGATGATATGTTAGAACAAAACGTTTCTTTCATTTGAAAATGAAGTAATACATCAAAATTTCATTGTATGTTAAAATAAATATCATCAAATTCCCTAATAGAGTTACAAAATTTGCATTGTTCCACTCCATGGTTTTTAATAAGTAATGTCTAACCCAAATAACCCAAGAAACCATATAGAGGAACTTTTAGAAACATAAAAAAATACTAAAGAATATGAAGAAATCAATTGAAAAACATTTATAACCAATCAAGATTCACTTGGCAAGTAATAAAACTTCTAGCAGAATAAAAAAGAAGGTTGTATGAAAATGAAATACAATCTTATACAATCTCCATTGAACATAGAGATAGATAAATACCAAAGACAGAGTAAACCTAAAAATTATGTTCATGAATACCAAAACTATTATCTTGAAGCAATTCAGTAACAAAACTCACTCATTTCCAAGAAGAAGCAAATAAATAATTATAAAATAACACAAGGAAACTACTCTCATGATGCACATACCTGAAAAAACATTCAACTACGGGAACAACCCAACCAATATTGAGATCCACTGAGGGAAGGAATCCCTTTATATATGTTTTTGTCCATTCAACTCTATGAATCAAAGGAGAGACATACTCCCCTATAGGAAAATCAAAGTAGATACATACTCCCCTATAGGAAATAGTCATTGGCAAACGTATATTTTCTCTCTCTAGTGTATACTTATGCAGGTTGGTGGTGGACTAGTGGTACTAGGGGGGATGTGTACTTCCTTTTCTCTGGAAAAACCCTTGGATTCTAAAGAGACATATACCTTATAAATTAATAGGGAAATAAAGGGTGAAAGTAGCTTGAGAAAGGGTCGATGGTGATGGTGGAAACAACCTGACCAAGGGTTCAACTTGATAGTGGAATCAGCTTCAGCAAGGGTGAATAGTTACTCCAATTTAAACTTGTATGTGAAGTTCAATCTAGCTCTTCACCTTGAATCATAATTCATATGCCAAATGACAAGATTAATCGATCATGATTCCTGAAAACACTGATTATGATATCAAACTAGAAGGCAAGTTTTCCTCTTATGACTTTTGGGGGCCTTTGCCAAAGTACATTCATTTATGTTTAAATACCAATGGACCCATTCGATATATACAGATGAACTCTTCTAGTCAAGTATCCATATCAACCATTCGTAAACCCAATGATACTTAAGAGGAATTTCCATTTAAGAGGAAGTGACCCACCACCTCGCTTACTAGCATAAATACCCATGTCTCACTTCTCAATAACGAAGTAAATACTGATCAGAAAGTGATCAAGGAAATTTCTCCAACATTATCCTTAATAATTATGCATGTTCTCCTAACTAACCAACTAACTCTGTCGAGTTTCTATTAACGATCAAAGCCGCATGTGCCCTAGCATGAGCTCCCTCCCCCTATCTAATAATTATAACTCTAGCATGTACTAAAAAACAAAACAAGGTAGAAATATGAAATTAAAATTGACTCAATACTCAACGGTAATGGTAGAAGTAGGAACAACTTAAGCAGGGTTGACGAGTTTGGAAATTATAATAATGAAAAAAAATTGATTGTTTAAAACCACTTAAGGTCCAAACTTTCAACTTTCATGGTCACATTTCCAAAATCCAATAAACATGTGATTAACCACATTTAAATCCACTTTCATCATCACATTGCCAAATTTCAATAACCATTTGATTGGACATAGTAGTTATAAATCCATATCCCCTAATTCCAATCGTTCAACTACATTAATTATAAACCAGTGCGAAAAATGATGAATTCTAATTGTAATTTCGTATCATGCAGTGCATAATTTAATTCGAGATTATGCAGTTGAATTCTCTATTAATACATTACTTTTTCACCTAAGTTACACATAGACAATGAGAGAAAACTCCTATAATAGATAATGAAAATGCACGATATAATAGAAATAACAGAACACAGAAGGAATCTATTGATCGCAGGTCACTTCGAGGGGGAAACCTCATTTGCACAATATCAATACAAATAACTCTTGGATGCCTTCATTAGCCTCAATATGTACTTGTTTACTAAGGCTAATATAAACAATTATTACTCCCCATGAATGTGGGATAAACACGTACTTATATACTAAGTCTAATCTAAACAACCATTACTCCCCATGAATGTGGGATAATATAATATACTCACAGGACGAATTACAAAGCATATGCGTCCAACAAAAATATACTAACAAAGTAAAGAGAAGGGTTGACATGGGTTCCTAACATCCCCTCCCACTTAGAAGAACTTTGTCCTCAATGCTTTAGATGTGGAAATTGTTACTAAATATGAAGGAGTGGTTCCCATGTAGCATCATACGATTGCATTTCATGCCACTGAATTAAAACCGCTGCGATGGATCGAGAGCGAAGCTGATGAGTGCTCCTATTGAGTATGGCCTATGGCTCCAAAATGATGGATCCTTCATTATCATGTTCTAGTAAAACAGTTTGTGCTATGATGTTGGTGCCAATAACTTTCTTAAGACAAGAGACATGAAATACTAGGTGAACACGAGAAGAAGGAGGAAGTTCCAATTTATAAGCAATGGACCCAATCTTCTGAAGAACCTTATATGGCCCATAGAACTTTGGAGTAAGCTTATGACTCCCTTTGAGTTTTAGGGAGGATTGCTTGTAAGGATGTAAATGAAGAGAAACCATATCACTGAATTAAAAAGTGCACTCAGAATGGTGTTGATTGGCTTGTTGTTTCATTTTGTTTCTTGCCGTGTGAATATTTCCCAACAAAATGTGAAGAATATGATCTCGGTTTCTGAGAATCATGTCAACTACCTGAATTGGTGAATTGTTGAGGATGTATGGAAGGAGTGCACAAATTCAGTAGGTGGTTCTAGATCCAAATATATTTCTTACAGAGATGCATAGGAAAATAGAAAGAGGAATAATGAGACTGAACACAATAAAAGTGAAGAATGATTATAGAATATTCCATGAATTATTAAACAACAATAGTGTACATAAATACTACGTCTTTGAGAGGAAAATTTGAGTTGTTAAGGAGACAACTCATGCTAGCTCATAAAGTAGGATTACTAAATATGAAAAAACCCCATGAGTGACTAAAGCACTTTCCAAATCAATCTAAGAGATCATGAATTGGATAAATCATGAGTGATGGAAAATCTTACTAATATTGGAATCTGGAGAGAAAATCATGGAGGATGGGTTAGCCACAAAAGATTGCAGTTTCCTAATTAACTAGCTTTACCTTATCCGTTGAAAAGTAGGAAAATTAATCTAAAGGAAGAAAAGGATATGAAGATGCAATTACTAATCTGGTCAGTCAATAAAGTTAGCAGAATCTTTTGCAAAATTAGTATAAGGCACTCTTGGGGTATTTATGGAAAGTGTTGACCAAGTGGTGGTGTATGGAGGCCAACCACCTAGTCTAGTACATAGGAAATTAACCAAATGATTAATTAATTATATCACAATTATGGAATTTGTTTTTAATTTTATAACACCCTCCCTTAAGACTGACTTTATAGTGAAATATTTGAAAAAAATATTAGAAATATATAGGGCCCAACAACAAGGCTATGGTCACCCTTTACAATTTATTTTGTCCAAAAACTGAAGAAAGAGGCAAACCCACAAGAGGAGAATCCTTCCTCAAAAAGGAAATGGCACTGAAATTAACAAAATGTATTCACTTGGATGATTCGATTGAACTGCTTCTTGTTGAATAAATTGGTGAAGAAGTTGTGAACTCCATGATCATGCGCTAAAGCATCAATGTAGTCTCTGCAAAAAACAAGTGGAGAGGATCCTTGTAGTTCATCATTTGATGATGTAAGAGAATTATCTATTAATGATTCTTTCTTCCAACATACTCTGATATGAAAACATAATTAGTAAAGGAAAAGAGACATGTGCATACTACTTCCTGGAGAGTAAAAAACATAGTACAATCAGTTCCTTGTAGCTGGAAAATGGAAAACTAGACCATATATCTTCCTTCCAAAGTGATGTAGCCCCTTCCCAATTCTAAAATGAGGCTTAAGAGACTCTGAAATATCAAAATTATTGTCATATGGAGCTGCAAAAACCAATTTATAGTGTCTCCATGTACAGGGACATAGTAGGAAAAGGATGTAGAACTAGGTAAAAGTGATGGATGAGTAAATATGAATGGTATATGCACTTGAAATATGAACCATAGATGTTTAGATCAGATCCAAACATGTGTAAAATAAGTCCAAATATTACTAATAACATGGCTAACCAACCAGTGAAAAATAATCTAGACATGAAACTTGCAGAAACATGTGACACTTCATAGGAATCCGAGGAGGAATCAACTAATGAACTTAGGGTTTTTATAGTATTATGAGTATTCAAAGGATGAGTAAATGGTATGGATGGTGTCATAACCTGCATATCAACAAAAAAACTGTCATAACCTGCATGTCAACAAGAAAACTTACTTCTGAATCAAAATCTGAAGCATTTGAATGGGGTGAGAAGGAGCTGGATAAAGAAAAGTAAGGAACTACTGGAAAAATACAAGTACTAGGAGATTACTCTAGTGAAATCATAGGTGATTTATCCAAGGAAGACTTTGATATTTCTGATTCAGATATATCATAAAATTAATCTAGATCGGAGAATTGAGAAAAGGATTTGACTCTGGAGCTCAAAGAATAATTGTCATTACCTTAGGACTTCGCATTGTTACAGTGCTCTAGGGATTCAACACACTTCTCTAGTTCACTTTTCTTTGCAAAATCCAGCACATCAATGTTATGATTTTCAAGAAAATTAGCTATGATTTCCATTTTCTTCTTGAAATAATTTTTCTTAGAGTGATTACCTTTGCTGCAATAAGAGCACTTGGATTAGCTCCCTTTCTTCTTGTCTTTCTTCATGGAATTCAAACCTTCATCAGCAGAAATGAAATCATCTTCATCATCTAACTTTGGCTTCTTCTCTTTCACTTTTTTCTTTTCTTTTGAATTTGAATTATTTCTTCCTTGAATTACAAGAGAATGATATTTTCTTTTGGATATTTTAAGAGCTCCCATATGAACCAATTTGTGTAATATCCCAATTTTGACCCCTATTGCATTAAAATTGTACATGATGTAAATATCATTTTAAAATCATGGTGAGGACCTCAAGGCCAAGGCCCCACCATCGATTTAGTGTTTTATGTATCGAAAATTAAAATTGATACCTATGGTTTTCGTTCTATCCAGGCACAACATAAATTGAAGACACCATGTAAATATGAAATTTAATAAAATAGCCACAACTAGCTATGCAATGCAACAAAAGAGATGGGGGCACGATTTCACAAGGAATAGGGAGGGAAATTATTCAAACCCCTGAGCCAAATGTCATTGAGAGAACCCATAAACTCTCAGCTACCTACTTTGTTTTATGCAACCAATCATTTAATTCTTCCATAAGTTGGTTGAGGTAGTTAATGCCTTGGGAATGGAAAGGTATGGCAGTCAATATCATATTGGGGCAAGCCATCATTTTTGGAAAATCGTATTTTTTCTTATGAGGCAAGAAAACCCCCAGAAATTGGTACCCAATCCATCATTCACCCAGGCGTTTCTCTTCCTCACGTAGTTGGAGCTAGCTGGGGCGTTTTTCCTCATGATTTTCTATAGTTTCATCATTTTCTCCATGGCTTGGAACACGTTTTTATATTGCTCAATGGATGGGAAGAGAGATTCATGATTTGGGGGTTTGCAAAGGTCGTTTTTTCTCCTGTAATTCCAAAGAACGTTTGTTGAACTTGAATTTTCTCTCCCAAGGTTGTCTTCCCTTATAGAATTTCGTTTTTGGTTGCCAAAACATATTTCCTTCATGCCCAACACCTGTGTTTTGATGTTATCTGCATCCTTGTTTTGGTCTGAAATACTTAAGAGTGGAAGAGGACCAGAATTGGCTTGATAAACCTAGTGAAGAGAGGAACCTCACAAAAAGATCAAGAGGGGCTGGCTAATCTTCTATGCACACCCTGAAGAGTAGTGAAGGGAAGGTATGGCATGAGGGACTATGTAGCAGTGAAAGGAATACTTCCTTGTGTTGGGTGTGTAGGTATTGTGGAGGTCAATCTAGATAGATCTTGTGGAGGTTTCCATAGCTCTGTGGTTGATCTCACTATCTTAGCAATTCTTCCTTTCCACTGCCTTAGGAGCCTGATAAACCCAATTGCAAATTTCCTTGGTTGAACCTTGATGTGTTTTTAACTATGTGTGCTCCTGTTGTTCCCCTTTTCCTTGTGGAAATAATGCCCAGCTCAAGGGTGGCAGTTGTGCTGAGAGATTGATGAGCACAATTGGCCTATGTTTGGGTGGAATGTTGCAATGACATATCTAGTTGCGGGGCATATCATTTTCAAGATAAGTGCTCTCTTGAATTTAACTCTGCAATGTAATTTGTTTAAAGAATTATTATGAACATATTGAATGCTTGGATGACTGAGATTTGATTCCTTTGTATATTATTGCATTATGTATCTGCATATGTATTTTTATATTCAATTCATTTATGTTTATGTTCATGGGGATAGATCCCCGGTTAGATAACAACAACGTGTTGAGCCGTGTCCTCTCCTTGGCGAGAGAGGGGAGGGGACGTGACAGTGTGTTATCAAAGCCCACAGGTTACAACATTGGGCCTGAATGGGATGAGTTGAATAGTGGACAAAGGTAATACCATCCTCTATTGAGCACTGGATAATGAAAAAAAAGAAAGAAAAAATTCTAAGTGTTTTTTAAAATTCTCTATGTCGGTTGAGTTGGTTGAGTTTCGCCGATGTTAGAGAAAAGAAAGAAAAAGTTTCAATTTTTTTTCTAAGTATAGACATGTCGAAAAGTTAAGTCGAGTTTTCAGACACATGTTGGAAGAAATAGACAAGTTTCTCCAATACATCTTAGCAATATTTGTCGAGATTGCCACAAAATAGAAATTTTTCTAAGTGTTTTTGAAATCTCCATGTTGAAAAAACTTGGCGAGTTTTGCTGATACGTCGGCAAGCTAAGTTTAGTTTTTCGATACATGTTAGAGGAAATGGATGAGTTTCACTGATGTCAGAAAGAAAGAAATTTTTTTTTTCCAAGTGTTTGAAATTTCCATGTCGGAAGAAAAAGTTGATTTTTGCCGATACGTTGGATAAACTTCGTGATTTTGGTCTATAAGTCAAATAAACGTAGTGAGTTTTGATGATATGTCAAATAAAATTGGTGAGTTTTTTCGATACGTCAAATCAACTTGGTGATTTTTGTCGATACGTTGGATAAACTTGGAATTTTTTTTTGATACGTTGGATAAACTTGGAATTTTTTTTTGATATGTTGGATAAACTTGGCAAGTTTTGTCAATACATCGGATAAACTTGGCAAGTTTTGTCAATACGTCGTATGAGTTTGGTGATTTTTTCTTATCGACGCAAAAAGTTGAGTTGCCCCGATATTTGTCGAAAAAACTTGGTGAGTTTTGCCGACACATCTAAAGAAAAAGGTGACTTGCATTGGCATGTCAAGCCACAAGGGGGAAATCCCCCTTGACCCCTGTCATCCCCCCGATACAATCGCTGATTGTGAGAAAAGTCTATGTTTTGAAAAGTTGTCAATATAGGATTTTCCCAAATGCAGACAAGTAATTTATGAATTTCTGAGAACATCATGCAGCTAACAATTGTTTTTATGAACACATTCTACAAAATCATAGTCACATCAAAGGAAACATTCCACATAGTGCAGTTTCAAAAATTTGATCTTGGTTGGGCCAAGAAGATCAACATTATGAATGATGCACAGGATCCCTATGAACCCGAGACAGATGCCATGGGATAAAACATACAGGTTGATAATGTTGAAACATAATCCAATGGGAGAAGAAATCAAGAGACTCCCCCAGATATTACAGCCACCATGAGGAGCCTAAGGGTGGAGTTGCAAAGTTGCAGAGAATATAATGAAAGGATGATTAAAGCTCAGCAAAGAACAAAATTAGTTGAATGCAACTGTGCTACAGAGTTTAATAGACATCCAAAGACAAATAAACTCTGGGCATTGGACAACAAATCCAAAAGGGAGTAGGAGTAGATCAAGGAGAAATTCCAACAAGAGGTCCAATAGCTCAAGAAGAGTCTCTAGAGATATAATATATACTCCAGAAATATCTTCTAGTGGATCATCTGAATCTGAAGAATTGATTGAGGGTTCAAGCTCTTCATCTCACAAGAGTAAGAGGAAGAGGCATTACAAGAACAATTCATATGGGGAATTTAAGAAGGCAAAGCCTCCTGCATTTGATGGTGAGGTAAAATATGGTCAAGAAGATGAAGCATGGCTTCTTGGGATGAGAAAGTATTTCCAAGTCCAAGACTACTCTGGAAATATGAAGGAAAGGGTATCCATAGTCAACTTAAATGGAAGAGCATCTATATGGTGGGAGCACCTCTAGAAAGTGAAGAAGATCAATGAAAGAAGGATTTTGTGGAAGCTATTCAAGAAACATTTCAACCAAAAGTACCTCTCTGATAGGTACTATGGTGATAATATTAGAGAATTCCATGAGTTGAAATTGGGACAATTGACCATGGAAGAATATGCGAACAAATTCTTGGAACTTCTGAGGTATGTCAGTTATATTTGAGATTGTAAGGTGAAAATTCAATGTTTTCTAAGTGGGTTACCTCAGGAATATAAATATAGGATTGAATTTGATGAACCTCGAGCTCTATAAGAGGTAATAAGGAAGGCCAAGTATTGTTATGATCAAAACAAAAGCAAACCTGATTTCCATAAGGCATGGAAGGACAAGAAGAATGAGAAGTTTGACCAAAGGAAGAAAGGTTTCAAATCCTCTCACCTCCAAAATCAGCAAAGGAAGCCATCACAAGATGTGACTAAGCCAGCGAGAATGATGGGAGACAAGCCAAGAGATCCAAAGGATCCAAAGGATCCAAGAGAACCACTTCAATGTTGGGGATGTGGAGGAGACCATATGCTTAGGAACTACTCGCATCAGAATGGGAATGTAAGTCAAGTTCACAACATCCAAGGAGTTGAAACTATGGGTCAAGCGGTGAGGACCATCCCTAGAATCTATGCAAAAATAGAGGACTTCTAGGGAGATCATCAATCAACTGTGGTTGAATTTGAAGGTAAGATTGCTGAGCAATCTGTTTATATTTTGATTGAACCTGGATGTACTCATAGTTATATCACTCCTAAAATTGTTGAGATTTGTTCTTTTAAGAAATTAAAGCATAGCGAATCATGGTTAGTTCAACTAGCCACTGGAACAAAGAGAAGAGTTAGTGAATTTGTAGAGAAATGTCCATTAGATATGGATGGGTTATTCACTTATGCAAACCTAAATATTCTACCACTTGGTACCTATGATGTTCTCATTGGAATGGATTGTTTAGAAGTACAGAAGGTTAAACTTGAATGCTACAACAAGACATTTGAATGCATGGATGAAGAAGGAAACCCAAGGGTTGTAAGAGGCATTCCAAAGGTGATTTCTATTAGGATGGTTTCAACAATGCAGTTGAAGAAGTACTGTAGGAAAGGTTATCGATTGTATGCATCCCATGTTTTGGAGGCAATGGAAAATGAAACTCCTCAATTGGAGGACTATCATGTATTACAAGAATTCATGGATGTCTTTCCTGATGATATTCTAGAACTACCTCCAAAGAGAGACATTGATTTTACTATTGATCTTGTGCCAGAATCCACACCAGTGTCTAAGACACCCTACATGATGAGCACACCAGAATTGCTAGAGATGAAAATGCGGTTACAAGAGTTATTGGAAAATAAATATATCAAGATGAGTGTGTCCCCGTGGGAAGCACCCGTTCTATTTGTGAAAAAGAAAGATGGGACACTCATGTCATGTATTGACTACAGGTAGTTAAACAAATTCACTGTGAAGAATAAATACCAATTACCTTGAATTGATGACCTTTTTTATCAAATGAGAGGAGCAAAGGTATTTTCAAAATTTGACTTGAGGTCTGGTTACCATCAGGTAAGAATCAAATATGAATATATTCATAAGACATTATTTAGAACAAGGTATGGAAAATATGAATTTGTGGTGGTACCATTTGGTCTCATAAATGTACCAACTACATTCATGTGTATCATGAATAGTTTTTTTTAGCAAGTATCTGGACAAGATTGTTCTTGTCTTCCTAAATGACATTCTTATTTATTCTAAGAATGAAGAAGAGCATGAACATTTGAGAATGGCATTGAAATTGCTAAGGGAGCATAAGATGTATGCAAAGTTGAGCAAATGTGACTTTTATAAAGATAAAATTCATTATTTGGGTCGCATTATCTCTGACGAAGGAATATATGTGGACCCTGAGAAGATTGAGGCCATTATAAATTGGCCAATTACAAGAAATGTGACAGATGTGAGATCCTTTATGGGACTTTTCGGGTACTACAGGATGTTCATTGAAGGAATCTCCAAGGTCACACATTCAATCACTTCCTTGCAAAAGAAGGGGATAAAGTTTGAATGGACACCAGGATGTCAGGAGAGCTTCCAACGATTGAAGAATCTTCTTATGAGTGCACCAATTTTGAAAATTGCAGACCTAGAAAAAGACTTTGTGGTGTGTACCGATGCATGGAATCAAGGACTTGGAAGATTTATTATGCAATACAACCACGTGGTATTCTATGAGTCAAGAAAGTTGAAGGAGCATGAGAAGAACTATGCTACTCACGATTTAGAACTTGCAGCCATAGTACATGCTCTAAAGATGTGAAGGAATTAATTAATGGGAAGGAAATTTGAGATAAGGACAGACCATTGTGGTCTAAAATACTTATTTGATCATCTAAATTTAAATGCTAGGAAAGCTAGATGGTTGGAATTTTTGTGTAAATTTTATTTTGAAATCAAACACATAAAAGGAAAAGAAAACAAGGTGGCTAATGCACTCAGCAGGAAGGTACATGAAATGCATGTGGAATCTCTTAGTACTTGTCAACAAATTTGAGGCAGCAAATTATTAACCATGTTTCCGAGGATGTAGTGTACATGCAGATAAAGGACAAGTTGCAGCAGCAAAACCTTGAAAGGATGTCACATCCTCTCTCGCCCCGGAGAAGAGAACGCGACCCAACTCTTCCACCTGAGCTACCTATCTTTGATTCTGAATGGCAATGATGATTCCCTATTCATTTTTTTAAGATCTACACAAGCAATAATTTCTCCTCCTAACATTCTAATCTAGACTGTGTATAACTCTTTATCTTCCCCAATCACAGAGAGATCGAACGGTGGAGAATCATCCCACAGAATATCATTGGTGCGGAGAGCTTCACTTATGGAATCAAAAAACCATATCAAAATTTCACTCTCACACCCCACATCCTGCATGCCGCATTCTGCATCCCGCATGCTGAACGAACATTGCGGAGGTCAAGTTGCGGAAATCAAAATTTACCATAATTCATTTCCGCATCCCACATCCTACATCTCGCAAATTGTGGAAGGGAAATTGCGGAAAGCAGATTTCTCCAAACGACATTTCCGCATCCCGCATCCTGTATCCTGCATCCCGCAAGTTGCGAAAAGAAAAATGCGGAAGGGAAAATGTGGAGATTGAAATTTCCAAAGAACTTTTCCACATTCCACATCCCGCAAACTGTAGAAAGGAAAATGCAGAAGGGAAAATGCGGAGATCGAAATTTCCAAAGAAATTTCCGCATCCCACAATTGCGGAAAGGAAATTGTAGAAAGGTTAAGTCTGCAGAATTTCGATATGCTAATGAAAATTTCTAGGTATAAAACTGATTTCCAACACCCAGGCCATCACCAATCCAACCGATCTAACTTCATAACAACTTAGAAAATTCATTGAAGTAATTACACACATAAATGCATCATTCATGAAATATACAACTAAAACACAACACATTTCATTCAAGCATTCATAATTTCATATTAATTTATAAACAAGTACATTTGCAGGGATTGAAACACAAGAGATACTTATATTTATCAGAAGCTTGTCCCATAACCAGCTATGTCGCTGCAACATTCCACCCAACCATAGGCCATTGTGCTCATCAATCTCTCGGCAACACTGCCACCCTTGAGTTGGGCATGATTTCCCCAAGGAATAAGGAACACTAGAAGACTTCCCCATAGCCAAGGATACAATAAAACTCATCCAATCCAACAGAGTTGGGTTTATCAAGATTACACAAGCAGTGATTTACACAGCCAAAGTTTATACTAGTCATAGCCAAGTCAACAGATGGGTTTATCAAGATACCATCCAATCCAGGCCATCCTTCTAGTTGGGTTTATCAGACTTACACAGGTAGTGGTTTACACTTAGCCAAAATTCACATGAGACACAACCAAGCCAACAGATGGGTTTATTAGGCTACCAGCCAATCCATCCTTCTAGTTGGGTTTATCAGGCTACGAAGGAGGTGGAAATACTAACTGCTAAGCTAGTGAGCTCAATCCTAGAGTTATGGACACCTACACCAGATCTAGCTTGACTTCTAAATATTTGCACACCCAACACAAGGAAGCATCTCCTTATCTGCTACACAGTCCCTTAGGTTATGCCTTCCCTTCCAGTGGTATTCAGGGTATGCAAAGAAGAAAACCATACCTCTAGATTGGTCTGTGAGGTTCCTTCACACACTAGGTTTATCAAGCAAGTACAGAATCCATTTCCATTCCCAAAATCAGTTCAGATGTCAAGCAAGGATGTACACACAACAATATCAGTTATGGGATTAACAAAATGTAACAGAAGCCAAGGAATACACACACAACATTTGCGAATTTATGAGCATTTCCCGAGCCAGAACGACTACTGCAATTACCAAAAACGAAATCATTTGTTGGTCATTCAATTCAAAAACACAAATCAGATTTTGGGCATTCGCATTCAAGGAGCGACTAACATACAGGAATATCGTAAAAAGGAAAACAATTCACTGAACAGGAAAATTTGTGAAGGATCAAGACTCAAAGCGGTTTTGCTTGCTGTTGTGTGAATGCCAGAATGCCCTTGCCAAAATGTTCAACATAGTCCAAATCATGAGGGGAATATGAAATGTGATTGCATGAGGGAAAGGTGGGCGTTTTCTTGCCCAATAAAATTGAAAAAACGTTTTTCCTAGAAATGGTGCTCTACCCATTTTGAATTTCTTCCCACTCTTCCAATCCCCCACTTTATCCTTAGGAAAAATCATGCCCCTGTCTCATTTTTTTGCATTGACATAGCTGGCTGTAGGATTTTAATTAAAATTGCAAATTTAACATGATGTCCAAACTTATAACGTTCAACTAGAATAAAACATCATCGACCTAAATCTTAATCGTCGAAACAAAAACACTAAATTGATGGTGCGGATTTTGGCTTGAGCTCCACACCATGATTGTTTACATCATATTATTTAAATGCAAAAGGGGTCAAAACTGAGGTGTTACAAAGGAAGTACAGAGGATATCAATTGGAAGGAGATGAACTTCTTATTTATAAGAATAGAATCTATATTCCAAATGTGGTATACTTGAGGAGGAGTTTTATGGATGAAATACATCAAGCTCCATATTCTGGTCACCCAGGATATCATAAAACAATTGCTACAGCTCGAAAGCAGTATTTTTGGGTAGGAATGAAAACAAACATTGTCGAGTATATTTCTAAGTGCATGAAATGCCAAGCAGGTGAAGGTTGAACATCAACACCCAGTAGGTTTATTGCAACCTTTTCCAATCCTGGAATGGAAATGGGAATTCATTCCCATGGATTTTATTACAGGGTTGTCAATGACTATGTGACAACATGATTCCAACATGGTTGTGGTGGAAAAGTTAACAAAGGAATCACATTTTGTACCGGTAAAGTCCACATATAAAATCAATGCCATTGCAAAGATTTTCATGAAGGAAATTTTCAAATTGCATGGATTTCCTAAGGAAATAATTTCTGACCCTTCCAATTTTTGGAAGGGTCTTTTTGCATATTTTGGGTACAAAGATGAACTTTAGCACCTCCTACTATCCTCAAACCAATGGACAAACAGAGAGAGTAAATCAGGTCCTTGAAGACATGCTTCGCTTGTATGTAATGGACAAACCATCCAAGTGGGAGGATTATTTACACTTGTAATGGACAAACCATTTGAAGTGCTTGAAAGAACAGGGTCAGTTGCATATATACTTGCATTGACTGTTAACACTAGAGCTCATAATGTTTTTGATGTCTATTTGATTAAGAAATATGTACATGATCTTGAACCATGTGATTAATTGGGATGTGATCCAGGTGGAACATGTTTAGAGTGAAATTAGAGGCAAGGGGAGATGGAAAATTTTATTTCCCTTTCTTTGATTGTAGGGGCTTGGTAGTAGTTGGTAACGGTACATGATAATTTGGGGATTTTGACTTAGTGTTGAAAAAATGCCCTAAAGTAGCTGCCTTATGAAAATGACCACCATAATTCATAAGAAGAAGAAAATTCCCGCCATGACATGCAATCCCATAGTTTGTTGAAATACATATCTATCCATGGCCCCGGTTCATAGAAAAACTCCTTGAAGAAGAAGATACATGTCTCCCAAAAGAACGATTTTTGGTTAAATTAGTCAGAATTGCTCAAGGGAAATGGCTGCCATAATTTGTGGGTTGAAGAAAATGACTGCACCACATGGTCATCCTATAGTTGTATGATTTTTCTACTTGACCATGTTCTTATATTGGTTTGATAATGCTTGAGGAAGAAGATATGGATATACCAAAACAGGGTTTCAGGAAGTCTTACACCAAAGTTCATTAAATGCCACCTAGGGAAAATGAAGATGATTCTGGGAGTGAAATCAGCATATGTGTTCTCCTTAAGGTGTAATACATCATCTAGTAGTATTATTTCAGGTTTTGGGTGAAATGAAAAATCCACTTTAGGTTTTGGACAAATTGTCTATGTATGGAATTATTGGTAAAATTTGCCTAAGTGGCCTCAAGGAAATGCACGCCACCTCTCATAGGATGATGCGAAAAATTATCTGAAAGTGATAGGATCTAGTAGTTGGTTGGTGCATCCAACCATCATTTTAGATTTCCCAAAGAGTCTTTGAGGAGGAAGATATCAATCTGCCAAATCTGCCTCTCACCTTCATTTGCACTATCCCAGTAAAATGCCTGCCAAGGTTAGATGATGAGGTTGCAGGAGAGAATATTGGCATGGTTGAGTCAGTATGATATTCCTCACATTTTGGATGTCTCACTCTCCAAGTTTGATGAAAAAATTAAAATCACCTTGGTGACTTAGGGTTTGAAGAAATTTGTCTAAGTGTCAATAAGCAGTTTGGAATACCACTTTCAAATGCTTGCCAGATGTTGGGTATATGTCAATAGGTTCATAAATTGGCATGGATTTTCTCTTTGTTGAAATGGCTATCCAACCATACTTTCAGGCTGACTTACAATGGTCACATATGCAAAAGATCAATATGCCAAAAGTAGGAAAAATATTATTTTGCATATTGAGAAACACAAGAAAATTGTATAAGTGTTGAGAACAGGATTTTGAGAGGTCGTTTGGAAATTCCCTACAAGGGATGTCCTTGTGAAAATAAATTTATCAAATTTCATGGATCAAAAGCCATCTGGACTAGTTTTCCAACACTTAGCCATGTCCAAGAATTTCTCCAAGTTTTATCCTGAAACCCTATTTTGGAAAACTTATAACTTTCTCCTCAGAAATGATTAAGGCAAACTGTGACCATGGCTAGATAGCCAGTTTAACAGGTTATAGCTTGATATGCTGGTGTGGGAATTCTATTTAAACCATAAATTGTGGCGAGCATTCTCTTAGAGTAGTTTTGACTACTTTTTCATACTTGGTCAATTTCCAAAGTTTCACAAAGTTGCCATATTTTTCCAGAATGATGTCAGATTACAACAATGAATTCCCGATAGCACCATAACACCATTATGTGTCTTTCTATCCTCACCATACATGCCACATCATCATACTTTCCATGTCATTACTTCCTTTGTCGTTCCTTTTTCTTTCACTAAGTTTACCCTGCCATCATGTCTTTGGTTATCCTTTTGTCATTCACTGAACTCCTTTGAGATCAATGACAATCACATTCAACTTGTATCATATATTAT
>LPNX011206248.1:71147-88647 GCA_001517045.1 Pseudotsuga menziesii | reverse complement strand
AAAGTGCTACTAGATGACCTTGCTACTAATTCCACATATCTTGAATTGAATACATTGACCTGATATCATTTGCATTTGCATCTATAAGCACTAAATCAACTTAATATGTCTTCTTCATTCATAGAAGTGATTGATTGAAATGCACCAGTCACTAATACAATTGTGTAGAAGATATAGTTGTTTTTCCTTGTAATTAAATAGAAAGAAGGTTCCCTCCAACCAAATGCATTTTCCATGGAACTAGAGTCCATGGCTAAGTTGTCAGAAATACCAGAATAGGTGTCGTGCCATGAACATTTTGGTACATAAATGTGTGGTAGAGACTAGAAATGTGTTACTAGTTACCACTACCAGCCATAAAGACAGGTCCAATGGAAACATGTTTCTACAGCTGGAAAATAATTTCCATGCCATACCAATGTCCATACAACATGTTTTCATCTCTACATCCACCTATTTTGACTTGGTTTGACTCTGTTTTTTACTAGAATTGACCAAACATGCTGGTAAAAGTTGACATTTCCTCTATCTTTCCTTTTCTATCCTTTTACTTAAATTTGTAACATTACCACTAAATGTTCCAGTATGTTTGAGAAATTTTCCAACCTCATCAGACTTCATATGGAGAAAGTAGAATTTCATACTCCATTCAAAATTCAACAGACTTAACAGTTTAAAGGATTTTAGGATTAGCAATATTACAGTCGTTTGATTGGATTCTATCATGTATCAAGGAATGGGATTGGCATTTAATCAAGAGCACCAAGCCCTTTATGTAACCCGGTGTTGGTGCCATTGAGTGTTTAATTCCTCCATCATGGCCTTAGAAAAAATGTACCCTTCAATCAAGCCAAAATCGTTGATTAGGCATGAGCTTTTTCTATGATATTTTAAGGCATGTATTAGGTAGTTTCATCAAAATTGAATGGTGTTAATCAATGTCCCTAGAGGATTGAGGTAGAGCCAAAGGCTAGATGAGGAGGCAGAGGGTGATACTAATGATGCGAATCCCAATATAAGCGATGGTGGAACTTTGCTTGTCATTTAAATGTTCTTGCTAATTTATTCATAATCCTTTTTTTCAAATTTCCAAGATAATGCGCTATTTATAAATGAGTGGTCACATTTCCAGTGTCTTTCAGTTTTGGAAACACATACATGTTTCCCCGTATCATGCAACTTAGGTCCACAACCATAAATGGAATTGATTCAACTTCATTGAAATTAAATTTGTGGCACTGTTGTGAAATTCCCTAGCCATTATTTGACTAGAATTCAATAAACCCTTTTTCAAAGATAATATTAAATGTCAAACTAGAAGCCAGGGGATACTCATTGTAAAGGGAAATGTGCAGTAATAGGAAGAAGATAGATATTACCAACAAAGGACAAACCAAGGAATCTTATAGTCAAACAAAAAAGATGTTGAGAGAGAAACCAACCTTAGTGAGTTCTTCTTATGAGTGATCAACTGCGGGAGATGTAGATCCAATAGGGGCAGCATGACCATTTATAGCATTATTGATAGCTGCATCTGTAGAAGGATCGGGTGTGTTTCCACCATCCTTATTTTTTTTAGCTTCCATAAGCTCCACCTCCTCCTCTTCTATCAACTGAACCATAATAGGTTAGCATACACATATATGCCTAAAAATTCACACATCTCAAATGCAGTGGCTTACTAATATAAATGCCTTCATAACAACCAACCGAACTATATAATTGTGGTAAAAAACAAGCAGAAGTTGTGAAGAGAATTCTTATACTATTGTTTAGTAATCTTATTTGATGCTTATGGATGGTTGATTGGATGTCTTTGATACTTTATGCTTGGTCAATGGATATCATCTTCAATTGTCTCTTGATAATAAATTATAATCGGGTAAGACCTTTCTCTATTATATTGGATGCTTGTCATTGAAAAGTTTAATAGTGTGCATGTTTCTCAAATTCGGTTGTGTTGCTCTTAACTCTTGTTATGTCACTGCAAGCGATGATATATATGGATGGGTTGTGTCTATTGATCCAACCAACCGTACATTGTTTAATTTTCCGTGGTTGTAAGGTTTTTTAAATTTTTTAAATTTTTTATATTAAATAGAATTATTTTAAAATTATTTATTTGATTGTTGATTGGGATATATTTCAGTGAAGTAGGTTTTGATATCGGCTCCTCCAGCATTGGCAACGCATTAGACGTCATAGGTGTCAGCTGAATGTACTGCAATTCAATTAAACCCTGAGTACAGTTGTTAGTTTTTCTTTGATAATGACAACTTTTTGCTTCCGATTTTCAAGGTATCTCTTGTATCTTGGTGCATGAACCTCTTGAAATTGAAATTATTGTGTCTTGCTGCATGAACCTCTTGGACTTGAATTATTGGAGTTTGGAGTCCATTATTGGAGTTTGAAGCTCGAATGTTCTATAGCAAACAGTTGTTGTTTGCTCAGAGTGGTTTTGAGGCTACTGAGGATTGGAAACCTTTCAAATAATTTATTCGCATACTGTTTCCCATAATTATCTGCACTATATTCATTTGACAGAGAGTTTTGGTATGTCCACAGCCGAGTTTTGGTTTGTAGACATCAGAATTTTGGTTTGACTTGTAGTTTGAGATTATCAGCAGTTAGTTAGGATTTGTGGAGCTGCACTGCATGTTTTATTAACGGTAACAAACAAGATGTTGTGGGGTTCTTGAGGCAAGATATAAGTTTTTGTGGAATAGGAATTGGGTGAAAAATCATATTCAAAAGTCACTCAGCAATACATCAAGATGCATCAGAGAGACGAAGAATTAGAATTAGTCCTTGGATTCCAATGATTTCCCATGGAAATATAACGAATCCCTGTATAGAGTCTAATCATTTATATGAAGGCATTTTGATGTGTTTCTATTATTTAGCTTGAAACCCCATCCACCTATTCATTTGATGAAATGAATCTGTAACTCTCCTTTTGTTTAGCTAGTCGGGCAATTACTCACTGCCGCTTTTGATGTAATTCGTTTAAGGCTATTGCTAATTTTAGGGTTTTAGAGTTCCCACCTCATTTTTCCATTGCATTCTTAGGAGAAGTGTAGTAAGTAATACTAGTGTTATGTTCACTTATTCTTCAGTGTACCCTGCTCACATTTTGGACAGGTTTTCCCTATGTTTAACTTCTAAAGTTGAGTGTTTGTATATTTCCCTTGGTTGCCCTCTATCATGAGGTTCTTTTGCACTAAGCAGTTCTAATGACAGTGGTGCATGGTTTGTCCTCGTTTTGTAGAGAAATTGATGAATAAATAGTGTCCTTGGAGATTTCAGCAGAAATGCACATAACCTGATAGTATTAGTCTCTTTGAATACCCTCTCTAAGGAGAACTTTCTCAGCATCAATTGCAATTGCCTTTGTGGGTGCACTACATATCATGGTGTTCAGTCACATACAATCTTGATAGAACCTTCCACACTTCAATTATTGGAGTTTGAAGCCCGAATGTTCTATAGAAAACTATTTTTGTTTGCTCAGAGTGGTTTTGAGGCTACTAAGCGGAGCTTTGTAGCAATTGTGGAATGCCAGAGCTTGTCTTTAGTTGTACATGCATAATTGATTTGAGTAATTAGTGAGATATTGACCCCGGCCATAGCATTCTCTGTATAAACTAATGAAATCCTGTTGCATGCATCAATTCTTGCAAATTATAAGTGTAGGCAAGCGTTGCGATAGAAGAACACAATATTCCCTCTGCGGTTTGTCGTTTCTTGTGTCCAAGATGGCAGAATATTTTACTAGGAGGAAAAGAAGCAACAATGAGGGATACCTTGGAGTGCTTCCTAAGAAGAAACCCAAGCCTGAACCTAAGGAGAACAAATTCATGTTTAGGGTTTTGCTTCTTAATGGTTTGAATTTAACTCTGCAGTTGGAGGATGTCGTTGAAAATATGTCGGTGGACGAGTTTGTAAGGACTATTAGGAGAAAATATGAGAAATAAATAATAGAAAAGGGGAAATAAAGATCCACTGGGGTCCCCAAGTCTATGTGGAAGATGCAATGGGAGAACGAATAAAGATGGAAACATCATATGCAATGATTCTCACAACAAGCCCATGATCGTAGCTCTGCAGGTTCATCCCTGAACTTCCAAACTGTTTCTTTAGTTTTTTTTATAAGTCAACAAAAATGTATTTATATTTGCACTACAAAAGCATTCCATGAGATCCTCAAAGTGCATTATGTTAGAAAAAATATTTCCATATCTAAATATTATTTACTGGAAATTTTTCTTTTGTAACTAGGGGAATCCACAATTGGAAGTGGGCTGGTACTCGCATGACATGGGGTCCAAGGATCCATTCCCACTACCAATATACTCCTAGGTGCCCCACACTCACTGCAAGACATGGGACACAGGTAAATCCGGGTGGTATTTGGTCTCGTGACCTCCAATTTACAACAAGTGACCTCATAACAACTGAACCGCCAATGAGCCACACCCGTGCGAGCTATTATTTACTGGAAAGTTAACATTTCATAGATAACAAAGATTTATCTGGAGTATTTAGTGACATTTTATTCATATAGTAAGACAACATGACTCTTTCCTCTGTTTTGTGTTTTATATTGTTTGATAGGATGGTGGTATTAACAGTGTCCACACATTTCTAGTAAAACCTATTTATATGTGTATTTAATATATTTCTCTCTTAAACTTTAAAATTTGTGTGCTATTTTTGTTTTAATACAATGGTTAAAGAAACCTTTTCGAATACAAACACAAGTTTCCACATCAATGAGGCAACGGTATTGTAATATAGCATTTAAATCTGAGTTGATATTCTGGTGGAAGATGTGTGCTGGATAGATTGATTGTTGATTTCCTTCGCAGGACAAGTGGAATGTGACTCCAGAACCACATCTCTTGGTGGAATTACCCCAAGAACACACTTTCCAGACAGCATTAGTTGATTTAATTGTATGCCCATTTTTTATTTCATAGAGTATTTTGATATTTTCCATGCCTAGCAAAATGACCACTTATGTATAGGTCTAGGAATGGATTATTTATTTAATTTATATATTTAATTGCCAACCAACACATTGGTTTTCCATTTATTAGGACAACTCTTTGCAAGTGGTATGGGCCAATGGACCTGGCGAAAGGCAATTGATAAGGTAAGGGTTCTTGCATTGCCTACATTCTCCCCAGGTATAATATTTTATATGACTTGCTTGTACCTGTCGTATAATATAACTTTGCTATTTTCATTTCTAGCCTCTCCATCATGCTTCCTATCCAATGTTTGTATAGAAACATAAAAATATCAGACTTAAATATCTTTGTTGTGTTCTTGTTGTACCATTCCCTGCTTTTAGCACTCTTATGTTCTCTCTATGCATTGCCCACCTCTATTTTTTAACCAGTTTCCCTCTATCCGAACTGTTTGTTTTCAGCTTTTGGCTCCATTTCTTCATCGCTTCTTTAAATTACTATTCAAAATTGTGTTTTATTTTTCATTTTCTACCAAAAGCTTGGAATTTTTTGTTCCTGTTTATTTTCTACCAAACCAAAATATTGCATGAGAAGCCTTTTTGGGTGGAAATGGAGGTGTTTTTCCTGTCGTCCAAGCTTCTTACAACCTTCTCATGTGGAAGAGGAGTCTCAGGTTTTAAAACCTAGTAAGAGGAATTATCCTTTATCCTCCATCTCTGAAGCTACCATTTGTAGTTATATTACAAGTGTATTATTATATATTTCTTGGTTTGGCATGGGAATCTTTTTTGGGGTTGAAATAGAGGTATATTTACATTCTATAGCATTTGTATTGTAGTAATAATTTTTAGGAATTGCAATGACATTGCCACCTCGTGCCTCTTGTTTGATAAATATCTAATGTCTAGATTACGATTTTCCTATTGAAGATTTTTGAAGTGGATCTAGTTATTAAGGAGTAGATTGGGTTTGAACCATTCAACCCTATCTACTCTTTAATCACTAAAGCCTCCATGAGCTCCTCAATTGACCCCATCTTTCTAACTTGGATTTGTTAGGTATTAATCACAGCTTTTATGCCATTTTAAATCTTAAGTCATCTTTCATTTTTTTTTGATAAGATCTAAAAATTTATGTCATTTACATGTATTAAACTCATCCCTAAAACATCAAATCGCATGGTAGGTTTTCCCCAGTTTGTGGCTGGGAATTACCTTTTGGAAATCTGCTCTGTAGCATTGATTAAATCTGGTCTAAAACATAATTAAAATGTTGATTTGCATGGTTTAAAACTTCATATTAATAAGTGAAATTCCTAGATCTTCCCTAGTTTTAGCCTCATGTGTACCTTATTTCAAATCTAACTAAAGGTTAAAACATTCTACTATCACAAATCTTGGTTGCTGGTTGGAAAAGACATATCATTTGCAAGTTTGTAGCAACATTTAATTTATTAATTCAGATCTCAATTTTGAGGATATTTTCACATATACACTAATAAATTCTCAAACCCTAATTCCTCACTACTAAAATCCCTTGTAGCATCAACTAGTCCATTGAACATATCAATCCATTTAACATTTTATTCTGGAACTAGATATTGTAATTACAAACAATGCATCTCAATAGAAGCTAGAGCCTAGAACCTACTGCCTTTACAGGATAGATATGGTGTTAACAGTTTCCATTGTAGATAACATTGTAATACATGCAACATCTATGATATAACCCACTTGAATGGTGCTAGAGAGACTTATTGTAATTTTCAGTTTCTATTATTTTATGCTTGGTTTTTCTTTCTGTCATTGTTCTTTCCTATCATCTTTCTGTCTTCCTAATAAAAAATTTGGAATTGCATAGGATGCACATTGGACCTAGATGAAACCATACAATTTTCATATGCACAGAGGGTGTGAATAAGACCATTCTGTAAGGACCCTATTTGGCTGTGATGAATAAGTATGGAAATATTGCAAGTAATTAGAAACCGACATGGAAATGTGTACATCAGACCAATATACAATAGATGTTATTTTTTGAATAAGTGCTTACGAAATTTAATCTAGGTATATAATCATTCCACTAGAAATAATTGAATGGGATAAGTTATCCAAGGTATTGATTTATTGACTGTTGATTCTCGAAGTGTATCTGTGGATTCGCTTGTCCATAGACACAAAACTCCACGAGACTACACATCAATCACAAGCACTTATTGAAGATCCAAAACCGTGGAAAGGAATGTGCCTTTCCACAGTTTTTTAATTTTTTTTGAAACCTCCAGGTTTCGTTGCAATATTGACGATCTTTCGTTGTTGGTATTACAAAACTGTCAAAACCCTCGATGGATTTCCACGAATACCATCGCTATAGCAACGCAGTTTCGTGGAAAAATTACCGCTCAACTTGTAGATTTCATCGATAGAGATTGGTTTTCCACATTTTTACATGGAAGAAATTTCTATTCAAATTCCAAAATTTGTCAATAGAGAGACAAACGTTCGTCGAAATTGTTCCACGGTTTTGCGTGGAAACAAAAATTTTCCTAGCAGTTTTTGCCATATTTTCGTCGTTATAGGGATGACAATTTTGTCGATAGAGAGATGAAACGTAGAAAATGAATTAAATAAAATCAATTTCAAGGCCACTGTATAGAATACATGTGGCAGCCAGTTTTTGTCTCTACATCGACATCTTATAAAGTTCATCATTATAGTGACGAAATAAGTGCCATGAAACATCGGGATCATTATTGTCGCAATTGAGACGATGAAACATGGAAATAACAATGAAAAACTGTCACAAATTTGCTCATATGTATTAGTGTATATTTAAGTGAATTTATTTTTCAAAGATGTATAGCACTCTTAATGAAGTTATACTTCGTAATTAAAATTTAGGGTCTTACATCACACTAAATTCCCATACTAAATGTCGATACATGATATGTACTTCATAGATGAACCCCAAATGAAGCCATTACATATAATGAACATATAGTTTTGATACTATAACCTCCACACCTACAAAGGTATAGCATAGGATGACCTTATTACTTTATGTTATATTCAACTGATCCCATGAAATCTTATTAGTTCAAATCAGCTTAATTTGTATAACCTTGATATTATGACTCCTTTCCTATGAAACCCCATTACAAACCATACAAAAATTGTTATGACAACCTAATACGAGGAAGTAAATTCTAAGATTGTTAATAAAATTACAAGTCATAGATCAAACATAAGCAACTAGGCATTGGAGTCATAAAAGGATAATCCCTTAATATGAAATCAAACATGAATTATATAACACATCTACCCTCAATTTTAAGTTCTAGACCTTTGATCATGAAGGTTAAATGGTTACGTAAATAAGTCTTAAGACCCTTGTAATGACGTAGATGTATGCACTATAGAATACTTATTATCACTTTACAAATTAACCTTGTGATCATTTCCATGGGCATTTATGGGGAAGTCTAAAGGAATACTTTATAGAGGATTCTTATACCTAGTAGGTATGGTCATAAGTATGTATGCAAACTAATGTTATTTATATAAACATAGTTCAGCCACTTACATTGTAATAATAGAGATTAGCATAATTAAAATAAAATAAATATATTTTATATACATATTTTTTAAGTATGTTTTTCAGTATACATGGAATATTATTAATTTTCATATATATATATATATATATATATATATATATTGGGTGTGTTATAAATATGTATATATTTCAACTCACTAATTCCTTTCGTTTCTAGTGGATAACTACTCAATTTTTTCCACTAGTGGAATAGGTTACTCTTCTTATGGAAGTGCAATAATGGTCCACCTCAAATTTAATCAAGATGATGTGAATGGCCACAAATGAGGTGGACCAATGCATATCCTAGGTTGTGAATGGAAATGAAGCATTACAGTTTATACATCAATAATAATAGATTCATCGCATAGAAGTCACTTAGAAGAGAGACACAGAGTGACAAACTTGACAACACACAAATGTTGAAGTTGAAGTGTATGAATTTAGTTGCAAGGTTTGTGGCTTGAGATGCCATACGCAAATCCATGGTTTACAACATACAAAGGTTGAAGTTGAAGTGTATGAATTTAGTTGCAAGGTTTGTGACTTGAAATGAGCCAAGCAAATCCACGGTTCTTTGAGGAGATTTTTATTGACCAATCCATAGAATGTCTGCAAATAGTATGTTCCTCATATATATATATATATATATATATGTCATTGTATTGGGGATTTAGAAGACAAATTACAAGCTATGTAGTTCCAATGGAACCAACAACAACAACTACTTACTAACTAATTGAAACCGTTGGCGGAGGAGGTGAATATTGTCCGAGAGTAGGTACACAAAGACATAGTGGAGAGCAAATAAAATCACCAGCACAATGGAAGATTGGATGAAATTACCGTAGATATAAAATAATCATATGGGGGAACTAAGGGAGAGGATCAAGCATATGAACACAAATGCACAACGCATTACTAACCCTTTGGAGCAACACACCAAATATGAATATACTCATGTTGTCGATGACCAACTATATACACTACATGAAGAAATCGTAGCAAAGACGAAGTTGATATGGGAGTTTCAACTCATAATACAATTTGCATTTCTTGTAGTTCAAGAATTAGATTATTTTGCAAATGCAAAATGGAAATCCCTAGAAAATACACAACCCTCAAAGCCTGATAACAATAACAAGAAGGAACAATAATTGGTTTCTAGTGCCTCTACTATCTTGAGCAAACAAAACTTATAATTTAATTAGTTTGACATTTTTATCCCCAAGCTCCCTAGATCATCCCCAAGTTGTCCTCTTTTTTTGAAGAAAAGAAAGAGCAAAATGGTTGTCTTGAGGGTGAGTTAATGATCTTTGACAAGGCTTCTTGGCCCCTTTGTTTTTCTGTTTAGATTGTGGAATGATAGATGGACATAAAAGCACAACATATAGACACAAACTTTGTCAAAATTTTGGAAAAGAAACAACAAGCATAGTGTAAATCAATCAATAACAATAATTGACAAGGGCCGCTTACAGCAAAGTCCCCGCCTTAAAAAAATGCCACACAAATAAATTGAAAGTTATTGTTATGTACATGTTACATGTGGAATACATATCCTCCAAAGTAAAATCTAAACCAGCTTCGTAAAATAAATAGAACAAAATTTTCACTCTCAAATAAAAACAAAACTAAATACAAAACTAAATTATTAGAATTGTAGATATACATTATTAGAATTATATTTCTTGTTAAAATATTGTTGAAATTGTAGATATACATTTTTATAATTATATAGTTTTGAATTTAAGATATTAAAAGAAGTTGAATTCATTTTTTTGAATAATAAAAATGCATTTCAACAAAGATTTATTGATTTTAACAAAATATAAAGAGAAGAACCATGAAAAATAGTCATTTCATAAGATTTATCTTATGGAAAAATTTTAAAAACTTTTAGGGATCTCCCAATTTGAATCACTCACTGGAAATTGATAAAAGCATTCCAAGTTGATTCTTGGAACATTTAGGGAGAGGTTGAAAAGCTTAAGGGTACCTTATGCCTATCTTTGGTGTAAATTCCATAATTGTTGGCTTAAAATGACCAACTCATGATTGAGACTCTTAATCATGAGTTGGTTTCATTAGGTTCTGGATTTAAATATGGAATTGGAGATGTCCTCGTGCTTTGGGCTGTAACCAATATGAAAACACAGTTATTCGATTGACTAAAAAGATGCATTTAATAATTGAAGAAACTTGAAAGAATGGAAGAAATATATGGTCCATACAGAGGTAATTTGGAACAATTCTACCATTGCAAAACCTTGCAAGGGAAAAACCATTGGCATAGTCAATGCCATTGTCTCAAATGCCAGGTTCTCTGAAGCATGGTAATGTACTTTTCGGTGTCAATGCCAACAAGCAAATCATCCAAGATGCATTGCCCACAAGTGAATCATGGAAGATGAAAAAAAAAGGCACAGACAAAAATGCTAAAATAAATACTTAATAAATACTTTCTTCATTAGAGTCGAGTTTCCATGCATGAAGAAATCAGTAAAAAGAATAAAATTATTCAACTATCTTTTTTATTTTCAATTTTTCTTTCTTCATTAGAATCAAGTTTCTATGCATAAATAAATCAATTAAAAAAAATACTTTTCAACTTTCTTTTTTTATTTTCATGTTTCCATTTATGAATGATAATAAACATTTTTTATTTTTATTTTTGTTCAAATTTTTAAATTCTCATTTTCATGGTATGGGACTAATCAAGTTTTAAAGAAATTTTTATAGAAATTAAGATAAATGAAATAAATAAATAAACTAAAACTTTTGTTACACTGAAGAAATGTTAAGATATTAAATATACTTTCATAAAATTAATGCATTAAAAATAATATAAAATAATTTCAATGTTTCTAATCTTGGAAGAGAATAAAGGAAAATTTGGCTTTACAAACAATAAGCAAAAAAATAAATAAAGAAATCAAAAAAGATGGAAAGGTTTCCTCTTCACATATGTTTATGTTTCTTTGCATTAATAATAGAAACTTTTTAAATTTTTTGTGAATTTGTTTATTCTTAATTGATATGGTATAGCACCAATCAAAGTTTAAATAAATTTATGTGAGAATTAAATTAAATAAAAAAAATAGAAAATAAAACAAAATAAACTTTAGTTGCACTTTAAAAACGTTGAAATATTAAATATATTTGTATAAAATTAATTGAAAAAATCGAAAACAATAATCTCTACTTACTAATAAACCAATATACATATGAGATAGACTTAGTCATGTAAGCAACATTAACAAGTAAATTTTGTTATATATATGATGAAAAATGTATATATAAAAAAGAACATTTTATAATTTCAAAATAATAATGCAATTCCAAGTGATAGACTTAGTCATCTTTTTTTTAGCTATCGTATGTAAGCAACATTAACAAGTAAATTTTGTTATACATATATATGATGAAAAATGTATATATAAAAAAGAACATTTTATAATTTCAAAATAATAATGCAATTCCAAGTGTCTCGTGCTTAAACAAATGAAAAAATATTAAGAAAAAAAGGAAAACCGTTATAAATTTAGAAAGCATAAGAATTTGAAAATAAATTACATATCAAATTTGTTTTGTCTTAAAATGAATACGACACTAGATCATGTTTTGGCCGGGTTGCTTCGAGAGGGGGAATCCGCCGTCTTTTGAATCATTGCTTGGAAATCAGTGGGATCTGCGCGCATAATCGTGAATATCGGAGCATCGTTTCCCCTTCGCGGCCGCTTCTTGCCGATGATATTATTCATCGCGGGAATGGACCTCTGATTATTACGGGATCTTAACAACGCCTCTGTGGGTGATGTTTGATACCCTGGAGCCTCATTATGGGCAGCCATCGAATCCGAAACTTCTAAGCTTGCCATTGTCTTTGTTTCGACAGCGTCGTCGGAGTTCGGGCTGCCCGGGTCACAACTAGAGCTGGACGAAGACGCTCCCTCGCTAGTGTAAGGTCTCCCATTCTTCTCGTTCGAAGTCCCGATGATGAGTCCTTCGTGATCTGGTCTGGAGTTCAATACCCTGACCAGCGCCCTCGTTACGAATTTCATTTGCTGCTGGGAGGCCTCGAAGATCCGCGCAACATCAGCGTTGGAGGGCTGGAAACGCGCCAGGGAGCCAAAGCTTCTTCCCTCAACACTCTTCTGCGACTTCTGGGGCACATATTGGAGAGCTTCGTGTTCATTCTCCTAAACTCATACATCACTGCTCTGCTTCCTTTTTCTGAGTATACAATGATTGCTCAACTAAAAGAGAATAAATAAGAAGCATGAAGATGAAGGTAGAACCAGCGTTCACAACGCATGAACGCATCGCTGAATTTGTTATGATAATAAGGGAGTAAACTATCTGCCCGACCATTTCCACCGGGGCCACGTGACCCAGTGAGTGATAGCTCACTCAGTTACAAACAGGAATTTGTAACAAACCAAGGCATGTTTCACTACGTTTTTTCTTATTTTTTTTCTTTTCTTGCATAGTCTCATTTATCCAGATTTTTTTTCTTATTTTCTTTTCTTTTCTTGCATAGTCTCATTTATCCAGATTTATTTTCGACAGCTTTCTTTCAATTTTTTGCTTTAGTTTATCTAAGAGTTCAGGCCCATTCAACCAAAGGAGACAATTTGAGATGTTGGTTGATATCTGAAATAAAATGAGTGATCTTATCTAAGAGTTTCCACCTGACCATTTGCACCGGACCACCAGCTATGAGTGACGTGAAAGCTCACACGAGCCAGGTCGTCCTATCGATGAAAATGGTCGGATGAAAAAGTAACTCCAAATTTTTTTAGAGAAACCTACTTTGATTTAACAGAGTCCGGTGAGCCCAATGCAAATCGTGGAGCAGATAGCTTACTCCAGTCTCCGATAATAAGTCTCGTACGTCATACGAGTGGGAACGCATTGAATTTATTGTACGACTCAAATGTCAATTCATATTATAATACAAGAAGCACAGAAATCAAAACTGTTTCCACTATTCAAAATCAATTGTATGACATATGAATGACACGTACCAGAATATAAACAAATTACTCAACTTAATTCGAGGAAGTCATTGAATTGCTTGGTCGTGTAACCCAATAGAATCTCCCAATCAGAATCAGACCTAATTTTAGAGGACTATTCGTCATTGCAGCACGGGGAAGAAGAATAATATGTATATAATCGTTTGTTTATAAGTGCTATTTCCAAACATAAACTCGTTTCCGCCATTAATTACAAGAACGGTAAACGGTGCGAGATACATAAATCCCGAGTGTCACTTCTCCTCCAAACAGGGACGTTGGGATCACTATGTGTGAACATGTTCTTCGCGTCGTGACTCGTGACGTGTTGTCGATCCAAGAAAAGATCCAGTCTGTCACTCAAATGATAGTGATAAGCAGAGACTGCCCAAAAGATCATCATTCCAACCTGTCCAACAACAACGATTAAATTTTAAGTATTGTTTTAGTTTTCAAATATATAATTTAATGGTATTTTCCAAAGTATTTAAATTAAACTGGGTTGTCTTTTGACCAGATTAAGAATATGAGTTCAAAAGTGTCCAAATTGAACTTTTTACTTTTCTAGATAGTTTTGATTTTTTATTTAAAAAATTATTAAAAATATGGATCATTTCAATATATTGTTTAAAACTTTTAGATTTAAAATGTTTTCTTATTACTTAAAAGTTTGTTTAAAACGTTTAGGATTTAAAATGTTTGTAATTGGTTAAGACTGTTTTATGAACAAGGATTAAATTTGACGGGTATGGTTCTATTTCACTTTGAGGGGACTTTGGTATATGACATGTTAAGAATAAATCATTATATTTATTTGAAAATGTAGTAATATATCGAAATTTTATCTTATATTAAAAAAATGTAATTAAATTTTTCAATAGAGTGATAAAATTTGCAATGTTTTACTTTATAGTTTTTAATAAATAATGTTTAACCTAAATAACCCAAGAAACTATATTGAGGAAAATTTAGAAACATAAAAAATACTTAGCAATATGAAGAAATCAATTGAAAAACATTTATAACCAATCAAGATTCACTTGGCAAGTAATAAAACTTCTAACTGAAAAACTAAGGTTGTATGAAAATGAAATACAATCTATACAATCTCTATTCAACATAGAGATCTATAAATACAAAAGACAGAGTAAACCTAAAAACTATGTTCATGAATACCAAAACTATTATCTTGAAGCACTTCAGTAAAAAAATTCACTCATTTCCAAGAAGAAGCAAATAAATACTTATAAAATAACACAATAAAGAAACTACTCTTGTGATGCACATACCTGAAAAATCATTCAACTACGGGAACAACCCAACTAGTATTGAGATCCACTCAGGGAAGGAATCCCTTTATATATGTTGTTGTCCATTCAACTCTGTGAATCAAAGGAGAGACATACTCCCCTATAGGAAATAATCATTAGCAAAGGCATATTTTCTCTCTCTAGAGGAGATGTACACTTATGCAGGTTGGTGGTGGACTAGTGGTGTTAGGGCGGATGTGTACTTCCTTTGTTCTGGAAAAACCCTTGGACTCTAAAGAGACATATACCTTATGAATGAATAGGTAAATAAAGGGTGAAAGTAGCTTGAGAAAGGGTCGATGGTGATAGTGGAAACAACCTGACCAAGGGTTCAACTTGATAGTGGAATCAACTTCAACAAGGATGAAGAGTTACTCCAATTTGAACTTGTAGGAAAAGTTCAAGGTACCTCTTCACCTTGAATCCTAATTCAAAGGCCAAATGACAAGCTTAGTCGATCATGATTCTTGCAAACACTGATTGTGATATCAAACTAGAAGGAAAGTTTTCCTCTTATGACTTCTGGGGGCCTTTGCCAAAGTACATTCATTTATGTTTAAATACCAATGGACCCATTCGAGATATATACATGAACTCTTCTAGTCAAGTATCCATATCAACCATTCGTAAACCCAATGATACTTAAGAGAAATCCATTTAAGAGGAAGTGACCCACCATCTCGCTTACTAGCATAAATATCCATGTCTCACTTCTCAATAACGAAGTAAATATTGATTAGAAAGTGATCAAGGCACTTACTCCAACATTATCCTTAATAATTATGCATGTTCTCCTAACTAACCAACTACCTCTATCGAGTTTCGATTAAACATTGTAGTCGCATGTGCCCTAGCATGAGCTCCCTCCCCCTATCTAATAACTATAACTCTAGCATGTACTAAAACACGAAAAAAGGTAGAAATATGAAATTGAAATTGACTCAATACTCAATGGTAATGGTGGAAGTAGGAACAACTTAAGCACAGTTAACGAGTTTGGAAATTAGAATAATGAAATACAAAATTTGATTGTTTAAAACCACTTAAGATCCAAACTTTCAACTTTCATGATCATATTTCCAAAATCCAATAAACATTTGACTAACCACATTTTAAATCCACTTTCATCATCACATTTACAAATTTCAATAACCATTTGATTGAACATAGTAGTTCTAAATCCATATCCCCTTATTCCAATCATTCGACTACATTAACTATAAGAATTCTAATTCTAATCTCTTATCATGCAGTGCATGATTTAATTCGAGATTACATTAGAGGAAATTTGGGGTCTAAAATGGGCCTTATAATAAAATATGCCAACAATAAGATCTTGTGAGTTGGAATTCAAGAACTAATAGAATTTCAATAAAATGAGTCAACCATAATGGTTGAATTGACATATTTGTCATAAAAAAACTATTTTTTTTGTTCGTATTTTCGACATATCTCCCTGTGTTTTTACTCAAATTTCGATCAGGAGAGCTCGTTGGATGTGGAATTTGTTTCTGCATCTAACGATTACCCACACTGCATACCTTTGATGGAACCCGGGACCCCAAAAACAATAAATACCTGAAAAAACGTGATGATGATGTCATCATCACGTTTTTTCAAGTATTTCTTGTTTTTGGGGTGGCGGGGTCCATCAAAAATATGCAGTGTGGATACTCGTTGGATATGTCAAAAATACGAACACAAAAAGTAGTTTTTTTTCTTTCTTCCTCCAAAATTAATAAATATTATTTTATTATTTTAACCATTATTTTATTATTTTCCTTAGGAGGCCCATTTTATACCTCAAAATTCCTCTAATGTGTCGTTTAATTCTCTATTAATACATTACTTTTTTCACCTAAGTTACATATAGAAACTGAGAGAAACCTCCTGCAATAGATACTGAAAATGAACGATATAACAAAAATAATAGAACACAAAAGGAATCTATTTATCAAAGGTCATTTTGAGGGGGAAACCTCATTTGAGCAATATCAATACAAATAACTCTTGAATTCCTTCATTAGCCTCAACACGTGCTTATATACTAAGTCTAATCTAAACAACTATTATTGCCCATGAATGTGGGATAAACACGTACTTATATACTAAGTCTAATCTAAACAACTATTACTCCCCATGAATGTGGGATAAACACGTACTTATCCACTAATTCTAATATAAACAACTATTACTCCCCATAAATGTGGGATAATACAATATACTCATGGGACGACTTACAAAGCATATGTGTCCAACAAAAATATACTAACAAAGTAAAGAGAAGGGTTGACACAGGTTCCTAACATCTCCTCCCTTTTACAAAAACTTTTTCCTCAAAGCTTTAGATGTGGAAATTGTTACTGAATCTGAAAGAGTGGTCCCCATGTAGCATCCTACGATTGCATTTCGTGCCACTGAATTAATACCTCTATGATGAATTGAGAGAAAAGCTGATGAGTGCTCCTATTGAGGATGGCCTCTGGCTCCAAAATGATGGATCCTTCATTATCCATTTCTTGTAAAATAGTTTGTGCTTTGACGTTGGTGCCAATAACTTTCTTAAGACAAGAGACATGAAATACTAGGTGAACACGACAAG
>LPNX011206248.1:5841-58914 GCA_001517045.1 Pseudotsuga menziesii | reverse complement strand
TATATTCTTAATATTTCTACGAGCGTGTATATATCGTATGAATGGTGTTAGTTCATTTAATGTGGCACATTCATCATTTATGCCCCAATTCCTCCTAGACAACAAACCCAAACAAGGAAATATGATGAAGCTTGTGTGTGTGTGTGTGTGTGTGTGTGTGTGTGTGAGAGAGAGAGAGAGAGACCTTATGAGTAGTTTTCCAATTTTCAGTATCAAGGGGAATTGGAGCTCCAAGTAAAACTACCCTTTATACACTGCTTGCTATTAGAAAAACATTAAAATTAAGAAAATACATTATCATATTATTGCAAATAATTGGGGTATGGAATTGTAGATGTTATCTTGTACCCACAATATATAAATACGATCATGTGACCTACCACTTGTTAAAGTTAGTTCAACTGCAAGACCCATTCTCGGGGAGGATGGTACCCTAGTCAGTTAACTAGGGCAGTGTAAGACCATAAAAGGTACCTTAGGGACCCCAGTAGGATCATGGGTTCTTGAATATGTTATCTTGTACCCACAGTATATGTCTACGATCATGTGACCTACCACTTTTTAAAGTTAGTGCAACTATGAGACCCACTCTCAGGGATGATGGTACCCTAGTCAATTAACTAGGGCAGAGTAAGACCCTAAAAGGTACCCTAGGCCCCCTAGTAGTCTACTGGGGTTCTTGGTATGGGACCAAGCAGGTTAATGCCATGGAAAAGTCCTTAACATGTGGTTGGGGCCCCTATATGTCTCTAGGGTATTCTGGTATGGAATCAGACAGTTTCTTGTACACGAAGTCCAAGTAAATTTTGTAGGTTGAGACAGAGACTTCCTGGTCTGGGACAAGGAACATTCCATATTCTTGGTCTAGGACCAAGTAGTTCATGCAAGAGCACCCCTGGTCAGTTAACCAGGTGAATCTAGATCAAGTTGACCAAGATGATGATGTGTGATGTCCTCTCTCCTAGTCGGTTATTTCTGTTGAATTTTAATATGCTTAGCTAAGACATCAGTATATCATTTCATTTTTCATAACAAAAGCATATAAACAGGATCAATGAAAGAAACCGTATCACAAGAACAACACAGATTTATCCTGGGAAAACCCTAAAGGGAAAAACCCAGCAAAAGCTTCCTCAATATAGATGCCCCCAAAAGGTAAAAAGGTAAAACCAACAAGGAGATCAAAAACCTGATCCTCCTCCTTCTCCAGCTACTTCTCTCCTCCACAAGTGCACTACTCAAGTGAGAGTGTGTGTTGCAAATGAGGTGCACTACACCTCAATTTATATTCTCCCGTTCACTTAAGTTAACTCATCTGTCATGTAGGCTCGAGTTAATCATGTAGGCTCGAGTTACACATGTAGGCTCAAGTAACCACACTGGGGTGCTAATGACCCACCTTTACAATTAGAGGGGATTACCTCATGACTCTTATTAGTTCTACCGATTAAGAGCATCGGGGTACAAAGTAATACAAGTGTTTCTCCCGGTAGGACCATCAGAGACCACAAAGAAATACATATAGAATATTCTTCGAAGTTATAATATTTCAACACTCCCCCTTAACAAGAAGGGTATTCTATAACAACATCAACAACAACAATAATAGGAGAGAGATAGAGGACATCATCAACATCATCAGGGTGATACATCTATAAATCATTGGAATCTTTTCAACATCATGTAGTCTTCATCTTCAATCTTTAGTCTTCAGCATCATCAGTACTTTGACCGCTTCGATCAGCAACATATTCAACATCTTGACTCTTCAATTAGTAGCAACATCTTCAGCACTTTGACCTTTCAATCAGCAACATCTTCAGCACTTTGACCTTTCAATCAGCAACATCATCTTCAACACTTTGACCTTTCGATTAGCAACATCATCTTCAACACTTTGACCTTTTGATCAGAAACATCTTCTTCAGCACTTTGGCCTTTCGATCAGTAACAACATCATCATCATACTCTAATCTTTAGATTAGAAACATCAACATGAAAACATCATCATCATCAAAATATCATCATCATCATACTCTGATATTTCAATCAGAATCATCATTATCATCAGCCTCTGATCTTTCGATCGGAAACATCATCAATCGAACATCATCATACTCTAACATCAACTCATCATCATAGTCTGATCTGTCATCATCATCATACTTTGATAATATGACATCATCATCATTAGGATCTCATCATCATCACATTCTGATCTTTCAATCAAAAACATCATCATCATCATCGTATTCTGATCTTTCGATCAGAAAACATCATCATCATCAGCAACATCATAATCATAAGCAACTTCTGATCTTACGATCAGAAAACATCATCTTCATCATATTCTAATCTTTCGATCAGAGAACATCATCATCATCAGCAACAGCATCATCATTACATTCTAATCTTTCAATCAGAGAACATCATCATCATCAGCAACTTCTGACCTTTTGATCAGAGAAACATCATCATTACCATATTCTGATCTTTCGATTAGAGAACATCATCATCATATTCTGATCTTTTAATTAGAGAACATCATCATCATCAGCAACTTCTGATCTTTCGATCAGAGAACATCATCATCATCAGCAACATCTAATCTTTCGATCAGTACGTCATCGTCATCATCAGCTACAACCTGCAATCCACAACTCAAAGACAAAAAGTCTTTGGATCACTTTTGGACTTAAAGTCTAGGGATGATACAATCCCACCACATTCTCGACAACCGAAGTTACCGGATTGATTACGGGAGAATCAGTCCCTATCACTTTAGGACTAAGTCCAAGGACGATGCAATCCTACCACATTCTCAAGGACCGAAGCCACCGGATTGATTACGGGAGAATCAGTCCCTATCACTTTAGGACTAAGTCCAAGGACGATGCAATCCTACTACATTCTCGAGGACCGAAGCCACCGGATTGATTACGGGAGAATTAGTCCCTATCACTTTAGGACTATGTCCAAGGATGATGCAATCCTACTACATTCTCGAGGATCGAAGCCACCGGATTGATTACGGGAGAATCAATCCCTATCACTTTAGGACTATGTCCAAGGATGATGCAATCCTACCACATTCTCGAGGATCGAAGCCACCGGATTGATTACGGGAGAATCAATCCCTATCACTTTAGGACTATGTCCAAGGATGATGCAATCCTACCACATTCTCGAGGATCGAAGCCACCAGATTTATAACAGGAGAATCAGTCCCTATCACTTTAGGACGATGGCCAAGGATGATGTAATCCTACCACATTCTCGAGGACTAAGGTCACCAGATCTATTATGGACAGATGTCCCAGGATGATACAATCCCTATTCATTCTCGAAGACCGAGGTCTCCAGATCACTTTAGGGAAAGTGCCCAGGGATGATACAATCCCACCACGTTCTCGAGGACTGAGGTCACCAGATCTATTGTGGACAGATGTCCCAGGATGATACAATCCCTCTTCATTCTCGAGGACCGAGGTCTATGGATCACTTTAGGGAAAATTCCCAGGGATGATACAATCCCACTGCAACATCACTACTCCCCCTTTCGAGGAAGGTCTTTTTGAACAACACCAAGCTTGTCTTGAAAGTGTTCGAACTCTACTCGAGGCAGAGGCTTCGTCGTTATATCATCATCCAAACCATCATCATCTACATCTTCAGTATGTGAATACTGAAAGCATCATCATCTATATCTTTAGTATAGAAATACTGAAAGCATCATCATCTCTATATTTAGTATAGAAATATAAAATCACCATCATCTGCATCTACAGTATGTAAATACTGAAATATCATCTATATATTCAGTATGGGAATACTGAAATCATCATCATTTATATCTTCAGTATGGGAATACTGAAATCATCATCATCTATATCTTCAGTATCATCATCTGCATCTTATCTTGTATGTAGAAATACCGGATTTCTATGTGTTACGTCGGAACACAGGGTTCTTTGTCATCACAACTATGGTTATCACATAGAATCATTGTAGTATCCATATTTAGGTCAAAGAGACTTGATATCAGCTTCTGAAGCCATATGGCTTCACAACTTAGTAGAGCAATCTGCTATGTATTCTGCTTCAACCGTGCTAAGAGAAACACTGGACTGTTTCCTGCTAAACCATGAACTCATAGCAGACCTCAAACAAAATCATCTACTTGATGTGCTTTTCTTGTCTGAGATACTTCTATCCCAATATACATCTATGTAGCCATACAATCTATACTCATGGCTACCATCATAGTATAGACCAAAGTCTATAGTCCCTTTCAGATATCTCATCACATGTTTTGCAGCTACTAGGTGAACCCATCTTGGTTGAACAAGATATTGAATTAAGGTGTTTACAGCAAAACAAATGTCTGGTCTAGTATTTGTCAAGTACATCAATGACTCAATGATCTCTCTGTAGTGAGTCACATCCACTAACTCTGATGAGTCATCAGCTAACAGCTTCAGGTTGGAGTCCATTGGTGTGGCCATGGCTTTGCATTCCAACATATTGAATCTCTTCAATATCTCTACCGCATACTTTCCCTGGTTGAGAAAGATTCCTTCTGAACTTTTCCATACTTCCAGACCTATGAAATAATGCATTAACCCAAGGTCTTTCATCTCAAATTCTTCTGCTAGTTTCTTCTTGCTTTCCATGATCTATTTCTCATTCCGTGTCAAGAATAAGTCATCGACATATAATAACAGGATGACAGGTTCATCTTCTACAACCTTGTAGTAAAGGTTAGGATCGAATTTACTCTTGTCAAGGCCCATGCTCGTCAGGAAACTATCTATTCTTCCATACCAAGCTCTGGGAGCTTGCTTCAGGCCATAGAGGACCTTCTTCAACTTGCATATGTGAGTCCATCTGTCTTCAACTTCAAATCCTTGTGACTATTCGATGTAAAACTCTTCCTCAATCATTCCATTAAGGAAGGCTTGTCTTTACTTCATCATGGAAGAAACTACCATGATAGTTATAAAGGAAGTGTACCTTACTTCCTGGAGTAAGTGTCTCTTCAGAATTAATTCCCTCTTTCTGATAGAAACCTCTAGCCACAAGTCTTTCCTTACTTCTATCATCAACATATTTTATCTTGCAAATCCATTTGGAAGATACCACATTCTTGATTTCTAGTTTGAGTACTATATCCAAACATTATTCTAGTATTCTTTCCTCATAACATCTTCCATGAGTTCGTCTTGTCAGGTCATCAACATATCCTAGTCTTCTGCATTCAACCTTGAAGGTTGGAACCCACTTTACTCTTGGTAAAGTCTCGATCCATCACGAAGCTATCCATCATGTCATACCATGTCGAACTTAGATATCTTCTGTAGTCACTCCCCCTGAAGTGGAGTATCAGCTTCCCTCTTCATTCTGTACAGGTCGTTCTATGCTTGATATATACTGGTCAATAGAGTATGTCATGCCATAGTCTATTCTTTCTGAGGCAAATCACAAACCTTGCTTTGTACACTTGTTCTTGTGGATCCATATGGAGGATACTATGTACTTCCCTTTATGTCTCGAAATCATATCGTATACATCAATCCCCATGATCAACTATTATTCTTTGATCATAGCTTATTTCATAGAATTCTTTTCTTCATCTTGAGTTATCTCTCGTACCCATGGTGGTCTTCATCCTTCGAGGTGGATCTACCGCTCTCTGAAGCTCTTTCTTTCGTCATGGTGTCTCTGATCCTGGGAGCTTCGGATTTTATTGCAGTGAATCTTGAATTGTCATCACTTGTTCTTTAGAACAAGTCTCATTCTTCTTGTAGGAGGTTGTACAGGACCTTCCCTACAATTCAAATGCACCAGCTGCATGGTTAGAACTATTTTGTAAAACATATGCATAACGACAAATTCTTATGCATCATGCAACTATTTAGCCAATACAACATTCATCCATATCTCACATAAACTTTCTAGATGCCTTCCATCTCTATCATGAAATTATTGAGATTGTGCACTAATCCAATATGTCATCAAGGCGGCTTCATTCTAGATAAGTAGAAATGGAGAGCCCCATGAGCTACTTACCCATCACATGCATATTAGTAGTATATAGTCATTAATGCAAACAATCTATCATGCATAACACATCAACTGAATATAATCAAATGTATAACAAAACAATATCATGAAGTGACAATTGAATACTTATCTTTTATTTTTTTCGTGGATAAACTACAACTTGATCATTCTACTTCATCATCTTCTTCATTCATGACATCATCATTTCTTATTTAAATGATAAGATGGATAAGAGGTTCTTCAAGAATTGAGTTCTTCACATTCCTCATCGCTTGAGGGATCTTCTTTGAATGGTGAGAGCTTGATCTTCAATTGCTCCCATCTTCTTCTTCTCTTCTTATGAGTTGAGCTTCTTCTTCTTCCCGAAGTCAACTGAAAGTAATCAGTTCCTTCTGGCATACATTCTTTGCATGAATGAATCCCATGATCCTAGGAGACCATTCAAGGTGGCTATCACCACTTCTGCATTCTCCGTTTCTTCTTCTACTACTTCAAGATGTTCTGCATTTTGGATCTTCACATTCTTCAACTGTTTTCTTAAATCCATCTTCTGATTTATGTTCTTATCTTCAAATATCTTGATCAAGGAATCAAACATCTTCGGTGTCTTTAGGGATGACACTTGTGGTACAAGTTGATCCATGATTGAATCAATAATGATCTTTTTGGCCTTGATCAAGTTCTTCTTGTGTAAGGCTTCGAGCCTCTTCTCCGTATGGAACTGGGGCCTCTCTACTCATGTAGGTGTCCAATTCATTTTCTTCAGAGAGATCAAATACTTCCATGCTTGGAATTTGTCAACTTCACCAAGCTTATCAACAAGCTGATGTGATATATCACTTTGAAATGAGAACCTCAAATTCAAATAGCAAAAGATTAGATCTTACCGATTTGAGGTGTCCGTCCTGATCTAGGGTTTGTCAGAGAAACCATAATTTTCAAAACTTGGAATATTTTAGATCTTATTGGATAGAAATATATATCTCTTCAAATGGAGCTGTCCAATGTACTCCTTTTCTGAAAACAGTGGAGGAAAGCTCTCGGAATAGGAAGCCCTGGTTTTCCAATTTCTTCTGCAGAAATGTCTGTCACTGCGTCTATTATATATCCTAAATTACAGATCCTCCATGTCTAAAATTTTTCACTGAGGTAACCTCACATGTTCCTGATCCAACACCATAGGTTTCATCAAAATTGGTTTCCCCAATTGATATTTATGATCCTTTTCCCAAGGTGACCTATTTCAGGACTGTTCAGAACAGCGAAGTTGTACAGCTTTCCACGTGTCACTGTTTCATCTTTTGGTTCTGAAATTAGGACCAAAGAAATTAAATTCCGTGCTCTTTCTGGAACATCTTCAGGAATTTAATTTGGACCTCTGTAGCCCAATTTATATAAATTTTCCCCAGGTGTCTTGTTTAGGGATGAATTCTGGAGGAGGCTAGAACCCTAACTTTGACGGATCATATCTCCAAGAATATAGTGAATCTGAGGCTGAATTTTGGATACAGTGTACATAAAGATTCTATATTTGGTCTCTGAAATTTTCAGTGCCTAATTCTTTGCCAATATTGGTATATAGTGAATGTACCAAAACGTAGTAGTTTTAGTATTTATGGTTTTTCTAGCTCGGGGTCAAACTAGGGTTTGACTTTCCCGGAGTTTCACCCAACCAAAAATATTGATCCGGGTCTCTAAAATTCGATTTTGATGAGGATAGAAATCCTATGCCAAGCTCACTCAAAAATTCCTCTTCAGTAAGAAGCCCTAATTTCCCGCACCGAAAACTGAAAATGCTCGGAATCGAATTCCGCTTCGACAGAAAGATGCACCCTTCAATGGAGAGTCAGCCTAGCCTTCTTTTGCTGATTGATTGTGGAGAGAGAACCAAAAAGTAAGAATCCCTAGCTTCTATAGCTTGTGAAATCTGTCCTATTCAGGTTAGCTCTGATACCATGTTGAATTTTCATATGCTTAGCTAAGACATCAGTATATCATTTCATTTTTCATAACAAAAGCATATAAACGGAATCACTGAAAGAAACAGTATCACAAGAACAACACAGATTTATCCTGGGAAAACCCGAAAGGGAAAAAACCAGCAAAAGCTTCCTCAATATAGATGCCCCAAAAAGGTAAAACCAACAAGGAGATCAAAAACTTGATCCTCCTCCTTCTCCAGCTACTTCTCTCCTCCACAAGTGCGCTACTCAAGTGAGAGTGTGTGTTGCAAATGAGGAGCACTACACCTCTATTTATATTCATCTGTTCACTTAAGTTAACTCATCTGTCATGTAGGCTCAATTTAATCATGTAGGCTCGAGTTACACATGTAGGCTCAAGTAACCACACTAGGGTGCTAATGACCCACCTTTACAATTAGAGGGGACTTCCTCATGACTCTTATTAGTTCTTAAGATTAGGAGCATCAGGGCACAAAGTAATACAAGTGGTTCTCCCAGTAGGACCATCAGGGACCACAAAGAAATACATATAGAATATTCTTCGAAGGTACAATATTTCAACAATTTCTAGGTTGTTTCTCAAGGTACTAAGCAACCCTTGATGATGTCCCTAACACCTAACCCTTAGGAGCAACATTGAGGGCCATAATATCACATCATCCATCTTGGATCTACCCCTTATACATTGATGATAAAATATATGAAACAATGTACCTTGAGAGAGAGAAAACTTTAAGTCCTTGGTCTTGTTGGTCATTTGGGAAACATGGGTTGTTTTTCCACCTTTATGGCACACCTTGGTCTTGTGTGTATGAGGGTTACCTTGTATTCTTATTGTAACCACCTTTGCTTGAATTATGGTCCTTTATCTTTTACTTGGTCCTAGTGTCCTTATGGTGGGTACCTTTGGTATGTTGACTTTTATCTTATGTTTTTTTATTTTTTGGACAATTGGTCAAATTAATTTTATGGTTTTATTTTGTAAGACCATTGACCATTTTATTTTATGGTTTTTATTTTTTGGACAATTGATCAAATTAATTTTATTATTTTATTTTGTAATACCATTGACCATTTTATTTTATGGTTTTTATTTTTTGGACAATTGGCCTTAGTTCTGTGTTCCATGTCTGGTCTAGGGTTTTTTGCATATTTGTTTGAAAAAAATGTCAAGGATTTTAATGTTGCTATTCTTCTTCTGTGGATAGGATCTACTGCTAGGTTGGAATGATGCTTGTCTCAGACCTGTTAGGGCTGGTATTATTGCTGATAGGACTATTTCCATCATTTTGTTGAACTATTGTGACCTACTAATCTTGTCCAAGGATGTCGTGAGCGTGTCCAAGACTGCTATGACCTGTTGTAGGGTGTTGTATGGGCTGCTGCCTATCTCATACCTGTTAGGGATGGTATTGTCCATGATAGGACTATTGCCATTATTTTGTTGAAATGTCGTGACCTACTGAGCTTGTCCAATGCTGCCGTGAGCCTATCCAAAATTGTTAAGACTTGTTGTAGGGTGGTGTATGGGATGATGCTAGGATTCCATGAGCCTGTAGAGTGTCGTGGGATTTGTTGTCGGTATTGTGAGACCAGTTGAGGATGTTGTGACATGTATTACTTGAGTCATGAGTTATTTTGCTGGGCTGGTTGTTGTCTCTTACCCTAACCGCGATTGTTTGTTGGACTTTACCTGAACTGTGGATTTATTGTTGGGCTGTCACTAAACTGTGGACCGTGTGTCTCTTACCCTACGTGACTATATTGTGCATGACTGTGTCCCTTCTAGTGTGATTGTGTACCCACCATGAGCTGTGTGTATTTTTTGTTCTCTACTATTGTGATTGTACTGTGCATGACTGTTTCCCTCTGCTGGTTTGCATCTAAGGTTTGTATCCTTACTTTTATAACCCTCTTAATCTCTCTCTCTCTGAAGGATTGTCATTTGTTCACCTAGTTGACCTGTCCCTTCGATGACAAGATCAAACCTAAAAGTACTTAGGTATATGTTGTTTCAAAATAATTGTTACGATTCTTTTATGCTGATATTTCATGTACATTATTGTTTTATCAGTTAATATTGTTACTGTACATGGCATTTGATAAATCATCTCAAGGACCAACATTAACATAGTGACCAATGGAGTGTTAAAGTTGAAAGAGATGAAAATTATGTTTGTAGTTATTTGCAGCAGTACTTTTCTGGATCTAACATTTTTTTAGTTTTTTTTATGTATTAAAATATAAAAGTTTGATTCCATATTTCAGACCCTAAACTAACCCTAAAAATTTAAATCCATTTCCCTCCTTTTTGGACAACTCCTCCAAACATCTGAATATGACGCATGGTCCCAATGAAAAGACAGTCAGGGTCACAGTCCTTTTGCATGTCAAACAAACCAACAATTATGAAGTTTAGAATTGACAACAACCTTTGGAAAGTGAGGACTCTCAATTCCCATGAAACTAGTGTGTTGACAGTTGAAGACCTGTTTCCTTACAATCCCTTAAAGAAGACTTGAGGAAGAAGTACTCCTACTTTGTCTGATCTGAAACAATACAAAGGTATAATTTTTTACTTATTGTGCAAAGATCTTAATATTAGTCAACATTTAATCCAAAATGTAATATGTATAAATTTTTACTTATGTGTGAAATTCACTTTAACAAGAAAATTTAATTTCTCTTATCCTAATGGGGGCTTATTCTTATCCATTCTTAGCTCAATAGATATGAAGGTTTTAGTTGTGATTGAAAGGGTGTGACTTGGGCCTCGAATGAATTCCGCACACACATTAGGTTCATGCATCCAACTTGGGAAATGAGGGATGTATTCAAGAATATACAAACCTATCCACAACTATTCACCATTTTCTATCTATAAAATTTGTTACAGAAAGTAATGCAAAAGGCCAAGCCAAGGAATCCACAAGTGTGCTTAGTATTGTTAACATTTCCCCTTGCTTCATTAATTTTATTGTAATACCTGCAATTAAAATTATAATTATGTTACTAACAAAACTGGAAAATTATATGACTACTTGTAACAAGTTTATGCATTTGATATTTAGTCAGTCCTGAGCGTTAGCAAAGGACTCAAAATTTACTTGATGTCAGTCAGTCTTGTATTGTTGTGCTAACTACAATCAATTTTTGTTTATTCCCAACAAGGCACGTATCTGTACATAGCAGGCACAAATATGAATTTATAAACATTCCATGAATCCTTTTTATTTCAGAACAAAGTACCTTGAAAATTTATGGTCCTTGGCTCCAAATACAATGACCCACACAAACAAGAGAAAGCAAAACGAAAATTCCTATCTAGAAAAGATGGTTACTAAATGAATCAATGGAATTTAACTACAGTAAGATTGAAGGTGAGGAATTTCCATCAGTAGAAAAAGTTTACTATGGCCTTTTCGTAGCCAAAATTATACAAATTTAAACTTGATATAAACTACAACCTTAAGCTAATATGCTCTTTCCAATTGTAATAGAAACAGTACTAGTAGGGACTCAATGCTAGAAATCAATATACAAAATAAACATGCATAATCGTCTTTTCTCATCCATAGTTTTTCTCATTGAAATCCTTGATTTTCCCACTATTTTGCAATGGAAAAGCATAAAAAAGGAAATTTTAGAGGTACGTATGTGCACACATAAATGGATCAAATTCCACTCCCTTTTCTCATGAAGGCTTGCCTAATGATATATTTATCTAGTTTTGGGTTCTCATTGTGGAGAACCATGTTCAAATCCTAGAGATACATGGTATCCCAAGCACCGCAAGATAACTAATGAAGTACCTAGGACAATCCCCCTAGGTTCTATGCTTTTAGGCTATGCTAAACCTACTCGATGACTAGAACATTGCATTGATTCTTACAAAATTTAACTCATTTGCATGAAAAAAATGACTATACAAATAAACATGCATAGCCATTGATTTAAGTTTCTTGATCTACATGATCTACAACATTTTTCCTTTCAAACAGAGTTTCTCTCACGAAGATCCTTGAATTTCTATTATTTGACAATGGAAAAGGATATGCAAGGAAAATTGAGAGGGAGGTATCAACAATTTATTTTTAACCATTTTTAATCAACGTGGAAGAAAAACCAGAACCCTTAGAAAGATAAGAAGATTGACAATGTTGATATGTTGAAGAATCCAAGGAGGATGGGAGCAGAAATTAAAAATCAAGCAGAGGACCAATGCCGCTTAGACGACATCAACACTACATGTCACAACCAGTGTAAGGAGTAGAGTTCATGTGCAAAAAGGTTTGCAACTTTTCACAAAGATGCTAGAAGTGGAGGTCAATGTAAAGGGGTTGGTTGGTGCACCTTTAAATATTTAAAGATCCCAAAGAGAAATAGAGAGCCAAAATGTATGACCTTTTGCAACTCTAGTACAATTACACAACCATGATTTGGTGGGAAGTGGTTGTGGGTAGTAGGACATATTGTTTCGGTTTGGTTTACATTTTTCTAATGGTGAGTTGCATCCTTACAATTTTGTATTTTGACTAAGACTGTAGTGATACCAACTCAGTCCATATTATACATTTACCAGAAGTTTTGAGTTATAGTATTTGGTAAGCTCATCAGTGGCTTGAATACCCAAATCAAGGTAGAAATTAGGTTTGTGATATATAAAAGACAAAAATAAATACCTTTTCTAAGAAAAAAAGAAAGCAGATCATCAAATCAAAGTTCAAACTATAGAATTGTGATGATAGACTTGCACTATGAACAAGCAACCAACTACAAGTATGATTTCTTAAAGGTCATTTTGTGTTCTGTTGAGGCTTGGAAAATCGCAGGTAACAATAGTTAGGGATTCTCCCCAGTAAAAATTCCCAAATAGCCCGTTACTGTTTGGTATAGGGAATCTGTCGGGTTTATGGTCCGACTACCGTAGGTCAAGTAACAAAAATAAAGGGTTTTACCGGTTACGGCCTGGTCCACCGTGTATGTTTTTAGTTTTGTATTTAAGTATGAGATGCAAGTGTCTATCTAAAAATGTAGATTGATAGAGAATATGAGGAGCCGTCACAATGTGATGCACAGGTTGTTACCTCTCGCCTTAACTCTCTCGCATCTAAACCACACACAGCAAGAAAAAAACTAAAACTAACTATCTAACTTATCCCTAGGGAGCAAGATTATTATTCATCAATGAGTAATGTATTTTGTGCATGCATTAAGAAAAATCACAGATAGCTGTTACTTTTTTCAAAACACATGAACATTTATAGATATATGAACAACCAGATAACTAATTGTTTACGAACAACATTCATTACTCATACTGGAAATTTCATAGAATAAACTAGAGCGCATTCATAACAAGAACATAGGTTCAAAGAGTTAGAACGATCTCACAGTTAATGGATAACAGCTAAAAATGACATAGTTCACATTCAACAAATCCATAGCACAACATTTGAAACCTTCCACAAATCTTTCTCCAAAAGGAAACTTGTAACTTCTTCATGCAAAACGAAATAGTTCTTCTCACATCATACTCACACAAATATATCTGGGAAAAAGTCCCTGTTTCTATCTAACTTTCTTATATTTATACTACAAGCAAAACTCTTGGGCTACCCCTTGATGACCTTTGGGCTTCCCCCAACCGTTCAATCCCACAATTTTGTCTTTTTGTGACTGCTCATGACTTATGCAATACGTTACATTTCAGCTTAAGATTTTAAGAGCACTTTATAAAAAAGGGACCAGCTTGGTAACTGATTAACTTTTCCCAAGCCTGGGCCTCTACTGCTATTGATCTGTTTGAGATCTCAGGCCCTTACTTCCTTCTTCTCTTTCTTGCTGCCTCCTTTCTTCTGCTTCATCTTCTAGATGTATTTTTTCTATGGCGGCAATCACCCTGTCATGAATAACCAGTTCTCAAATCACTTAGCATTTGATAAAGAAACACAAACTGTATTAAAACATACATCTTGTAAAATGAACTATTAAACAATACTAATGCATGAAAAGAGAACATGATGATGCAAAGAAAAATCCTACAAGCTGGGTCTGAAAATCCTCTAAACTCAGTGTCTGACTAAAATCACAACCCTGATAGAATATACTCTTCATCTTAATTCAGGTCGCTTCAGAGCTAATTCGAAACCCTCCAACGAAAACATGAACCAGAACAATGTAACAGCTACTCCTCAAGAAACCAAAACCCGAGCTGCACTCTTCCTCTCAGAAAAAGTCCGACTCAACCAACACCCACGAGAAAAATCCGCCATTCCATAAAATAGTGTAAAAACACACCAAAAGATGGGAAAAACCCTATCAGTAGTCGAGAACAAAAATGCTAAGGATTGGACAGAAATCCACTAAATAGCCATAACGACGAGTAGCATAACATCGGTGACCGGAGTCTCTAAGCACTATGCGTCGAACGATTAGTCCTCAACCTTTCTGTAATGCTGGCACTCCCAAACACTAAAAGCCCCTGATAGCTAAGCGTTGAATATCGGAACCACTAAAGAATTGGTCGAATAGTTCCCTGCACGGCCGCAACGGTGGGAGACAAACTAACTAACAGTTTTGTAGTCAACAAAAAAACATCAGTAGTTGGAAGCTTTAGGGACTGTGTGTTGGTGACCAAAGGCTCAATGCTGCCGCTGTATTGGTGACGCAAAGAACTAGCCCCTCGATCAATAGTCAAAACCGTTCCGATAGCAAAAATAAATCATCGCAAAGTAAAAAGTTGGTCAAAAACCAAGGCATCGGCGAAAAAAAAACTTACCATCGGAACGTTCATTATTTAGCTTCCACAACGGCAGCTGTGTAGAGACTTACGGCCCCGATTTACTATTCAACTGACCTATGAAAAACCAAATAAAAAATGTTAAGTTCCGAAAGACCTTCGGCTGGGTAGCAATAAAAAGTTTGTGTCACTTCCGAAACAACGGCGACAAAGAGAACTAAAGTTTCGATTCAAACATAAATAGACTTCCAATAGCAATGAAGGAAATCATTCGGATCAAAAGGACATCATTTTCAAATCAACTTTAAACCCCACAGTCCAAAGCATTGGCGGACAAAAGCAGTTTTTCGAAAAGCATGAAAACAGTTGACCTCACTTCAACTTCAAACAATCCAAATTTGTAGCGGAGGGAAAACAAAAACAGAGTTCAGTAATCCAAACAGTCCCAAGAAAATGAAATTAAAAGGAGGGTCCAAAATTTTAAAAATTTGGGAAAAAGTTGCAACTGCAACAATTGGCGACTACCTGGTGAACCCAGATCTTTGGAAAACTTCTTCTTTGAGCAGTAGACTGTCTTGATAATAAATACTAGCATGCTGAAATATTCTAGATGTCTGGATTTCCCAAATGGCACATATGTACTTTAATCATTGATGATAGTACAATTTAGGAATAATGGGAACCAACATTTAAAAGTCCAGATAACTCTTTTGAGGCCAGGAATATGAATTTCATTTTTCACCTCTTTCTTCAAGTAGTTTTCAGCTCGGACACCACAGGATTGTAACATATGGTAAACATAAATATTCATTTGTTCATCATTCCCATGCCATTTTGCACTTTTTGTGCTTTTGGACCTTTTTGTCCTTTTTGAGTCCTCCTGCATGTCTTTCTTTCTGAATTTTTATTCAGGCTCCTCTATCCATGGTGTCCTTTTGTGTGAGAGATGTCTTTAATTTTCAACTCACGAACGAAGAAGAACTTTCACAATTTTGTACTCATTTGGTTTAGTACTTTGTTTTTATACATATTGCTTTCTCAAGAGATTCTTGACTCTTATTTGCCTTTTGGCTTTCAATTCTTGGCATGGGATCATTTATATATAATATACTGTTTACCTTGCTTCCTTTCCATGAGTCTTTTGCTGTCACTCCCTAGGACATTTTTTAAATATGAGATGGATGGAGCCTCGAAATAGTATTCCAGACCTTTTGATCCTGAGTTATTTTACAAGGATTAAGTAGGACTTCAATGTGTTCATAGCCATTTAGGAAAAATGCTAACTAGAATAAATTCTTTCAGATAAAACAAAAGTACACAGTCTTATAGTCAAGGATTTTAGTTAATCCAGAATTCTGATGCTCTCCATGCAACCAAAAGTTTGCTTCTTTTATTTAAATCTATCAAAATCTTAAAAAAACAACAGAAATAAGGTAAATAAAAAATAAACAACTAAATCAATTTATTTATGTACAAAAAAAAATAAAAAAATCAAGAAAAATAAGGTTTGAGAACTAAACCATTAACTAGTAAGTTGTAAATCTTGCAATTTGTAGGTTGAGGGGCCAAGTTTTGCAACAATATGAAAAGGGCCTACCCATAACTGTTGAAACTTCATGTGCTTCCCCTTTTCATCATGTGGGTGATCCCACTTAAGAACCAGGTCTCCCACTTCAAACTCTTTTTTTCCATCTTTATGTTTATCAAGCCACCGCTTCACTACTTCCTGTTGATGCTTAAAACGTTCTTTGGCCCTGGACCTAGACTCTTCCGCCTTCAAAAGATTATAGATTCTAATTTGCAGGATTTCGTTATCTGTGCCGCTAGACTCTTGAGCTATTATGGAAGATGGTAGCATGATGTTAAGAGGAAGTATAGCCTCTTTTCCATAAACAAGGGTATATGGTGACACACCTAAGGAATTCTTGGGTGTGACCCTATCATCCCACAGAGCATTTGGTAATTCTAAATGCCAACTTCTCTGTTTTTCTATCACCGTCTTTTTTAAGATCCTAATCAGATTCTTGTTTGTAGATTATGCCAAACCATTTCCTTGTGGGTAACAGTTCGCAGAATAATGCAACTTAATTCCTCTTTCATGAGCAAATGCAGTTAATCTAATAGAATAAAAATAAGTAGCATTATCGAAAACTAAGGAAATTGGAATCCCAAACCTGGTCATAATATGATCTTGCAAGAAATCCATGACCGCATCTTTGTTCACTTTACATAATGGAATTTCCTTGACCCATCTAGTGAAGTAGTCAGTTGCCATCAAAATGTATTTGTGTTGCAAGGAAGAATTTGGTTTTATCTCTCCAATGATATCAATTCCCCATTGCTCAAATGGTTCTGTTATCATCACCGGATTCAATGGTCCTGTTGCTTTGGCTTGTCTTCCCCCACACCTCTGGAAGATATCACACTTTCTGACATGGGCATGTGCGTCCTTGAACAGTGTGGGCCAATAATATCCGACTCTGAGAATCTTGTGGGCTGTCATATCTCCGAAAAAATGACCTCCAGCAGGCCCATCATGTAACTATGTTATGACCTTCTTTGCATCTTCTTTCTCTAAACATCTGAGAAGGAATCCATAATAATTATTCCTGAATAAAATTCCATCAATGATCTGATATGCAGCTGATTTAAGGTGCAACGCTCTTCACTACTTGAAATTCCAATGTTCTAGCAACAATCCTTCCTGAAGGTAATGAACAAGGTCTCGGTACCAGGAATCTGGCATTAGAGGAAATTTGGGTTCTTAAATGGACCTTATAAGAAAAAGTGCCAACAATAAATTTTGTGAGTTGGAATTCAAGAACCAATAGAATTTCAATAAAATGAGTCAACCATAATGGTTGAATTGATATATTTGTCATAAAAGAAAACTACTTTTTTTGTTCGTATTTTCGACATATCTCCCTATGTTTTTACTCAAATTTCAAGTGAGATAGCTCGTTCGATGCGGAATATAATTCTGCATCCAATGAGTACCCACATTGCATACTTTTGATGGACCTTGCTACCCCAAAAATAAGAAATACTTGAAAAAATGTGATGATGATGTCATTATCATGTTTTTTTCAGGTATTTATTGGTTTTGGGATAGCAGGGTCTGTCAAAAGTATGCATTGTGGGTACGCGTTGGATGTGAAATTAAATTTTGCATCCAATTATCTCTCCCACTTGGAATTTGAGTAAAAACACAGGGCGATATGTCGAAAATACAAACAAAAAAAGTAATTTTTTTCATTCTTCCTCCAAAGTTAATAACTATTATTTTATTATTTTTACTATTATTTTATTATTTTCCTTAGGAGGCCCATTTTAGACCTCAAATTTCCTCTAATGAGCTGTGAAAAGAGGACATACATCCATCATATGTAACTCAGCTTCATTTTCCCAATTGTTTTCTTCATTGTTGTTAGCTTCAGCCATTAGTTTGCGCAGTCCTTGCCCTTTAACTATGGATGCTGGTTTGAATTCGAGGTCATATTCTTGTAAAGTTGTTACCCAGTTGCCTCTTCTTTCTCCTAATTCTTTTTGTATGAAAAGATACCTTACAGCTGGGTGTGGAACTATTACCTTCGTCTGGTTCTTAAGTATGTACGGCCTAAATTGTTTTACTGCTTTGAAGACTGCATAAGCTTATTTATCAACAACTGGGAAATTCAATTCATCCCCCTGCAGACCAGTGCTCATAAATGATATGGGGTACTCATCTCCCCCATCTTCCCTTTGAGTAAGCACCGCTGTTAATGAATCGTCAGATGCGAAAGTGTACAAAATAAAATCTTTCTCAAAGTTTGGACTTTTGAGAGAGGGTGCATGAGCAATAGATGTCTTTATTTTACTGAATACATTTTTCTCTACATCAGTCCACTTGAATTGTACACTTTGTTTCACCATTTGCTGCAAAGATTTAACAATTTGAGTGAAATCTGGCACAAACCTTCACACGAAATTTATTGTCCCCATGAATGATTGCATACCCTTTTTGTTATGGGGTAAAGGGATCTGTTAGATGGCCTTGATCCTTTTTGGGTCTATGGAGATCCCCTTTTTAGAAACCACATGACCCAGTGGCTTTCCTTCTATAATCGCAAACACACATTTCCTGGGATTCAGTGAGATGCCATATTTTTGACAACGCTCAAAAATTTGTTTTAAATGGAATGTGTGTTCTTCTCTCCTCTTTGAAAATATTGTGACATCATCAAGATATACTACAACACTACGGCCAATTAGACCGCGGAAAGCTATATCCATGGCCCTCTGGAAAGTAGCTCCAACATTAATGAGTCCAAAGGGCATTCTTCTGTAAGAAAAAGTTCCCCACTTTGTTCTGAATGTAGTTTTAAGTCTGTCTTCTTTAGCTACTAACACTTGATTGTAGCCAGAGAATCCATCTAAGAACGAAAATAACTCAGAACCAAAGACCATCTGCAATATCTATTCCATGGGTGGGACTGGATAGTTGTCTTTGTCCGAAGCACGATTTAGGTTTTCGAAATCCACACATAGCCTGATTTCTCCAGATTTCTTCCTTACTGGCACCATATTTGAAACCCATTCTGAGTGTCTGACTTTGAATATAATTTTGGCATCCAATAATTTTTTCACTTCACTCTGAATTAAAGGCTCTAATTTTGGATACATCTTCCTCATAGGTTGTTGATAAGGCTTGACTCCAGATCTAATAGGAATGACATGTTGTATAATCTTGGTGTCATATGTTTTGAGCTCTTCATATGTCTAGGAAAATACATCTTTGTATTGTTTGAACAAACTAATGAACTTATTTCTTTCACCCGGGGAGCAACACTTTCCCAAATTCACATATTTGGGCTCAACTTCAGTTCCTAAATTTATCAGCTTGAATTGTAAAGACGAGATATGAGTCTTGACATTTGCTGGTCTTCTGAACTTGTTGTCTAAATCAAACATCCGCTCTAAGGTCCTGACCCCTTTAGGAATAAATTCGTCGATTTTTAATTCAGCTTGGTGTTCTTCATCATCGATAGTTGCCCCTTTGAAAGTCTCGTCATTTGTCAAACATTCGAGGATTTGTTGATCATCATCAAAAACTCGTAGATTAGTAATCATGTCTAGAACTGAAGGTCTAAAAAGTAATTCAATAGAACACTTGTTATTTGAAGGTACAATCCTTGCAGCTGAGGTAGCTAACAAGTCAGCTGTTGCATTCTTAAGTCAAGGAATGGATACAATATTAAATGCATAAAAATTTGTTGGCAAATCCCACACTTCATTTTGATAAGATTTTAAATGAGGTGAGATGCAATGTATCTATTTTCGAATTTGCTTTACAATTATTTCAGAATCCCCATACACTTTCATATTTTCTACTTTTAATTCAATTGCTTTTCTTAGTCCCTGGACTAATGCTTCATATTCGGCTGTTTTATTGGTACATTCAAACTCTAATCTACATGAAAGAAAATGTTTATTTTTCTTTGGATCGATCAGGACACAGCCAGCTCCTGATCCTTCCAAAGTTTTAGATCCATAAAAAAAAATTGTCCAAAAACTATCAACTTCTACTGTACTTGAATCAACAACTACATCTGAAACTAAGTCTACTATTTTACAGTCAAATTCATCATCCCGCAAAAATTGAAGGAGATCGGGCTGTGTGTCTGGTGTACCACTGGATTCTTCTGCTTGGTAATTTCCCGGTTCAAGATCAATAAAGTAATTTCCCAACACAGAATTCACTGGTTCATTCTTACCCTCCAACTGAGTAACATTGTGCTTCATATGGGGCTCTCTTAATACTTTTATTTGGTTGGGACTTCCATTATAAGGCAACCAAAGATGTGACCAATCTGATGCAAAATATCCATTTAGCTTTGCTGGCCAATCCCGAATCAAAACAATTCCATATGCCTCAGGTATGTCTGTTACTACAATATTGATGAACTGACATACCTTTTCATTTGAAGATAATCGAATCAGAACATCCTCCATTTCCCCAATTACCTTCACATTTGTTCTGTCTAACTAAATAACCTGCCAGGTAGATGGTTTAGGCTGTCCATTTATCTTTTTGCAGATTGAAAGTGGCATAACATTGACTGATGCCCCTAAGTCTACTAAACAATTGTGCACGTTGTGGTTGAAAATTTCAAAAGTTAATAGAAATGGTGGGGTTTTGTATTTAGGCTTACCTCCCACACTTTCTTCACCAAATTCTTCTTCTTTAGGTTGATTGTCAGTGGGAAGCTTTTCCTCAGGTATTTCAAGTGCTTTTAACAATCTTTCTTTCTACTGAGGCACATTGCACATTTCAAACAGCGAGATATTTTCCTTAGCCCTCTTAATATCTTCCACAATATCATACTCCATCTTATGTTCTTTGAGACTCTTTTTTACATCATCAGTCTTCTCCTCAATGGGATTAACAGGCATGTTGATTTGCTTTGGATTTTGACTCGTAATGGTGAATTCAGGTATCTTATCAACTGTGGTGCTCTTCTGAATTTTCTTTACATTCTTTTGAAGTATCTTGATTTTTGAGAGTGCTGATTTGTCCTCTTTTATCAAACCTTGACTTCTTGTTGTCACACTTGTTTCCGATATCTCCTCCTGGTTTAGATAACCTTCTTCTTCTGTATCAAAAAGTGAGACACAATCCCATAAAACTAAAGCATCGTCCTCTTGTTTTTCTGTGGATTTATTTCATTTTTCCTCCTCCTCATCAGATTCTATTAGTTTAGAGTCCAATAGCCGATTCATTACTAATGTCATCGAATTGATCCATTGAGGGCAATTTTTTTTCAGAATGAGGCCGCTGATGAAAGGTGCAAAAGTTATCCATACCTACCTCTGTTAAGTTCATTGATGCAGGACTATGTGGAGGAGGTTTAGATTGATTGTTGTCTTCTCTCTTTTTATAGTAAGGATTAAAAGCTTTATGGGCCTCCTTTTCTTTTTCCAGATCTATCACTCTGTTAGATAGTTTCTGCATCATTTTCAAAATTCCCTCAAAGTGATGTGACTACTCCTCCTTAGGCTTATTAAATAATAAGGCTTTCTTACCAAAACATTTTTCTCCCGACTGCTTGGAATAATATTCTATGCTCTCTTTTTCAGCTTCTACTCTCTCGGCTTCTTCATAAGTTTCCGACAACTTAGGTTTGACTTGCATCTTGGCAAACATGGCCAAGTCAGGCGCTAAAGCTGAATTATAGTATTCGATCAAAACCTTATCAGACAGTTTATCAGTTGCAGAAAAATTCTTAAGATAAGCAGCAAACCTTTGGGTGAAACTATGCACTTTTTCTTTTCTTTCTTTCTTTAAAGCGCATAACCCCTTCATTAATGTTGCATGAGTTTTTTGGACTTCATACTTACTTCTAAATATTCTTTCAAACGTATCCCAGTCTGTAATTAAGTTTGCAGGAAAAGCAAAATACCATGAGGCTGCTGCTCCTTTCAGGGTATGTGGAAACAATCTGCAAACTACATCTTCATGTTCTCCATCCCTTAGCGCTTCTATAGCCAAGTAAAATCTTTGCAAATGATCATCTACCAAAATATTTTCACTTGGGTCAAAGTTGGGCAGCATTTTCTCAAAAGCCTGAGGTAAGTCATGTAAAGGGGGTGCCAAGTTTAAAGATGACCTAGCCCTCCAAGCAGGTGATGGATTTGGTGGGTTGGGTGGCTGATTTGCATTCACGTTTTCCATGAGTCTGGGTGGAGAATGAGGTGGTGAGTGAACAGGGGTATGAACAAGTGAACAGTAAGGTGTATCTGGGCCCACTTAATTCAAAGGATGAACAACTTCCTGTAAGGTCGTTTCTACCAATTCTTCAAAATCTCCAACCAACACTGCATCTTCCAATATAGGATGGTATTTCTTCTTATATTCTCTTCTGGGCAAGACAGGAATAATTGGTAATCATCCAATCTTCTTCACATATGCCCTAGTATGTCTTCTCAAATCATTAACTACTTCGTTATCGACAAAATACCGATGCTCTTTACCCTTCTCTTCAGGAATTGGATTGGGAAACAAACTGCTTTCAGAACTATCACCAGTGGAATAATATCAAGAAAATAAGTTTCCTCGGCCAGCCATGCACTGGCTTCCCTCCTTCTAGTGCCAAAAACTGTTGAGGCCTGGTAAATCGTAGGTAACAACAGTTAGGGATTCTCCCCAGTAAATGTTCCCAACTAGCCCATTACTATTTGGTATGGGGAATCCGTCTGGTTTATGGTCTGGTTACCATAGGTCAAGTAACAAAAATAAAGGGTTTTACTGGTTATGGCCCGATCCACCGTGTATGTTTTTAGTTTTTGTATTTAAGTATGAGATGCAAGTGCCTATCTAAAAATGCAGATTGATAGAGAATACGAGGAGCGGTCACAATGTGATGCGCAGTTTCTTACCTCTCGTCTTAACTCTCTCGCATCTAAACCACACACAACAAGAAAAAAACTAAAACTAACTATCTAACCTATCCCTGGGGAGCAAGATTATTATTCATCAATGAGTAATGTATTTTGTGCATGCATTAAGAAAAATCACAGATAACTGTTACTTTTTTCAAAACACATGAACATTTATAGATATATGAACAACCAGATAGCTAATTGTTTATGAACATCATTCATTACTCACAGTGGAAATTTCATAGAATAAACTAGAGCGCATTCATAACAAGAACATAGGTTCAAAGAGTTAGAACGATCTCACAGTTAACGGATAACAGCAGAAAATGAAATAGTTCACATTCAACAAATCCATAGCACAACATTTGAAACCTTCCACAAAGCTTTCTCCAACAGGAAAATTGTAATTTCTTTATGCAACAGGAAATAGTTATTCTTACATCATACTCTCACAAATCTATCTGGGAAAAAGTCCTTGTTTCTATCTAACTTTCCTATATTTATACTACAAGCAAAACTCTTGGGCTGCCCCTCGGTGACCTTTGGGCTTCCCCCAACCGTTCAATCCCACAATTTTGTCTTTTTGTGACTGCTCATGATTTATGCAATACATTACATTTCAGCTTAAGATTTTAAGAGCACTTTATAAAAAAGGGACCAGCTTGGTAACTGGTTAACTTTTCCCAAGCCTGGGCCTCTGCTGCTATCGATCTGTTTGAGATCTCAGACCCTTACTTCCTTCTTCTCTTTATTGTTGCCTCCTTTCTTTTGCTTCGTCTTCTAGACATATTTTCTCTATAGCAGCAATCACCCTGTCATGAATAACCAGTTCTCAGATCACTTAGCGTTTGACAAAGCAACACAAACTGTATTAAAACATACATCTTGTAAAATGAACTATTAAACAATACTCATGCATGAAAAAAAAACATGATGATGCAAAGAAAAATCCTGCAAGCTGGGTCTGAAAATCCTCTAAACCCGCTGTCTGACTAAAATCACAACCCTGATAGAATATACTCTTCATCTTAATTCAGGCCGCTTTTGAGCTAATTCGAAACCCTCCGATGAAAACGTGAACTAGGACAATGTAACAGCTACTCCTTAAGAAACCAAAACTCGAGCTGCACTCTTCCTCTCATAAAAACTCTGACTCGACCAGCACCCATGAGAAAAATACGCCATTCCATAAAATAGTGTAAAAACACACCAAAAGGCGGGAACAACCTTATCAGCAATCAGGAACAAAAACGCTAAGGATCGGACAGAAATCCACTAAACAGCCGCAACAGCGGGTAGCATAACGTTGGTGACCGGAGGCTCTGAGCACTATGCGTCGGATGATTAGTCCTCAACCTTTCTGCAATACCGGCACTCCCAAATGCTAAAAACCCCTGATAGCTAAGCGTCGAAGATCGGAACCACTAAAGCATCGACTGGATAATTCCCTGCACAGCCGCAACGGCGGGAGATAAACTGACTAACAGTTCCACAGTCGACAAAAAAACATCGACGGTCGGAATATTTGGGGACTATGTATCGGTGACCAAAGGCTCAATGCTGCTGCCGTATCGGTGAGGCAGAGAACTAGCCCCTCGATCAATAGTCAAAACCGTTCCGATAGCGAAAATAAATCATCGTAAAGTAAAAATTTGGTCAAAAACCAAGGCATCGACGAAAAACAAACTTACCATCGGAACATTCATTATTTAGCTTCCACAATGGCAGTTGCGTAGAGACTTACGACCCTGATTTACTGTTTAACTGACCTCCGAAAAACCAAATAAAAAATGTTAATTTCTGAAAGGCCTTCGGTTGGGTAGCAATAAAAAGTTTGTGTCACTTCTGAAACAGTGGCGACAAAGAGAACTAAAGTTTTGATTCAAACATAAATAGACTTCCGATAACAATGAAGGAAATCATTTGGATCAAAAGGACATCATTTTCAAATCAACTTTAAACCCCACAGTCCAAAGCATTGTCAGACAAAAGCAGTTTTCTGAAAAGCATGAAAATAGTTGACCTCACTTCAACTTCAAACAATCCAAATTTGTAGCAAAGGGAAAACAAAAACAGAGTTCAGTAATCCAAACAGTCCTGGGAAAAATTAAATTAAAATGAGGGTCCAAAATTTAAAAAAATTGGGAAAAAGTTGCAGCTGCAACATGTTCCAAAAAAGCTTCTTTATTCAAGTTGATAAGTGAAAATGTTAGTAGATTTATAATAGACAATAATGGTTCCAGTCCCCATGCATAGTTTCTAATACCTTGTCTTTAAAAAATCCCTTTCTATGAATAATGAATACACATTACTAAACTTAGGAAAATAAGAAAGAGATTATTTATATGCTAGATGTGAAATTTAAATAGTTCTGGCAGTCTCTCAAATACGGTAAGCACCACCTATGAAATACAAAAATGTTCTCTATTATTTTGGGCTTCGATAAACCAATTCAGCTGTCTCTAACATAAGAAGCATTGGCACAATGTATACAGTCGACAATTTGTACAAAGCCTCTATTTAAGAGTTGTAGTAACTATACAGTCTCTGTTGAAGTAACCTAAAGGTTTGAACCAAGTTATGGTGCATGCAATCTTTGGTTTATAAGGTAGACTGACCCTTCATATATTAATGTGTTTGGCCCTTCATACATAGACCTTATTTGATAGCTATCCAATACTTCAGTTGGCTGGTTAGTATTCCTTTTCTTATATGTGAGATTTGTTGGAACTTTGAATTTGTTTCAGGTATGAAATTCTATATTTTTGCCTTAACAGACCTAAGGAAAAACTGAACTCAACAGTTATAAGCCATGTATAAGAGCAGAGGTCAAAGTTTCCAATTGAATATACCTGTTGGCAAGGGATGGATGTTTCTCCTTCCTTTTGATTAGTGAACATGCAACTAAGGAAATTGTATAAAATGTAGCCCCTAATTTTAACTTTTCAGTAAAATGAGCTGAAAATTGAGGAGCTATAGGGTCCCACATTAAGAATTCATGTATTTAGTTACCCCTTCTTTGGGAAAATTTTAAAATTGCTTCAGGAAGTGGAGAGCGACCACCTTGATCATCTGCATGACACTTCAAACATATATGAAGTAGAACCAATGAATTTTGAGGACATGATTCCAGTGATATAATGAAACCTCTAGAAAACATGACCAACATTTTTTGGTTTCCCAAAATAGCTACAATTTCCATATGTTAATCTTGTCTTACAAGATCTTCATGCAGTGAATTCTTATTATTTTTCTCAATGTCCAATTATAAAAAAATCAGTGCCAAGTTTGCATGGCTTCCTTTACCAGGAAATCCATCTAGTATCAAATACAAATCCATGCTTGCTACCTGAAGATTTTGTGGATGTTTTTGTTCTTTATTAGGATATTTTTTGAGCTTTTCTATGAGATCAGATTGGGGAATTAATTTTTGTCCATAAATCTCTTGCCAAAGTGTCAAAATTTAGTTCTTAGTTTACCCAAATTCTGTGTTGTTTTCTAAATCATTTCAGATTTTGGCATGAACTACCTACTTCATAGATGTATAGGGTGCATATACATGCACTATGTAGGTGTGACTAAAGTCCAGTCTCATTTTTTTTTAATGTGTTGAATTGATGATGTTGTCTTTTATAGAAATCCATTAAAATTAGTTACGTTTTTTTCTTTCTTAGGTGGAGAGATGCTTACTTGGAAGTTGGAACAATATTGAACCAAATTAGCAGAGGGAGATCTTCAAGGTGATATTGAAAGCTTCAGGTATTTTCCATTAGAAACAAAAAATATGGATTTGGATTTCCTGTGAACCACATGTGTTTTACTAAACCATTGTTTATGATAATATAGCTTTCTTGTACTAAAGTTATACTTTCCTACAGTTAGTGATGTTGTCACATTTCACCTATTTTCTTTTAGAGTAGTGCATATTAGACCATCCATGGCAAATGAGATGATTCACTGGTAGTGCTTTTTATATTGTCAGAAAGGTTCATAAATTATAACTTTCTTTTTTAAAGTTTTCCTGTACTTGTAATCACTGTCATTATTATTTATTAATAATTATAGAAAGGTTTGAGAATTGACCAGATCAACATTGAATGTACTAATTTTACTTAGTACTTGGACAAATATCAAAACCACCCTAGACTTGTTGATCCAGATTGACAATAAATAATAAATAAAAGATGAATAACAAAGGTATTTGTTAGACTTAGGACATGACTGCCATTAAACTAAAGGACTTCATAAAACTCTGGAAAATAAAACAACAACCATTAAACCTGCAAAACAATTAGGACTCTATGAGTGGAACCCAGGAAAATACACAGATTTGTAAAGGTACATCCATCTTAGTTGGCAGTTTGTGGTCCAATTAGGTTGATGTTGTATAAAAATGAACAAAAATAGGGATAATTTGGGCTCGAAATAGCCAAGAACCCACATAATGTTATGACATTGATATTGGGAGAGGCATGCTCCTGCAAAGCTCCCAAAGTTTTAGGAAGCGCTGCCCTTGCTTTTGGAATGTTTCCTACAAGTTCCAAAACTTTGGGAACTTGGAAAATGGCAGGAGCAGATTCCCCACCTTGTGTTAGTAAGTGATTAAATTTTGTGTAAAACATCTAGTCAATATTTGTATACAGGATGTATCATTATTATCTAGTTTCTTTTGCTTACTGGATAGTACTTTATCCCTTTCTATAAAAAAAACTGAGTGTTAAAAAGTACTTTATTAATTTAACTAATATATTAATGCACAGAGCACGGAAAACTAGCACAGCAGGTGCTTATACACTGAATGAATATTAGATGGATGGATACTATACAAATGAAAATAAAAAGTATGTGCAGATGGATATTAGACGAATGGAAATAAAAGGGACCGATGAACGGATATTAGATAGGTGGGATTAAAGGGAAGCAGTTGTCCATCTATTGCAATTTATATATGCAAATGTCTCTTACTATTTGTAAGGATAATGTAAAATTTTAGTTGGAGTGACAATTTATTTTGGCACGCTATGGCGTTTGTGTGAATTGGATCTGATTTTGAAGGAAATTCTGTCGAATCAAATTCCTAGCTGAATTTCTATACATAAGGGCCTGATTTAGATGAATTGTGCTACTATGTTGTTGTGTTGTTATTGTGTTGGATGGATACTACAATATTATTTTTTGTAATAGAAATTTGAATGAAGTAGAATGTACCCTTTGTGTTTATTTATCTCTTGGAAGAAAGTTTTCAAGCTTACCTTGTACTTGGTTATATGGGATAGGGAGACTAGGGGACAGGTGTTGGGAACAGCTGGAACAATCCCAAAAATTCCAAGATAAAGCTGGAGAGACCCCAAATTTTAAGCGATGGCACATAGGATGCCAAGGTATTGGACATTCCTTCCTTCCACCACAAATAGACTTGGTTGATAAATCGCCCTTTCTTAACAAAGTGGGCTTTACTTTTGGTTTAGATGTGATGGATATGGGGCATCTGTTATGTTATAATTATGAAGGATTTGAAACTGGCATCATCCATTGGGATACATTGTATAGGCTCAGTTAACAATGAGATATCACATGATAGTGTATACTAGGTCGCATTAACACAATGTCTTATTCTCAGGGGGTTGCTCCTAGATCTTTGTGAAGGAAACTTAGTATTGACTTTCTAAAATGGTCATGTTAAGATGTTTGGTCATTCCATGTGTTTCCATAAGTTTGATACCTACCTCTTGTTCCCCTCATGGATATCTTAAGCTGCTGGGTAATCTCCGTGGGAATGGAACCTTGTTATATCATGTGGATCTCCTTGCACCTCACTATTATTTCTAAGCTCATTTGATGCTCTAATACCGTATTGAATTACTATTTTTCTTTTGAATGAAACCTCGCAAGATCCCCCATCTTTCCTGGAATATCTAGATGAAGGGTGGGTCGATTACTAGCTGCATTAGTGGTTGGCAACCTAGTGGTACTCAAAACTTAGCTGGACTAGAATTGGAGACAAACTTTGATATTTCTTTTGCACCATCTCTCCTCATTTCTTGCAGAAACAAAGTGCAGGAGTGAAGCCTCTGGATGGACTATGTATACTTACCCTATGAGCATAACTATTCATCCCCCAGGAGATCAAACACTAAGAAATAAGTACTTTTGACCTAACTTCAATTGTCAATGTAGAAATAGAGTTTTCCTAGCTTTGAACTCTCATTCTAAATTTCTATGTTTTCTATTGTTTCAGTTAAGCCAAATCAAAATATCATCTTGTGTACATTCTTTCAGCATTTTGAAGTCAGTTTAAGTTCACTATGAGTCCTATAGGTTAGACTAGATAATAAGAAAATTCATTTTCTTAAATTCCTATTCTATCTTACATAACATAACTTAATTCATGTCCACAAATGACCAAGGAATAGGTCAATGGCACCAGACAGTACAATCAGTGTACACTGTCCATAAGACTGTAGGAGTGTATAGATGCATAGAACACTAATTAATGCTAAAATGTTATCCAAGTAAAAGAAATACTAATTAAACAAAAGTGTCTAGAACTCAACTGGAGCTTCTTTTCATGTTAACATCAATAAAAAAAGATTTGAGACCTGTCAACTCTCCATTTCCCCGGGGACTTGTTGCTGAGAGAAACTGACTATTGTGTAGAACATTTCTCCATGAGTTTGCTACATCTCCTTTGTGCCCCACTTTAGGTTCTCGTTAATTTTTTCTCCCCTGCATGTAAGTCACATCATTTGCATGAACTATATTTATGTTTATATTTTAAAGTATTTTGTCTATTTGATCCACTCATAAACGTGCACAAGCAAGATCTAGATCCAAGAATAAAATGTCATATGCTGGACATTTTCAGATTCTTATATTTTTTGGGACCAGACAGTACAATTAGTGTACACTGTCCACAAGACTGTAGGAGTGTATAGATTCATAGAACACTCATCGATGCTAAAATGTTATCCAAGTAAAAGAAATACTAACTAAACAAAAGTGTCTAGAACTCTCCTAGAGCTTATTTTCACGTTAACATCAATAAAAAGAGATTTCAAACCTGTCAACTCTCCATTTCTGTTGGGGACTTGTTGCTGAGAGAAACTGACTATTGTGTAGAACATTTTTCCACGACTTTCCTACATCTCCTTTGTGTCCCACTTCAGGTTCTCGTTAAAGTTCCCCCCCCTGCATGCAAGTCACATCATTTGCATCAACTGTATTTATGTTTATATTTTTAAAGTATTTTTCCTATATGATCCACTCATAAGCGTGCACAATCAAGATCGAGATCCAAGAATAAAACGTCATATGCTGGACATTTTATATTCTTATATTTTTGGGGACTTATTTATCTTTTGACGTGTTTTAATAGCAACAATTTGCTTTTGTTGAAGATTTTTATCTTTTAATTTAAGCTTATTTGAGCCTTCAATAATGTTTCGGGGTGTAACCTAATTGACGAAACTTGGGAAAGCTTTGGGAATGTCAAGGTTAGTGATAGGAGTCTGATATGGTATGTATGCAAATATCAAATAAAAATTGCAAATAGCATGTGTTTGGAAGTGGGGATGTAAGATGGCTCACAGAATTAGATATGGAAAGTCTGCGCAAATGATTATCACCAGACTAAAGACAACATATATTCAAGAGTAGAAGTACCGTGTTCTTGGAAAGACATGTGATATTTTTTAATTGACCTAATACCTTGTAATTAGTATTTTTGAACATCTTACAGGAATTCAGATTTAACAGAGACAATTGAACTGGAAAACATTCTAATAAATTATGTTTTGTGAATTTTATCTCCAGTATAGCAATATGAGTATCTATTTTGTCCAATCATTTCTAGATCTTGTTGATCCCACTCATTCAACCCTCTAAATGGATTAAAATGATTAATATTGATTTTGAAAGCCATTCCAATACTACAAGAATTCTACCTTCTACAAAATAGAAGTAACTTGTAATTTAAAACACTTAAATTCTAGTAAGTTCAAAACCTTCTTTCCACTCCTGATTTTGATTTTGAGCTGACAGAGCTCAGGGCTCAAACATAACTATGTGCTTATTAGGCACCCACATTCTCACAGAGGTTTGGTTGGTCAACACAAGCCACTTGGCCCATGATGAAGCCATTTTTTACTGTCTAGAATAATAAAGAGCATGATAAACATAAAATCCATGTCTAGGGATTGTTTCACGAGTTCTCATTTGGACCAAGAACCCTCAGCAAAGGGACTATCATCTTTCACATCTCTACAGAAAGGGGCATGACATCCAGCCCCTGCCAAAATGCACTAGGAATGATTGAAATTTCTTGGAATCCTTTTCCAAGGAAGTGTCACAATGAGTAGTAATGGTTGGGCCTGGTTACATCTGACCCCAAAACACAGCACTAGATTAACATGGAACTAGAGACCTGCCACTTGATCACCTTGTCATAGGCCCAAAAACCTGAAAAACAAAACAACAATACATTTCGTGAGAGGTGAAGAGGAAAACCAGCTGTGAAAAGATGACAGATTTTACTTGGAAAATTTCTGCCTGATTTTGAAAATTGTTTCTCAGAGTTTTGCATGTTTCTTTTGATATCCTAAGAGCTTCAAGTTTCTTATCTTTATGAGGCTGTGGCTATTCCTGTTCTTAGAAATCCATTAATTGTTATCTCCCATTTCCTATTTTCCCTACTTGGGGGGACATTGTCTCTAACAGCTCAGTCGATTGGCTTGAAGGTTAGTTGGAGATTGGGGAACTCAACCCATAACAAGGATCATTGCTTGACGCTATAAAGAAGTTTCTATCTGAATAGGTGAAAACTACTAGAGTGTAGTTTCTTGAAAGTCGTTCCTTTTAATTTCCCATTTTCAATGTTTAGGGGCCCATGGTGTCTAAAAGCTTGGTGGGCTATCTATTGGTTGGATTAAAGGCTATTGGAAGAATTGGAAAATCAAGCAATAGGAGGCAGGGGTGTTTGGAAATATTCCTTTGCTAAGAATATTGTTTTACAGTGAGTGAAATTACTTAACCGAGTTGTCATATTTATGGGACCTTGCATGGAATTTCTTCAAGGTGTTTCTGCTTCGTATATTGAAAGAGTGCAAGGCTTTGGGTACAAACTTTGAGATTTGTTTTGTACCATCTCTCCTCATTCCTTGCAGAAACAAAGTATAGGAGTGAATCCTCTGGATGGACTATGTATACTTACCCTATGAGAATAACTAGTCATCCCCCAGGAGATCAAACACTAAGAAATAAGTACTTTTGACCTAACTTCAATTCGCAATGTAGAAATAGAGTTTTCCTAGCTTTGAACTCTCATTCTAAATTTCTATGTTGTCTATCGTTTCAACTAAGAAAAATAAAAATATCATCTTGTGTACTGCCTTTCAGCACTTTGAAGTCAGTTTAAGCTCACTATGAATCCTATAGGTTGTACTAGATAATATGAAAATGCATTTGCTGAAATTCCAGTTCTATCTTACATAAGATAACTTAATTCATGTCCACAAATGACCAAGGAATAGGTCAATGGGACCAGACAGTACAATAAGTGTACACTGTCCACAAGACTATAGGAGTGTATAGAGTCATAGAACACTTGTTGATGCTAAAATGTTATCCAAGTAAAAGAAATACTAATTAAACAAAAGTGTCTAGAACTCTCTTAGAGCTTCTTTTCACGATAACATCAATGAAAAGAGATTTGAGAGCTGTCAACTCTCCATTTCCCTTGGGGACGTCTTGCTGAGAGAAACTTACTGTTGTGTAGAAAATTTTCCATGACTTTGCTACATCTCCTATGTCCCACTTCAGGTTCGCGTTAAAGTTTCCCCCCCTACATGCAAGTCACATCATTTACACGAGCTATATTTATGTTTATATTTTTAAATTATTTTGTTTATATGTTCCACTCAAAAATGTGCGCAAGCAAGATCTAGATCCAAGAATAAAACATCATATGCTGGACATTTTCAGATTCTTATATTTTTGGGGACTTATTTATCTTTTGACGTGTTTTAACAGCAACAATTTGCTTTTGTTGAAGATTTTTTAGCTCTTAATTTAAGCTTATTTGAGCCTTCAATAATGTTTCTGGGTGTAACCTAATTGACAAAATTTGGGAAAGATTTGGGGATGTCAAGGTCACTAACAGGAGCCTTGATATGGTATTTATGCAAATATCAAATAAAAATTGCAAATAGGATGTGTTTGGCATGGGGATGTAATTTGACTCACAAAATTACATATGGAAAGTCTGCACAAATGATTATTACCAGACTGAAGACAACATATATTCAGGGCTCAAACATAAATCTATGCTTATTAGGCACCCACATTCTCATATAGGTTTGGTTGGTCAACAGAAGCCACTTTTCCCATGATGAAGCCATTTTTTGCTGTGCAGAATAATAAAGAGCATGATAAACATAAAATTCAGTTCTAGGTGTTATTTTATGAGTTCTCATTTGGACCAAGAACCCTCAGCAAAGGGACTATCATCTTTCACATCACTACAGAAAGGGGCATGACATCCATCCCCTGACAAAATGCACTAGGAATGATTGAAATTTCTTGGAATCCTTTTCCAAGGAAGTGTCACAATGAGTAGCAATGGTTGGGCATGGTTACATCTGACCCCAAAACACAACACTAGATTAACATGGAACTAGAGACCTGCCACTTGATCACCTTGTCATAGGCCTGAAAACCTGAAAAACAAAACAACAACACATTTTGTAAGAGGTGAAGAAGAAAACCAGCTGTGAAAAGATAACAGATTTTACTTGGAAATTTTTTGCCTACTTTTGAAAATTGTTTCTCAGAGTTTTTCATGTTTCTTTTGATATCCTAAGAGCTTCAAGTTTCTTATCTTTATGAGTTCATGGTTGTTCCTGTTCTTAGAAATCCGTTAATTGTTGTCTCCCATTTCCTGTTTTCCCTACTCGGGGGGACATTGTCTCTAATAGCTCAGTCGATTGGCTTGATGGTTAGTTGGAGATTGGGGAACTCAACCCATAACAAGGATCGTTGCTTGACTCTGTAAATAAGTTTCTGCCTAAATAGGTGAAAAATACTGGAGTGCAGTTTCTTGAAAGTTGTTCCTTTTCATTTCCCATTTTCAATGTTTAGGGGCCACCCATGGTGTCTAAAATCTTGGTGGGCTATTTGTTGGTTGGATTAAAGGCTATTGGAAGAATTGGAAAATCAAGCAATAGGAGGCAGGGGTGTTTGGAAATATTCCTCCGTTGAGAATCTTGTGTTACAGTGAGTGAAATTACTTAACTGAGTTGTCATATTTATGGGACCTTGCATGGAATTTCTTCAAGGTGTTTCTGCTTAGTATATTGAAAGAGTACAAGGATTTGGGTACAAACTTTGAGATTTCTTTTGTACCATCTCTCCTCATTTATTGTAGAAACAAAGCGCAGGAGTGAAGCCTCTGGATGGACTATGTATACCTACCCTATGAGAACAACTAGTCATCCCCCAAGACATCAAACACTAAGAAATAAGTACTTTTGACCTAACTTCAATTGTCAATGTAGAAATAGAGTTTTCGTAGCTTTGAACTCTCATTCTAAATTTCTATGTTGTCTATCATTTCCGATAAGCAAAATCAAAATATCATCTTGTGTATTTCCTTTCAGCACTTTGAAGTCAGTTTAAGTTCACTATGGATCCTATAGGTTGTACTAGATAATATGAAAATTCATTTGCTTAAATTCCAGTTCTATCTTACATAAGATAACTTAATTCATGTCCAAAAATGACCAAGGAATAGGTCAATGGGATGAGACAGTACAATAAGTGTACACTGTCCACAAGACTGTAGGAGTGTATAGATTCATAGAACACTCGTTGATGCTAAAATGTTATCCAAGTAAAAGAAATACAAATTAAAAAAAAGTGTCTAGAACTCTCCTAGAGCTTCTTTTCATGTTAACATAAATAAAAAAAGATATGAGACCTGTCAACTCTCCATTTCCCTTGGGGACCTGTTGCTGAGAGAAACTTACTGTTGTGTAGAAGATTTTTCCATGACTTTGTTACATCTCCTTTGTGTCCCACTTCAGTTTCTCTTTAAAGTTTTCCCCGCTACATGCAAGTCACATCATTTGCACGAACTGTATTTATGTTTATATTTTTAAATAATTTTGTCTATATGATCCACTCAGAAATGTGCACAAGCAAGATCTAGATCCAAGAATAAAACATCATATGCTAGACATTTTTAGATTCTTATATTTTTTGGGACTTATTTATCTTTTAACCTATTTTAACACCAACAATTTGCTTTTTTTGAAGACTTTTTATCTCTTAATTTAAGCTTATTTGAGCCTTCAATAATGTTTCTGGGTGTAACCTAATTGACGAAACTTGGGAAATATTTGGGGATCTCAAGGTCACTAACAGGAGTCTAATATGGTATTTATGTAAATATCAAATAAAAATTGTAAATAGGATGTGTTTGGCATGGGGATGTAAGATGACTCACAGAATTAGATATGGAAAGTCTACACAAATGATTATTACCAGACTGAAGACAACATATATTCAAGAGTAAAAGTACCTTGTTCTTGGAAAGACATCTAAGATTTTTTAATTGACATGACACCCTGTAATTAGTATTTTTGAACGTCTTGCAGGAATTCAGATTTAACAAAGACAATTGAACTGGAAAACCTTCTAATAAATTATGTTTTGTGAATTTTATCTTCAATATAGCAATATGAATATCTATTTTTTCCAATCATTTCTATACCTTGTTGATCCCACTCATTCAACCCTCTTAATGGACTAAATTTTTTAATATAGATTGTTAAAGCCAGTCCAATACTACAAGAAGTCTACCTTTTGCAAAATAGAAGTAACTTGTAATTTAACACACTTAAATTATAGTAAATTCATAACCTTCTTTCCACTCATGATTTTGATTTTGAGGTAACAGAGCTCACTGCTCAAACATAACTCTGTGCTTATTAGGAACCCACATTCTCACAAAGGTTTGTCTGGTCAACACAAGCTACTTGGCCCATAATGAAGCCATTTTTTACTGTACAGAATAATAAAGAGCATGATAAACATAAAATCCATGTCTAGGTACTATTTCACGAGTTCTCATTTGGACCAAGAATCCTCAGCAAAGGGACTATCATCTTTCACATCACTACAAAAAGGGGCATGATATCCAGCCCCTACCAAAATGCACTAGGAATAATTGAAATTTCTTGGAATCCTTTTCGAAGGAAGTGTCACAATGAGTAGCAATGGTTGGGCCTGGTTACATCTAACCCCCAAACACATCACTAGATTCTCATGGAACTAGAGACCTACCACTTGATCACCCTGTCATTTGTAGGCAGTCCCATTTGCCAATTTCATTTCTCAGATATGATTTATCTCGTGTGCTCCAATATATGCAACTTCACCAAATTTGGGGAATCACTAAACACAAGGATGACAAATAAGGATTCTAAAGATGTAAAATCACCTTTATAACACACATAAAATCATAAGTTCTAGGCACTACACTAAACTCACAATGCATTTATCCTAACCTAATTTCCAACAAAAAATATAACTCAAGAGAAAACTTTTATTTATACAGAAATGACATCACTTGTCTGTCCTTGGCCACAATGGAACTTATTCTTCAATAGATATTCTACTTTCCATTATTTGAACTTAACATTGTTTTTTCCTAACAGAAACTCCCCATTTTTAGCTGGAATGGGGTCAATCTCCTGGGACATGTTGCTCTTGGGATTCTTAGGTAGACCCATACAGAATGCACTATTGATTGAACTTGGATCAGCAGTGGTAATCTTCCACAGGTATATGAACCACATCCCAACCAACAAATTTAAATGGCAATCCTTGAGGAGAACATGGCTCAGGCTTGGGAACATGACAAGCCTTGAGGAGAACATGGCTAAGCCAACTAACTTGATCATTTCGTAGTTGCTAGTATTCATCCAATTGTACACTATCTATTCTCATCTTGGGTTGATATCTATTTATTGGTAATTTATACAGGTCCGGTGATAAATATACAAATATATAGTGCTCCGTACTATGTATACATTTTTCCCAACTCAAAGTTATAGAACTACTATCTTGTGATAACCTTTCTGTGGCAATTGCTAAGCAACTAACAACAAAGACAGATTTCACACAATATTAGATGTATTTTATTTTCAATTGACCTTCAGTTGTAAAATTTTAGGCCTGTTTTCATAGAAAAGGAAACATACTTTTAACTATAAATGTCCATCCCATAGGTCTAGAGGCTAAAACAACAATTTGTCTCAATAACGTGGTAACCGCCAGGGGACTCTAGTTGAACCTTTTCTTTGGCCTCTTGATGTTTGGAGAAAAACACTTATAATTTTAGAGGTTATTTGGTTGTAAATTTCCCTGTTCCTTTGCTTTGATAGTTGGCCTTTTTTGCAACTGAGTAATTACTCATCAATGGAGGGAGTGCTATTTTGCAAGCCTCACTTTGACTAGCTTTTTAGAGAGAGTGGAAACTTTAACAAGAACTTTATGTCCCGTAAGAGATCTATCTTGAGAATTCTAGGACTTATGATCGAGAATGTGTATGTTGTTGCCTTTTATTGATAAACATCAAGATAAACTTATTGTACCTTATTTTCAGTTCTCTCATTAAGGTTTTATTTTTCCCTCTATTTTGACAGAAAAATCAAGCAAAGTACTTGACAGTCTTCAACCTGAAATGGTATAATTTTATATCTTTTATGAGGAAATACTTTCCAATACTTTACTATCAAAGTATTTTAGTGCACTTCCTATGAATAGCAAATAATATTATGGATTAAATTGACATATATTAAATCTGAAAAAAATTCTAGTTGAAGTATCCCAAACATCAATCAGGAAAACACAGTATACAAAATGTAAACTTTAGTTATACCAGAACAATAAGAAGTGGTTCATTCCTATATTATGAAAATATTATCTTTTAAAGGAAGGGGGTGAATGTCATGATAAACTCAAGAGTTGGGATATTTAGTGTTGATTTCTAATTCATTGAATGTTCTTTTACAAACAAGATCTCCTAGTAGAGTGTCCATGATGTTTTCTAGAACTCAAGACAAATGTGCTACCTGTGGAAAAATAGCATACCCTCTTGAGAAGGTAAGACTATTTGAATTAGTAGTTCCATTTGCACTTTTCTTGTATATTTGTTTGTAATGTACCTTATTTAGAGAAGAAAATTTCTTTCAACATAAGGCAAAGATAAGTAAAAAAGCTTTGTTACCCTTTGGTTTCCAATGCCTTAATATATCTATATGGATATAGAGGATTGTTTCATGTTATTTGTTTATTTGTACTCTGGTAAAATAAATTGACAAGAAAACATATTTATAAGAGAAGTGGTCTAGACAAATCTAGTAGTTTTAATTGGAATGAGATGGCACTCATACCAGTATGGGTTGCCCCCTCTTTAGGGACATGCAGTGGGCTTTCACCATTTTCCTGCTCTTAGAGGAAGTGATTTTGAGTAATCCCTCGCCCACTGTATGAGAAACCTGGGGATGTTATAACTAGGCTCTGGAGAGAACTCATATATATCTTCATCCTCATAATATATATATTTTTTTGTTGGAAAATTCAATGTATGCAGACTTTGCAATCTTCTCTAAAACATTTGCATTAAAATTTTGCAATGAGTAATTATACCATGGGATTTGGATACTATTTGAAGTACCCTAATCTCAAGGTGAGGCATGGATTTTCTACACATGGACTAATTAATGTTTTTGGTTACCACCACTCTTCCACCAGTTTCAACTCAATGATTGTTGCTAGGAAATTATCTAAATGGATACATTTTATCCCTTGTTTCAATGTTGTACAATGTTATCATAGGGGTTATCCATGATGATAAGAAGCAATTACCCTATACTTGCATGAGTATGAACTTATATTATCTATCTTGCAATCAAAGATGAAGATTAGGTGGCCATTTTTTCTTCTTGTAAATCACGTCTTCAAGAATTAGGGACTTCTTTTTTGCTAAAAGTTAAAACTAGGTGAATCATTGTATGATTCATACTGCAAACTAGTTGAAGTAGAAAGTCCACTCCCAAAGAGAAACACTTCCAATGAATGTAGAAGAATTCTAGCATCTAATAGACTCTCCCACTGTGAGTGCAATGTTGTGTTCTCTCCCACTGTGAGTGCAGTGTTGTGTTTTGAAGGTCTAATTGGGCCTCTAAGACTTGTTGATTATATCAATGCTTGTTTACCACCCTGTTTTCTTAATGCAAAATGATAAATTGCACCCTTGTGAAAAAAACCCTTCCAGCTATACTAATCACCCATTGATGAGAGAATGGAAGATCTGGTGAACACACCATTATCTTTTGAAGATGCACTTGTTGCTTTGTTTGACCACAATGATCATACACTTCAAAGGCATGTAAAAAACTTGTAAAAACATTGTTAGGAATCCCTAGGTTACACCCCTATCATCCTAAACTAGCCTAGCTACCATCCCCTTCGGCCCTAGCCAACTTATCCCTCAACGCAAGGCCATTTGCATCACTGATTTGGCCTCTAGAACCTAACGGCATGTGTTACACTCACCTTGGATTGGATGCTTTCCTCCATGATCCCAAGGCCATAAACCTTCAACACAAGGGCTCTAGGCTCCTTATTCAACCATCTTCATACCTCTCGGCCCTCCATAAACTCTTAACTGCAAATTCATAAAGGAGGCAACCATCACCATATTTCCTTAGCTCATTTGACCCTACACCAACCTACCAACATCCCTTTGACACCTAAGCTATCAACTCTCAAACTTTGCACACCCTAGGCCCTAATACAGTCCCAAAGATCATTGTTGATTGAAATTTGTCTGGTTTGTCTTCCCATAATTTCATCCTACCACAAGGCACCTACTTTATGGTGATTGTCTTATCATCCAACCATATATTGGACACCTGAAACATAAACACAAGAAGATCATAAAGCTTTACCATCTAATCTATTTTGGATGCTTATTTAATGGTAAAGATCAGTATTATTAATCTCTGCAACTTGTTGGCATTCTTCCCATAAGAATGACATATGTATTTATCCTTTGACTGGGCATCTTGAATAACACTTGTCATCATATTTATCTTGCGTACTGTCATACTGAAAATTGCATTCTTGAGTTGAAGATTTTTATTTTGATTTTCATTGGAATTTGGCATACCTAGGTATTATCTTTGTCCCACAGTGATACTTGGCATACATATTGATTAATTGATTGCTTCTATTATCAGTATAATTTCATAAGTGCAAGTTTAGTATTGGAAACTTTCCCATAAACCAAATCTGAATGACATATCACTACCTTGCAATTGCAATACTGACATTGGGATTGTGTTTATACTTGGTGCAAAAAATTTGGAATCCTTTTCATCACTCTTGAAGTAAATAAATTGGAGATAGCATGCATATTGAAACATAAGAAGAGCTGCAATTTCCAACAGCAGTACATGCTATGACAATCATATCTGTTTTGTCATTGGGTTTGCTTGAGGCATACATACTATGCACCTTTGAAATTTACATTTGATTTAATACTTCATTTTTGGAAATTGTCTTGGTCAGCTTGATAGTTTTATTTCCTTGATATCTACAAGAGAATCGTGTTATTTTAAGCATTTGATGAGTTTTGGAACCATTCTGGAACATAACTACTATATAGTCAACAAATATGAATCATTTGGGCATATTGATTTAAAACTGGGAATCACTGACAGTGTAAATTCTCCTTCCTTTTGGCAAGCACTATAGATCAATATTTGGAAACATATTTGTGTTTGGCATCACTAATTTTTTAGTACTTGGGGCATATTGCAGTTGTGTGAAAGTCATTGTTTACATTTACACCTGATTGCAGGATTCATATGACATACATTTTCTTTGGCTTCGTATGACATACGTGATTGCAAGATTCTGTTTATGCAGCCATAAAATATAATTCACAACAATTTAATTTTACAGGTTGATAAGTGCAGCTGAGCAAAAAATAGACTCACTTCTTCCTTCCTTTCAAAAGCAGTTGAAGATGCCAAACCTAGAGTACTTGAGTACCTCTGGGATTACTCACTTGATAGAGGTAAGCATGAGTTAATGTATGAAGTATCTTGTTGTATATAGGATTTTTAAAAATTGTCATAGTGATACTAAAATGAGCTAATAAATTATGAACATATAATATCAATGATTTTTCATTCTGAAAATTGCATTCTTAAGTTGAAGATTTTTATTGTGATTTTCATTGGCATTTGGCATACCTGGGTATTATCTCTGTCCCACAATGATACTTGGCACACATATTGATTAATTGATTGATTCTATTATTAGTATAATTTCATAAGTGCAAGTTTAGTATTGGAAACTTTCATATAAACCGAATCTGAACTACATATCACTACCTTGCAATTACAGTACTGACATTCGGATTGTGTTTATACTTGGTGCAAAAAAATTGGAATCCTTTTCATCACTCTTGAAGTAAATAGATTGGAGATAGCATGCATATTGAAACATAAGAAAAGCTGCAATTTCCAACAGAAGTACATGCTATGACAGTGATATCCGTTTTATCGTTGGGTTTGCTTGAGGAATACTGTGCACCTTTGAAATTTAAACTTGATTTAATACTTCATTTCTGGAAATTGTTTTGGTCACCTTGACAGTTTTATTTGCTTGATATCTACATGAGAATCGTGTTATTTTAAGCATTTGATGAGTTTTGGAACCATTCTGGAACATAACTACTATATAGTCAACAAATCTGAATCATTTGGGCATATTGATTTGAAACTAGAAATTACTGACAGTGTAAATTCTCCTTCCTTTTGGCAAGCGCTATAAATCGATATTTGGAAACATATATGTGTTTGGCATCACTGATTTTAGTACTTGGGACATATTGCAATTGTGTGAAAGTCATTGTTTGCATTTACACATGATTGCAAGGTTCGTATGACATGCATTTTCTTTGGCTTCGCATGACTTACGTGATTGCAAGATTCTGTTTCTGCAACCATAAAATCTAATTCACAATAGTTTATTTTTACAGGTTGATAAGTGCAGCTGAGCAGAAATTAGACTCACTTCTTCCTCCCTATCGAAAGCAACTGAAGATGCCAAACCTAGAGTACTTGAGTGTCTCTGGTATTAATTACTTGATAGAGGTAAGCATGAGTTAATGTATGACATATCTTGTTGTATATACCATTGCGTAATTGTTTTTTTATTTCTTGTACACCAAATAACTGCATGAAATATAATACATTAATGTGTTTTGAATCATGATTGTTTTGAATTCTTAATTTGAATTTGTTAGATTAGATTTTCCTATTTTACACGTGAACTTGGTTATTGTTCTACTTTACAGTTCATTGTTTTTCTATTGAGATTTTTTTATTGGATTTTGCAGGAGTGAACTTAACTAAGTGGGCCATTAAGTATGAAAAGCCTGTTGCCAAGGCTTTTCCATTGAGTATGAAGAGCCTGTTGTTGAGGCTTTCAAGCTGCTAAGTATGGGTTAATTGAAGCTGCCACAGGATGTAAGTATGGCTTAGCAGCTAAGTACAAGTGAGATGGTTTAGCCATTGTAAAATTTTGAAAAGTCATCGATGTACTAGATGATTTTCATGCTGAGACTTTTCCATTGAGTATGAAGAGCCTGTTGTTGAGGCTTTCAAGCTACTAAGTATGGGTTAATTGAAGCTGCCACGGGATCTAAGTATGGCTTAGCAGCCAAGTACAAGTGGGATGGTTTAGCTATTGTACTATTTTGAAAAGTCATCGATGTACTAGATGATTTTCATGTAAAATTATATGGAGATAGTTTTTGAGAAAACTCATATTTATTGTAATACTTGACATTTCATATATATAATATAGTTTGTGCAGTTTAAAACGTATATAGTTGTACATTATATTTTTTATAAGTGTTGTAATTAACTAATTAATATGACAGTGCATAATTCACACGTGTATTAGATGATGATAAATAATGTATGATTCTTTTTTTAATTTAAACATGATAACATATTAAAAATTTATATTGATTGATAACAAACACAATTAAAACTATTAAAATATAACAACCACATAAAAAGACTAAAAATGACTAAATTAGTGGCCAATAAATGAGATTAATGACCAAAATCAGCATATAAAATGACCAAAAATTGATAGATATGTGACCAAACAATGAGATATAAATGACAAAAGAAAATGACCAAAATTCGCATATCAATGACCAAAAAACAATTTTGGTGGCTAATATATGGTCTTTTATTACGCGACCAAATTTGGTCATATTCTAGTTTGTCATGTGGTCATAAATGTGGTCATATATGTGGTCATTTATTCAAATATATGACCAAATTAATGACCAACTGACAAGCTATAAATGACCAAAATAAAATGACCAATTTTGGTCACGTAATAAAAGACTGTAAATTAGCCACCATTGATTGCCAAACCAAAAATGGTCATTGATATGCAGATTTTGGTCTTTTTTTGGTCACTAATCTCTCATTTCCCACTAGTGATGGTTGCGCTGTGTAGTTTCTTGGGTTCAAGCTTTTTCTAGACGTTAATGGAATCCTTATTGTTTTCTTCAAAGGTGTGTTGGAGGTTTTTCTCGGTGTTGATGGCCACCACAAGTCACAACTTTGTTGGTTTACTATGTATCGAACCCAAGCTATCGTTTAGTGGCCTTTCAACTACCTTAACCAGGTATGCTCAGCTTAGTTCTATATAGTTTTACATTCTTTTTCTGACTCTTGAACAAACAAATGGTTGACTTGGGTTTTGGTTTAAAATGTAGGAAGGGGAGGAATAAGGGCATCCCATAGGAGCCGATCCCTGACCCTCTATGCATTCGGATAAGGTAATGTAACTTTACTTTAGTCATTTTTCTTTCGCAATTTATAATAATAATTGTTGTGGTTCTGACTGTATTGTTGGTGGACGCAGGTTATCGGGAAGATGACGAGGGTGGCGACAGGGTCACCTCCCCCTAGGCCTGCTACTTCCCAACCCAAAGGTGAGTGTAAATAAAATTTACTCTATTAACCCTTATCTACGATAATATTTGCATAACCAGCATCTGACTCTTTCTTCATTGGCTGATGTTGCATGTGGCTCTTGGTGTGGATGTTTCCCGTCTGAAACAATGGCCTGTATGGCCATGAGGTAAGGGTTAATTGATTAACAAGGTGTCTAATTTTGTGGCTGTATAGTAACCAGGATTTCGCCACATTTCAAGATAAGTTTGGACTTTCATTTTTGTTTAACCCCTATGGGTTTTCATTCTACATAAAAGAGGGCTCGCAGCTTCTCTGTTCCATCGTTGTCTTAAATATTTTTATACGTGTATGCTTTGAAAGGATTGTGGATGCCATCTTCGATGGTATTACAACCAATCTTGTTTCAACATTGATGTAAACTATTTTACATGTTATTGTTTTAAGTAACAATGGATGCCATCTTCGATGGACTTACGACCACCCTGGTTTCGAACCCTATATGGTTAATTTGATATTTAAGCAAATAAAACGACCCCGTATGGGTCTATACCAACTTATTGTTTGTGAGTTTTTTGTTGCTGTCAATTATAATACCTATCATAATTGTGTTTATACAATGATTGCCATTTTACAATGGTATTTCTACCACATATTGGATATTAAAGTTTTCGATGTTAATGAAATATATAGGATCTTGATTTATATGTAGCATTGATTTTATTTTAAATAAAAGTATAAGCCTCGAGTTAGATACCCAAAATAAAAGGTTGTGCAAACACGAGCTAGATTCGTGAGCTAAGGTTATAATCAATCTAAAGGATTTAGTTCTATTAAACTTGACTTTAGTCATGGACTGCTAGTTAATTGATAGTGTAATTGGATTTGGATATTATTTTATTATATTTATAATTGTTTTCATTGATCAGCATTTGGGGTTTTGAGATGAGATAAAGTTTATATGACTTTAGCTTGGATTTAAAAATCCCCTCAGCTCTTATTCTGTCCATTTAAGCAATTCATAAATAAATAGTAAATATAGTTCTTTCAATTTACAGGTTATGCGAATGGATACTTTGTTGTTTTATTTGATTTGGGTTGATTAATCATTTTCTGTATGAGTTTGTTATGTGAACTAGTGTAATCCATATTGTAAATTAACTAAAAAATTGTATGACTCTAGTTTTGAAATAGTTCATTCTAAATATTGTTTTGAATCATAAACAAGCATAATCTAGAGTATTTAACCAAATCTATGATAGTCCTTCATTTCGATTTACTAGTCGTGTTAATATTACAACATTATACGAATCTTTGATTCTGGTATGGATGCACAAACATAGATTCGTTAAGAAGTCTCAAGTTCATGAATCCACGAATACTAAATAAAATCAGTTTACTTTACATGAATACATCAAATAGGAAATATATTTGAAACAAATGCATCGTAGGAAAGACATTTGAAACAGATGCATAGTAGTTTTACTGTAAAAATAAATGAAAACGATTCTTAGTTAACTTGCGATTTTTACTTTAAACAAATTTAGAAAGATAAGAAGTAGAATAGAAAACTTGACACCACTGTCGGGAAAACACAAATTGAAATAGTCGTGCCTCCCAACCAACTCTTAAAGCGACCAATTCTTACTTGCTCCAGAACCTTCGAGCCTGTTCGTTGTACCACGAAAGCAAAATCCACTTAATGTGTCATCGCTTGCATTAAAATATCAGTTCTCCGTCCACTGCTAGCCTCTTGCTTGTTAAATGGGCATACTATTATATATTATTTTTCCTAAGACTTGGTCATTTACGAGCCTATTGCTATTTAGTACTCCACAAGGAGTTGCGATCTGATTTTGGGGAGGATGCCTCCAACATCTTGAGTTCTCACTGGCCATCTTTAGCCACTTGTCTTCTCCTCTTGTGGGTTAGCAAACACTCTTTTAACAACTATTCCACTTGTGATTCTCTCTTACATTTTTAATTAATAAAATAAAAATAATCATTACATTTGTTTTTTACTTTATTGTCATAAATATTTTTAAAAAAAATTTAAAATATAACAATTTATTTAAATTCAATGTATTACATAAAATAACTTTGAATTCCATTTTATATTTTAAAGAATTATATTTAAACTTTACGATTTTGAAATTAACATTTTAAAATATAAAGTAATCATTTTTATAAAGATGATTATTTTGAAACATGTTTCCATAAAACTTGTGTGTGGAAAAGTAACTCTAAAATTCAAGCATGAAATTAAAAGTCACGAAGAAGTATTGCTTTATTGGTCTTGATTACGATATTGTAAACATAACATATTTAAGATAATATATATTTTTGACTCGCACAAGAAGCTAGACAATGCGTTCGCACTTGTACTGTTTCCATGCATGCTCACGGGTAGATGCTCTACATCGTCCTTATGTACTAACAAACAACCTCTCTTCTTATTAGTTCCTACCTTTAGGCTAACAAGGACTGGGTTGCCCTCGTTTTAATAAGGCAACACGAAAACCAAGATAAATTTTAGAAATTTGTACTAAGTTTAAATTCAAAAATATATAACACTTTTTTCTTCGCCTATCAAAATAACAACGTCGTTTTCTTCACCTATCAGAAATTTATCAAAAATTTGTACTTTCTTATTTGGCCTCATATCAAGGCAAGCCTACATTTTCAAGTTTCAAACTTAGGATTTCTTCATTTAAAACTTGAAATATTACTTTGTTGGTATTCCTTTGGAAGTAATGCTAGTAGTGATATTAACATTACTTCCCAAACATTTAATATTTAATGTTCAGAGCAGTGACCTCTTCATACAACCTTTCATTGCCTTAATCTTCCACCGCCTTTAAACCTTAATCTTCCACCGCACTCCTCCACTGACCGCCCTCCTCCACCGCCCACACAAACCTAATCTACCACCAGCCACCGCCCTTCTCCAAGGGAAAAACCTTAAAATAGAGAGCATGCTCTCATTTTCTTCTCATTTTCTTCTCATTTCTTTGGAAGTAATGCTAGTAGTGATATTAACATTACTTCCCAAACATTTAATATTTAATGTTCAGAGCAGTGACCTCTTCATACAACCTTTCATTGCCTTAATCTTCCACCGCCTTTAAACCTTAATCTTCCACCGCACTCCTCCATTGACCGCCCTCCTCCACCGCCCACACAAACCTAATCTACCACCAGCCACCGCCCTTCTCCAAGGGAAAAACCTTAAAATAGAGAGCATGCTCTCATTTTCTTCTCATTTCCTTAATGAGAAAATTATTTTCTTTAAGCATGGGGTTACAATAATGGCGGCCATTGGACAACTGTACCTGTTGGACATCCAAAACCAATTTCAGGAATATCATGTAAGTTACAAGCAAATGTAACTCAACTTTTTTACAAGAAAATTTATGTTTTTTTGCTATATGTACTTTGAAGAGCAAAATGCAGATGTTCAAGCTCTATAAAATATAAAACATGAAAACAATTTGAAAAATGGATGTGGAGTCCTTTGTTACAGACTTCAAATCAACCAAAAGTTGACGTTTGTTGTAATATAATATAAAACTTGAAAACAATTTGAAAAAATGGATCTGGGGAGTCCTTTGTTACAAACTTCAAATCAACCCAAAGTTGAGGTTTGCAATGAAGCACCTCAAAAGCAAATAATGATATACTGCTTACTTGGCTTAAAACATTGAGTCTTACCCGAAGCCAATGGGTCCTACACGGAACCATTTATCGAATTTGAATTGCTATCCTATAATTTCCTTCCTCTTATAGTTTCTCTCCACCGTAGCGATTCTTTTCTCATTTGGAGCTCATTTGGAGCTCACGAAAGAACTTGTTTAACATTATTCGCATGGTTTTCTGGTAGGAAAACTTGGCATCACTATGTTAATTATAATCCTCATATTTTGCGAGATGGAGACGTTGGTCTCACAGTCTCACCGCAAATTCTTTCAACGACTAGGGCTCTCATAGGTGCTCTAAGTTACGAAACAAATTTTCCTGCAAAAATAATGCACCAGACTGATAACGATTGTGGCTTACCACTGAGAAAGAACCATATATAGCAAACACATGCAAATAATCAGGGAAAGTATTTACAATTTTTCTGGTATACTACATCATGAAAGGCTTGAGGGGTCAGACTTACATGCCCATTTTAAGGTAGTATATTGTAGTATCAATGCACCAACTAGTGATAGATGCTCAACAGTTCACCGGTAGCCCAAGTATTACCAGTGCAAGGAGCACCAGTCTCATTTCCAGCATAAGTTGAACAGGTTTATTAGGCATTCATTCCCATAATCATTGTAACATGGGCATTCAGACACATTGATTCCAATTAGCATCAGTCCCCGCAGGTTCATTTCTAGGAGTTGAACCAGCATAACCGGTCCAAGCATCATAATGTCCATGCGTGCAGGCTTGGCGAGGGTGGAAAAGCCAAGTTATCTAAAACCACGTTGTTTGAAGTAATTCAACTGCTTAAATTTGGACTCGACACTAATCTAATAAAAAGAATGTGGCTTGAGAGTTAAAATGGACACGCTCATGTATGCAGCTCAAAACCCTCCTCCTTCGCAAACGAAATGGTTGTAAGGTAATTCTCTTGGGACAGAAGAGTCAATAAGTCTGCTCTCTTGGGACGAGATCCTTAGGATTAAACCTGGAGCATAATTCCCAGCATAATTAGGAGCAAAAGGATTATTTCCATCTAGAAAAAGCATTATGATAAGTAGCAACCGAACCGACATTATTTCCATAAGCAGTTGAAGGGGCAACATTCCAAGCATTTCCATAAACAGTTCCGAGAGCAGTCCCAACGTTATTATAATTTCCAAAAGTGTTTTACAATCATTCATCCATTCTCAGCATCCTAATTTCCGGCATAATTCCTAGCATAATGAAATGGAACAGAGCACTAGTCTACTATGGAACCCAACAAAAGGAAGGCGACTCTCGCCAAAGCTTAGAGCCATCCATCCACCTTAAACCTTAATCCATTACTTCGTAAACCATTCTTGATTTGAACTAGTCCCCTCAAGTTCCTACTATTAGTTGATGATACACAATCTTAGTCCATCAAAAGGAGATACCGACTCACTATCTCTGGAGGTCTGAGACAAGCAGTTAGCCCATCGCTACTATAAAACGTCACCATTAAGCTATGATCATGTAAAGAGTTATAACTCCCTTGGCCTCAAGTCTACTCAATTTTTGTTACAATTACAAAATAATGTAATCCTGAGCAAGAACACTATAGTGAGGTGACCAACAACCTGTTTAGATCAGGAAGGAATGCATGAAAGAATACATGGTCGTTATTGGCCTATGGAGCAATGACCTCCACCGATAGCATAGGCGAGCCACATTTGTCTGCGTAGCTTTTATGCATGGATCAAACGTGTCATGATGCTTCCAGTTGCATGGTTTGATTGTTTCCATGTGGTCGTTCTGGTGCATGGCCTCAACGTGGTGATTGGTAAGCAAGCATTTCAATATTCGCTTAACATGCATCATATTAGGTGTCCATTTTAGGGACTTTAATATTATTAATTGCATCGAGTTACCTGCATTGAGTTACATGCATCCTATTAGGTGTCCATTTAGCCTGAATGGACCCAATTGCATCATTACATTCTCAAGCATCGCGCCCATTATATGTTAAAGACAATTATAAATTTAATAATTGATCCCGTACCATTATATCTTTGGTAATGAACTTTGATATCATTTTTCGAGGCTGAGCGAGACAGTGAACAACTCTACACAAAAAATCGACACTTGTAGGTGTAGTTATATAACATAGAGCAGTAATTTCAAGCAGAAATGGCTACCTGTCTATATCAATGTGGCTATACTCTTTAGACGTTGGGAATTACTTATTGACTAAAAGGTGAGCCATCCTCATCGGTTTATAACTAGCAACAACCATATTAATAAGATTAATATGTTTGGAATACGCCGAGAGGAATATATCACCAATGAAGTTAATTTAATAGTTGTATCATGATTGGAGTTAACCTAATAGTTAATCTAATAGTTATCCAATATAATTGTGAATAGAGTTAAAGTTAAGCTAATAGTTGTAAAATCATTGGATTTAAACTAATAATTGTATCTAATAGTTAATTTAAAAGTTAATATATCAACTATTACAGTTCAATTAAAATTTGTGATTGGAGTTGAAGTTAAGTTAAAGTTGTATCATCATTGGACTTAACCTAATAGTTATAAAAAAATTCCCTAAAGAATGTGTCAATTACTTGTATTTAATAGTTAATCTAACATAAAAACCACTTAAGTTGTGGTTGTTAAGCTCATAGTTGTATCATCATGTTGGAGTTAAGCTAATAGTTGTATTTAATAGTTAATTTAAAAGTTAATATAAATCTATTGTAGTTAATAAAAGAGATTCGAGTTATCTTGACTTCTAGCTTCCAAATGGAGTTGGACTAAGCCTTATGCACATTAACTGGACTCCCAATTGGTAGGTGGAGTTTGAGTGTCACATCAGTTGCACATTACCATGCCACTAAGTGCACTTATCACATGAGTTAAGAGGAATTGATTAGGAGTTCAGAGGATTTTATTAGGAATTATACTATCACACGAAATGCACTTTACTTCAACTCCCAACTGTAAAATGCAGTTTGACTAATTAACTCGACTTCAAGGTGCTAGTTTATAATTGTTTATAAGGAGCTCGAATGATTAATAGTTAATTTAAAATTTAATCTAAATCTATTGTGGTTAATAAAAGAGCTTTGAGTTATCGTGACTAAGCCTTAAGCACATTAACTAAACTCCCAGTTGGTAGGTGGAGTTCGAGTGTCACATGAGTTGCACAATACCGTGCTACTAAGTGTAGTTATCACATGAGTTTAGAGGAATTTATTAGGAGTTCAATCTATTTTATTAGGAGTTCAACTCTTACATGACTGCACATTAGCTAGACTCCTAGATGCCAAATGTAGTTGGACTAAGCCGTAAGTAATTAGAGTTGAAGTTAAGCTAATAGTTGTATCTAATAGTTAAGCTAATATAAATCTATTGTAGTTAATAAAAGAGCTATGAGTTATTGTGACTTCTAGCTTCAAATGGAGTTCGACTAAGCCTTATGCACATCAAATGGAGTCCCAATTGGTAGGAGGAGTTCGAGTGTCACATGAGTTGCACAATACCATGCCACTAAGTGCAGTTATCACATGAGTTTAGAGGAATTTATTAAGAGTTCGAACTATTTTATTTGGAGTTCGACTCTTACATGACTGCACATTAGCTAGACTCCTAGATTCCAAATGCACTTGGACTAATCCGTAAGTAATTAGAGTTGTAGTTAAGCTAATAGTTTTAAAATCAATGGAGTTAACATAATAGTTGCATATAATAGTTAAGCTAATAGTTATCCAATATAACTTTGATTAGAGTTGAAGTTAAGGTAATAGTTCTAGACACATTTATGTTAAGCTAATAGTTGTATCTAATAATAGATGGAGTTAAGCTAGTAGTTGTATCTAATAATCGAATAGTTGAAGATTAATTTTAATTTTTACAACTATCACTAACTCTACTTATCACATGTTAATTAAATTATTTTTTATTTTTTTGAAATTATTAATTATTAATTTTGGACGACACTCATATAATCAATCTACATAGTACACTTGTCTCATTCTCATTTAAAATCTTGGATGACTACTATAGAATCAATCTGGACAGTACACTTGTCTCATTCTCGTCGGTAGATAAAAAAGCATAGATGGTAGTCCACACCAAAATTCTAACATATATATGCCTATCAACGTAATTAACATTATAGGGTCGTGATTCTATGGAACAATTATGTACTTCATTTTCAATTTTTATTTTATAGTTGAAAAATTTGATAGTATTTTTTTTTATCTGTTAAACAACCAAACATTAAAAGGGATCAAATGATTTTGAATTAATTAATTTAGATTTATTTTAACTTTTAAATTATCATATAATCAATTTTACACTGTAAAAACTTTGTATTTTTAGGAATTTTTGCTTAGATCTGAAGTTTAGGTAAATTTATGGTAATTTAAGAAAGTGCAATTATATTTTACAATTAATTATTTCCATTTTAATTAATTGAAATATTATTTTGATTTTGAATAAAGTTTGTATTTTTAATAATTTCGTGATTAGATTTAAAGTTAAAATAACTTTATGGTAATTTAAGAAAGTGTACTCATATCTTACTATTAACTCTTACAATTTTAATTAATTGCAATATCATTTTGATTTTAAAATTTAAAATTTTGTTTATTTAATATTTTATTAATTTATTAAAATTTTATTCCATTTTTTTCTAAATAATTAGAATAAAATAAGATAGTAATGTCTTTGATTAAATAAATTGATTATTTTTATAAATATATATGTACTAACAAAATAAAATAAGATAGTAATGTTCTTAATTAAATAAATTGAGTCTTTTTATTTTTATATATATACTAACAAAATAAAATAAGATAATAATATCCTTAGGGTGTGTGCAAGAAGTTGAGGGACCTTTTAGATGCAATGGTAGAATGAAGTCAATCACGCTTGATCCATAAAATAGAAATCATCCCAAGCAATCCCGACCCTGCCAAGCCTAATCCCAAGGCTGCCAACATGCATGCCAATTAGGATAGTAGACTAAAACGCGCGCGCGTTTTGTTTCACTAAAACGCGCTCCCGTTTTGCTTCACTAAAACGCGCTCCCGTTTTGCTTCAATAAACTTAGTACTAGAGTTATGTTTATAGGTATAAAGTTTTATTTATA
>LPNX011206239.1:0-39953 GCA_001517045.1 Pseudotsuga menziesii | reverse complement strand
CATGGGTAGGTCGAATGGTCTTTGGTTAAGAGTGACCCAACCTCTACAGCAACGACATTCTGATTTTCCTTAACCACCATCCTTCAATTCCGACAATTTCGACAATTTCGATTGCTCCTCAACCTGCTAGTGCTTGTCAAATAGCCTAACCGTTGGCGCCAAACATTGAGGGTTTGGTGGGTTTTGGATATGGATATTGGTCATACCCGTTGAGGAGTTTGGGATAGATATTAACCATGGTTGCTTTCACAATTTCTCTATTTAATTTCCATAGCTTCCATGGATAAAGCAGCATTGGACAAAACCTGGAGACTTTTGAAGAGGCGGGTCGCGAATTCTGCACCTCTGGTGTCAACACCACCTTCTTTGCTTACAAAATCCCTGGTAAGTACTGTGAATTGATAAATTTTTAGTGAATGTTGGATAAAAACCCTATCCATCCCCTCACCAGAAAGTTTGTCTGCAGTTGTGGTCAATTTCCCTACATATGTGTAGGTAAGATATTTTTGCGAACTACAGAGATATAGCTTTGACATGTTCTACAAGTGTCAGGTGAGAGATGTCATTGATGTTTTGATCATTGGTCATCCACTTGATGACTAAATAATCCCTGAATACCTAAAGATTTGTAATTTTCAGATGATGGGCTAGTCTAAACAGAGCCCGAAGTGCAAGAAGCTCAGCTTAGTTTTTAGAACCCTGACCTGCATTAGAAATTAAATGAAAATAGTGTTGTTTTTGTAGGAAGAGGATGCCTCCAATACGACATATTATCATCCCTTTGGCATGCTCCATCCAATTAAATGTCTTGTCCACAGTCAACTTCCCAATTATCTATGGCTTAGATGGATTTCCTTGTGAATAATAGAACTGGGCAGTAACAATAACATGGGATGATACCTGAAAAGGGGGAGGAAGTCTTCCTTCAAATTGACTAAAGTTGCGCATCGGCCAAATGCTCCAAATTGAGATATAGTGAACATCTTGAAATTCCTTAGATTGGGGCATTATTGTGTCAATCCAGTTGCAGATATCCTTATAACATTGAACATAATAGCAACAAGAAGTAAATAGATGAGTAACATATTTTCTCTCCATTTTGCACAAATAGTATAGACTTGCACAATATTTTTGTTTCTCTTGCAAATAATCCCATGTTGGAACCTTTTGCAGAAGATTGAGCCACATGAATACCTTAGGTTTTTTAGGAGCTCAAATCTTCCAGATCAGTGAATACCATTAGACCGCAGCTTGATCCTCTATGGCCATCATCACCTATTACCTAATAACCCAACTTAAGAGAGTATTGACTGTCATTGGGCTTATTCTATAATTGTTTATCAGACTTTTCATGCAATCTAATATTACCCTACTTTAGCTCAGTGATAAACTAGACCAGATGTCAACATACATTTCCTCCAGACTTAAATTGTTCAAGTGTGCCATTAACAAATAGTAGACCATCATTTGTCATGGAATTGTTATTTCCCCATTACAGTATTCAATGTTGTTCATGGCTATGTCAATCAGGGTTCAGCATTTGAATTGATTCAATGCAAAAATATAACTTTGGACTCACTCTTACTCCCAAATTCTCAGGGTTTCTATGCAGATCTAATGTGGGGAGTCACTTTGTATCTGTTATCCAAAATTTTGTTTTGTGCAAAATATTAAAATAACCCTCCGATGAAGAGGGGAATAAACCCTTGGCTCATGAACATGGACCTCCCTAGAGCAATTATACCCCCTATATTCAAACACCAAGGGACCCTCGCAATAGTCCACTAGTTGAACATCCTCTGCTTCTATCCCTAGAGTTTCTATAGATGACATTTTTCATCACCATATGTATATATCATCCTCTGCTTCTATCCCTAGGGTTTCTATAGATGACATTTTTCATCATCATCATCATCATATATATATAATCCTCTGCTTCTATCCCTAGGGTTTTTGTAGATGACATTTTTCATCACCATATATAGACATCTCGAATTCTAGTGCCATTAAGTTAGCAAACTCATGACTTAACTTATCATCATTACAACCAAAAATGATAACCTCTACACAGACAACGGTAACTAAAATCCCACTCTTCTCTATTTTCAAATAGATATTTCTATTTGCAATGCATCTTTTGAAACCTTGTTGAAAGAGATACTCATCGAAGAGTTCATACCAAGCCCTTGGGGCTTGTTTTAACCCATAAAGATCCTTTTTTAGACTCCAAACATTGTCCTCCTTTCCATGCAACTTGAAACCATCAGGTTGTTTAGTGCATACTTCTTCATGTAAATCTCTTTTCAAGAAAGTGGATTTCACATCCATCTAATAATATACCTTGAAATTTTTGAAAGATGAGTAAGAAAAGAACATTTTGATAGCCTCCATTCGAGAAACAGGAGAAAACGTTTCATTGAAGTCAACTCCTTCAACCTATGCATATCCTTTGTAGACAAGTATAGACTTATTCCTTATTATTTCTCCTTCTTCATTCATTTTATTTATGTAAATCCATTTAGTTCCTATGAAATTCTTGTCCTTTGGGCGTGAGACTAATTCCCAAGTAGCAATATTTTTGTGAACTGTAGAGATATAGCTTTGACATGTTCTGAAAGTGTCAGGTGAGATATTTCATTGATGTTTTGATCATTGGTCATCCACTTGATGACTAAAGAATCCCTGAATATCTGAAGATCTGTAATTTTCAGATGATGGGCTAGTCTAAACAGAGCTCGGGGTGCAAGAAGCTCAGCTCAGTTTTTAGTACCCTGACCTACATTAGAAATTAAATGAAAATAGTGTTATTTCTGTAGGAGGAGGATGCCTCCAATATGACATATTATCATCCCTTTGGAATGCTCCACAACTTATTGAATGTGAAGTATTCCAGGATCCCTATCCAGCCCCTCACCAGAGAGTTTGTCTGCAGTTGTGGTCAATTTCCCTACATATGTGTAGGTAAGATATTTTTGCAAACTACAGAGATATGGCTTTGACATATTCTACAAGCGTCAAGTGATAGATGTCATTGATTTTTTGATCATTGGTCATCCACTTGATGACTAAAGAATCCCTGAATACTTGAAGATCTGTAATTTTCAGATGATGGGCTAGTCTAAACAGAGCTCGGGGTGTAAGAAGATCAGCTCAATTTTTAGTACCTTGAACTGCATTAGAAATTAAATGAATATAGTGTTGTTTTTTTAGGAAGAGTATTCCTCCAATACGAGATATTATCATCCCTTTTGCATGCTCCATCGAAAAAGGCCCAAGTAAATGTCTTGTCCACAGCCAACTTCCCAATTATCTGTGGCTTAGATGGATTTCTTGTGAATAATAGAACTGGGCAGTAACAATAATATGGGATGATACTTGAAAAGGGGGAGGAAGTCTTCCTTCAAATTGACTAAAGTTGTGCATCGGCCAAATGCTCCAAATTGAGATATAGTGAACAACTTGAAATGCCTTAGATTAGGGAATTATTGTGTCAATCCAGTTGCAGACATCCTTATAACATTGAATAGAATAAAAACAAGAAGTAAATAGATGAGTAACATCTTTTCTCTCCATTTTTCACTGAATAGTATAGACTTGCACGATATTTTTGTTTCTCTTGCAAATAATCCCATGTTGGAACCTTTTGCAGAAGATTGAGCCACATGAATACCTTAGGTTTTTTAGGGTCTCAAATCTTCCAGATCAGTGAATACCATTAGAACGCAGCGTGATCCTCTATGGCTATAATCACCTATTACCTAATAACCTAGCTTAAGAGAGTATTGACTGTCATTGGGATTATTCTATAATTGTTTATCAAACTCTTCATGCAATCTAATATGACCCTACTTTAGCTCAGTGATAAACTAGACCAGATGTCAACATACATTTCCTCCATACCTAAATTGTATATATGCCTTATTGATACATGTAGTGAACTATTGCTTATGGGAGAATATATTATTGTTCCATCCCATTATTGCATCCAAACCTGCCTTCACATGTGATCCATCCTAGACCTGACAAAGCAGGTGAGTGCCAATGATTGGAAAGGCCTGTGCTCAAGGCTTTCCAATTATTTGAAGCATGTTTGTGAATATCGACAGAGTTGTAGATCCAATCTAGGAATTTTAGGTTCCAAGTACTTCTGAACCTAAATTCTCTTCCATAGAACCTCCTTGGACATCAAGTTCTAAATTTTTTTAGCTGTCAATGCATGTGACCAAAAGTGAATAACTGCCTCTGATCCCAACCACCCTCATTCTTTGGTTTTGAGATTATTTGCCATCTTGCTAATGGAAACTAATATTGTCATATTTTCCTCTCCAAAGAAAATCAGAACAAATATTTCTAATTTTTTCCAAACCAGCTTGAAGAATGTGGGCTAGGAAGAACCAACACACTAGGATTACTTGTAAAACAGATTTGACAAGTATCAACTTTCATCCCCTGGACAACCATCTATGAAACCATATGTGAATTCTTATTTCTATTTTGTTTTCCAACCATCCCTAATCTTTTATGCCATAACCATTTGGTTTTAATATAAATCTATGTATTTTAGACCTTCCTGCAGGATCCACAGATATGAATTGGAATAGATGGATCAACCTTTTAGACATGTCCTCACTGATGTAGCTAAAACTAATAGAATATTTCTCTAGGTTGATCTCATACTTGATGCTGTGTAGTAAAGATGTAAAATTTCGCAAAACATCTTTGTCTCTTCAAGTGTGCCATTAACAAATAGTAGACCATTATTTGTCATGGAATTGTTATTTCCCCATTACAGTCTTCAGTGCTAATCATGGCTGTGTCAATTAGGATTCAGAATTTGAATTTATTCAATGCAAAAATATACCTCTCGAGTGACTCCCACTACAAAATTCTTAGGGTTTCTATGCAGATCTGACATGGGGAGTCACTTTGTATCTCTTATCCAAAATTTTGTTTTGTGCAAAATATTAAAATAACCCTCTGAGGAAGAGGGGAATAAACCCTTGGCTCATGAACAGGGACCTCCCTAGAGCAATTATACCCCTATATTCAAACACCTTTTGTTTCTCCAAGGGACCCTTGCTATAGTCCACTAGTTGAACATCCTCTACTTCTATCCCTAGGGTTTATGTAGATGACATTTCTCATCACCATATATATATATCATCCTCTGCTTCTATCCCTAGGGTTTCTGTAGATGACATTTTTCATCACCATATATAGACATCTCGAATTCTAGTGCCATTAAGTTAGCAAACTTACGACTTAACTTATCATCATTACAACAAAAAATGATATCGTCTACACAGACAATGGTAACTAGAATCCCACTCTTCTCTGTTTTCAAATAGATATTTCTATTTGCAATGCATCTTTTGAAACCTTGTTGAAAGAGATACTCGTCTAAGAGTTCATACCAATCCCTTGGGGCTTGTTTTAACCCATAAAGATAATTTTTTAGACTTCAAACATTGTCCTCCTTTCCATGCAACTTGAAACCATCAGGTTGTTTAGTGCATACTTCTTCATGTAAATCTCTTTTCAAGAAAGTGGATTTCACATCCATCTAATAATATACCTTGAAATTTTTGAAGCATGAGTAAGAAAAGAACATTTTGATTGCCTCCATTCGAGAAACAAGAGAAAAAAATTCATTGAAGTCAACTCCTTCAACCTTTGCATATCCTTTGCATACAAGTATAGACTTATTCCTTACTATTTTTCCTTCTTCATTCATTTTATTTATGTAAATCCATTTAGTTCCTATGAAATTCTTGTCCTTTGGGCATGAGACTAATTCCCAAGTACCAATATTTTTGTGAACTGCAGAGATATAGCTTTGACATGTTCTAAAAGTGTCAGGTGAGAGATGTCATTGATGTTTTGATCATTGGTCATCCACTTGATGACTGAAGAATCCTTGAATACTTGAAGATCTATAATTTTCAGATGTTGGGCTAGTCTAAACTTAGCTCGGGGTGCAAGAAGCTCAGCTCAATTTTTAGTACGCTGACCTGCATTAGAAATTAAATGAAAATAGTGTTGTTTATGCAAGAAGAGGATGCCTCCAATACGACATATTATCATCCCTTTGGCATGCTCCACAACTTCTTGAATGTGAATTATTCCAGGCTCCCTATCCAGCCCCTCACCGGAGAGTTTGTCTGCAGTTGTGGTCAATTTCACTACATATGTGTAGGTAAGATATTTTTGCGAACTACATAGATATAGCTTTGACATGTTATACAAGTGTCAGGTGAGATATGTCATTGATGTTTTGATCATTGGTCATCCACTTGATGACTAAAGAATCCCTGAATACCTGAAGATCTGTAATTTTCAGATGATGGGCTAGTCTAAACAGAGCTCGAGGTGCAAGAAGCTCAGCTCAGTTTTTAGTACCCTGACCTGCATTAGAAATTAAATGAATATACTGTTGTTTCTATAGGAAGAGGATGCCTCCAATATGACTAATTAAGAAATGTCCTCCACAACACCTCCAATCTGGAATCTGGATGGCAACATCAGGGAGCAGATGTGTATACAGGATGAAGTAAGGAAGGACCTGGATAAGAATGTCAAAACAAACCAAAGAAGGCAATGCCAAGAATCACCCTGAAGGAATCCAAGCCTATGGACGAAAAATATGCCATGCAGCCAGTCTATGGAGGATATGGAAGGCAATGATATAATTGTTTAGCTGTAGTCATCCTTAATGTCTATACTGTTATGTTTTTTTGTGTCTTGCTCAAAGGACAGTTTGTAAGCATCTATAGTGTAATAGGAATTGTGAAAGATGAAAATAAAGTAATAGTTATACTGAGAAAAAGAGAGCCAAAGGATCTTTGGGCTCTACCCAAAAAAATTGGTTTTTGAAAAATCGCTTGACCTCTGTAATAGCCTGCTGATTCAGCCGTTTAATACAAATACTCTTAGTTTTTGTTTAAAAAACAAAAAGAAACAGTGAAACAATGAGTAGTATAGGACAGACCTTTAATTTTGATAGGTGATTTCATTCAATTAATTTTGAATGCTAACATAAAGAAAAACCGCAACGGTGAGCAATTAGGGGTTGTCCTTTCATTTTGATAGTTGATTTCACTAGGGTACCTCTCTCAGAAGGGCACAACTTGTATTAATTTTCACATAGTAGTGGTTGTTTGACAATTGAATAAATATTTTTTATTGCCCCACACAACCTCTAGTATTGACTTGCCTCCTAATAACAGGTACCTCACTTGCCAAGTATTGACATTGTATCTATTCCATTGATATGACCCCATTTTGTAATATCCATTAATTATTAAATTCAAATATATATTTTATGTACATCTTGTGCAAAGTTAATTACATGGGTCTCTGGCACTATTAGAGATGGTATTGAAGTATGAATGAATAATTCTCAACTATTATACTTTAGTTTTGGGGCAGTCTTTTTAGTTCCAGTGACAAAATGAAAACCCTCCCTCGGAGAAAATAATCCTGCAAGCTGGCATAGGAATTTAAGACCCTTGTTATAAACAAAACTTTTTGAATTAAAATGATAGCACCTATGCATAAAAACCCAATGAACTAGAGTTTAGCTAAAATAAAATATTTTGTGCTAGTAAAAAGTACACTATTAGTTTTTAACCATCCAGAACAAAAATTTTACCATACCTTTTTGTAGGACGGGCTTTAAAATCCATTTAGTTCCTATGAAATTCTTGTCCTTTGGGCGTGAGACTAATTCCCAAGTACCACTTCTTTCAATTTGTTCAATTTCTTCCTACATGGCTTTATTCCTATACAAAGCGATGCAATAGGAGGAAGTTTGAGGCACATCTTGTCTCAGCAAGTTCCAACAACTCTAGCTTGAAGAATTGTAAAAAAAATGGCTTCAAGGTGATGATGGTTTATGATGATTAGTAGAACTAGTATTGCTACTTATGCTAGATATTATTAGAACTAGTAGTGCTACAGATTGACAACAGTGCTACTTATTAGTGCTACCTATTAGTAGAACTAGTATTGATACTTATGCTAGTAGTGCTACAGATTGACAACATGTCCCATGCAACAAAATTTGAGGAAATTTTATATGGAAAATTCTAGTCACTATAACTACTAAATTTGAGGAAATTTTCTAGCTCACTATGACATACTTCAAGACTGCCCCATACACAGTCCAATGTTAGCTCCAAACTCAGACCTCAGTCTGCTCACAAATTCGCCATTGTCTTGCTCAAATGTCTTCTTCAAGGCTGCTCCTGACCTATTGCTGCATCAGAATTTGAAAATGATTTATGATTAATGTTGATCCTTTGTGTTTTTTCTCTATGTATTGGTTTTGATGCATATCAATTAAAGAAAAGATAGATGAAAATAGTGGAAAGTTAGAGTTAACATATCAGTTTTATAATTGAATGCAAGAAATTGAATATGAGTCAATAGCATATTTTGACAACTGTTGACTACCATGCATATGACGAGAGAATAGCCGATGCAAAGAGCTTGCTTAAATATGCATGTCCATGTAATGATTGTTGTTGTGGGAATATGAGAAAAATACAAGTGATTTATGAACATATGCTAAAATTTGGTCATACTGGGATTAGCCCTTTCCCTCAAAATTATTATCTATATAGTTTACATTTGCATAGCATGAGAGACGTAGAGGTGCCAAACATAAACGACGAGTCAACAAACACAGATGGAGACTTCGGAACCTTAGATGAAGGGATTGAAGTTGATAGAATGTTGAATGAGGGATTCAAGGATGATGGGTAGAAGTTGATGGAGGATGCTTCAAAACATGTGTATGATACTTGCAAGTTCAGTCATTTAACAACAATTCTTGTACTCCTTAACTTGCAAACAGTGCATGGTTGGAAAAATGAGAGTGTTGATGAGTTATTGGCATTTTTACATGAGTTGTTGCCACCTAAATCCACATTTCCAACAAAACGGAGAGAATGTAAAACACAAATAAGTAAGCTAGGATTAGGGTATGAAAAAATCCATACATGTGTGAATGGTTGCGTATTATTTCGCAAAAATATTGCAAGTGAGACGGAATGTCCTAAATGTAAATAAGGGAGGTATAAACTAGGGTTGAAATCAAATTCAGCTCCTAGAAAGGTTCTTCGACACTTTCCACTAATCCCACGGTTGCTTCAAATGTATAGATGTCAAGACATTGCTGAGTTGATGCAATGGCATGCCCAAAATAAGAGAATTGATGGAAAACAACGATTTGTGGTAGATTCTAAGATGTGGATGGAATTTGACAACAGATGGCCCGATTTTTCCCATGATCCTCGTAATATGAGGCTTGGTTTAGCTCTAGATGGTGTGAACCCATTCTCAGATCAAAGTAATAAATGGTCAACTTGGCCGGTGTTTTTAATAAATTATAGCTTGCCTCCATGGTTAGCAACCAAACCATTCTTCTTGATGTTGTCAATGATTATACCAAGAAAGAAAAGTGTGACTTTAGATACAATTGATGTGTATTTAGAGCCATTATTTGATGAGCTAGCAGAATTGTGGAAAGGAATTTAAGCAATTCAAATTTTACGGGATGGCCATTCTATCCAGTTCACTTTAAGAGATTCTTTATTGTTTACGATACATGATCTTCCTGCATATGGCACATTGACTAGTCTAAATGTTCATGGATACCATGGATGTCTGGCTTGGATGTTTAAGGCTTTTGTGAGACACTCAAGTAGTTTGCATAAGTGCATTTATTGTGGACATCGTGCCTACCTTAAAATGGAGCATCCATATCATCGACAAAAGTCACGTTTCAATGGTCAAGAAGAGAATCATGAAGCACCATTAGCAATAACAAGTGATTACATTATTGAGAATGGAGTATATTAAGGATGGTAGAATTTGTGGTACTAAAAATGATCCACTTAATGATAGTGGTGTAAACAGATTGTGCATATTCTATAAGTTACCATGCTTTAAGCATATATCCATTAGGAATACTGTTGACTTTATGCATACTGAGAAAAACATAGCTTTTGCTATTATAGAAACTCTTTTTGGTGCATATGATACAGTGTCATCATTCCTAGACCTTGAAAAACTAAAGCTTCATTGAAATCTTTGGGTTGAAAAATGTGGTGATGGAAAATATAAAAATCCTATTGCTCCTTATGTGTGGACAAAGGAACAACGTGCACAGTTCTTAAAGTTGATGTCTCAGACTCGCTTTCCTACTAGATATGTAAGTAATAATATTAGAAGCCAAATCGACAATAATAGCTTAAGAGGCCTCAAGACCCATGACTATCATGTCATAATCGAGGATATTTTACCTATTGTGGTCATATCAAGTTTGGAAAACGGGCCAAGATTGGCAATTATAAGGTTGGGCCTAATATTGAAGAGAATGAGTTTGCATGTGCTAGATCCTTCAAACTTTGATAATTTGAGGGAAGAGGTTGTTGAAGTCCTTTGCTTATTGGAACGAGAATTTCCACCAACAATATTCAATATTTCTATGCATCTTCTTATACATCTAGAAAATGAACTAGAGCATTGTGGCCCAATAAGAACGAGATGGATGTATCTTATAGAATGATATATGAATCTTCTGAAAAAGTTTGTTCGTAATAAGGCAAAACCAAAAGGTAGCATGTGTGAGGGATATTTAATGCAAGATGTCATAGGTTTTTACACAGATTATATGAAGGATTTTAGCAGTGTCAATCAATGTGTATGGGATGATGATGAAGATTAGAGAGTTACAGGTGAAGTATTAGAAGGAAATGGACATCGCTTCAAGCTATCAAATGAAGAAAGAACTTCGATACATGCCTATGTTATTCAAAACACATCCACATTTGATAAGTGGCGCAGGTAAAATTTATTTTACATGATAAATTTTCTATTTAATTTCATCTAATAGAAATATTATTTTCATTCTTTCTATCATGTTTGTTCATATTCTATGCAGAAAATACAAAGAAGAGATTCAAATAGGGACACAACCATCTTGAAAGCGTAGACTTCAAGAATCTAATATTGGAGGTGGTCTGAATTTTCCAAAATTTGATTATTGGATTTCTGATGCAATAAATTATGCACAACAACAAGGTCAAGATCTAACAATTGAGGAAATGGATCTTTCACGACCTCCACATATATATGCTTATTTTTTCAGTGGGATGTGGGCCTATGGTAGTCATTTAAGAGTGGAAGAAAATGACACAAGAAAGGTAAATTGTGATTGTGTTGTTAGTGCTGAATTTCATCAAGACACTGGTAAGAATTTCTATGTTGGATTCATACAAGAAATTATTAAAGTTGATTATGGTGAAACTAGTCCTATATTATTAAATTGTAAATGGATCAAACCATCTGCAATACAACATGATGAGTATGGATTTTTACGTGCAAATACACATCAAATATTATCAAAGAACGATGAGCCGTATGTTTCCCCTCTTCAAATTAACCAAGCATTTCTAATTGATGATATAGCAAGCCTAGGATGGTCATATGTCATTCCAATGGAGCGTCGTTCAAAAAGAAAATTTATGCAATATGTTGATACAATCATCGATGGGCAGTGTAATAGTTTACAAGAAGCTTTGGAAGAAGAAGCTGAAGATGCCGATAGAGTATTTGAAGAGGAAACTTTTCTTCCCAATGAAGAGCTTGAGATAGAGAATGTAATGCATGGTCAGGAAAATGTATTGTATGAGGACAGTGATGAAGATGAAGCAGATGCTGACATAAGTGATTAGGATTGTGATCTTGATGGCAATGCAAATGATAATGATGATGATTTGTCCCATGACTTTATGGAATAAACTTTCCCTATGTAAATGGATTTTATTGTTTTGGCCATTGGGATTAGGTAGCCAAAGGGTTTTACTAAATTTTGTATGGAATTTATCATTAATGATATTTGAGATGCAACATTTTCATTTTTGTTTATGTTCATCTCTACATACACGATATATGTGGGTTATTATTGCCATGTTCTACTTCTTTTTAGTACTGTGATTCCAATGGGCTCTAGTTAGTGTTTTCTACTGTCATGAGCATTTGAATTTAGATATTTTATAGTCATTTTTTGCACATGCACTAATGGTTTTACTAAACTTTGTATGGAATGTATCCTTAATGATATTTGATATGCAAACTTTTCATTTTTGTTTCTGTTAATCTCTACATACACGATATACATGGGTTATTATTTTCATGTTCTACTTATTTTTAGTACTGTGATTCCAATGGGCTCCAGTTAGTGTTTGCTGCTGTCATGAGCATTTGAATTTAGATATTTTATAGTCATTGTTTGCATATGTGCTAATGGTTTTACTAAACTTTGTATGGAATTATCCTTACTTATATTTGATATGCAAGATTTTCATTTTTGTTTTTGTTCATCTCTACATGGACGATATACGTGGTTTATTATTGTCATGTTTTACTTCTTTTCAGTACTGTGATTCCAATGGGCTCCAGTTAGTGTTTGTTGTTGTCATGAGCATTTGAATTTAGATATTTTATAGTTGTTGTTTGCACATGCACTAATGATTTTTTTAAGAGAAATTTTGGACATATAGGCTATTAAGAATAAGGGGTTGAAACATAAAAGTGACCCCAACAAAGATGAAAATGTGACAGAATACGAGCGTGCTTGTAGAGACCACATCACAAGAAATGGAGAGTATTTGTCATCCCTTGGTTTTGGAAATAAGTAAGTAGTTACTCCTTGTACCTTTTCACTTCTATGCATATTTGATGAAAGTTTTATATAATCTATTTCATGATGTAGGTCATATATGATTTTGATTCTAATTGGTAATTTTTTTCCTTATAGGGGAATGTTGGATTCTACCAAAAATGATCATCAGAAACAAAATGTAAGCAAAGAAAAATCACTGCCAGCTCGTAGAAGCAAAAGCCTTGGTAGACCGATACATGAAGATGAAGTTAATGATAATAATGATCAAATTCCTCATATATCAGATGATAATGTCCAAGATTTGTATGAAAAGTGGCATCTTCTAGAGAATCAGGCTTGCGAGATCTTTTTTTAAAATTAAAGCAAATATTTGAAGGCTCATCTGAGGGGATTGGTGACCTAGCAAGTGCCACACCTGTTGAGGAGATTCCTGATCTAACTAGTGATAGAATTATTGAGGGGATTCGTGAGATACCTATTGCCACAGCTGTTGTCTCCAATTATGAGGAACCAATTAAGAATTCTTCCTTAGAAAAAACACCAATTACATCTCCTCAAAGGGATGTGCTAGGAAATGAAACTGCTATATCCACAAATATGAGTGGTTTTTCAACGCCCAAAACTAGTTCTAAAGATCCATCACCTTTCATCAAAAGACGCAGAATTATTCAAGGCTTGTATAGGAGCACACAAAGGGAAGCAAAAGAAAGAAAATCAGAGGGGAAGAAGGCTTACGTGGTTGAGGTAATAGATGGTGAGCCTACTGGACCAAATGCTTCAAGGTGGTCCTCAGAGTTGGGAATGAGAATAAGGTCTTATTTGGATGTTACCAAATCCACCTTTACAGATCAAGATCCAAGAAATGTTGATCTAGTGATCCAACAAATGGAAAATGTTTTTGAGACGGTTGGTGGTAGGATTTATGTTAAATATTACAAGTATAGAATGAGAGTTTTGATGAATAATTTTAGGCATAAATGCAGAAAATTAATCTTGGATGGAAAAGATAGGGAGAGCAGCTTGAATCCCAAACAGTGGGAAGATTTGAAGGAAAGTATGCGTGATGAAGAATTTCTGGAAAAGAGTGCAAGAGGGAAGAAAGGAAGAAATATTGTGAAGGATTGATATTTTTTGGGTCAGGGAGGGTTGAGAGCCAAACAACACATATGTGTAAGTATATGGTGCTTTTTCTGAATAATGTACATTGTGTTCTTCCATTTTGATTTGTCTATATTTCCAATACATTGTGTGTTGACAATGATTTGCGGGTTTAAGGAACTAATAGAGAACCCAATTTGAGTGAAATGACTCAATATATGGCAGACTTAGAAAATTCTAAAAAAAGAGGTCCTTGCCATCTGTTGAAGTTGAGAGAAGCCAAACAAGAGGCCCATCTACTGTTGAAAATATTAGTGAGGATTATAATAGTGCAATGAGTCATTGTATAATTGGGTTTCCAGAGAAGATGTCGACCATAGCCTCCTCCATTGAACCTCTTGTTGCTTCATTCAATTTAAATAAGGGAAAGACTATTGATTCAAATGAGGTAATCTAATTATCATTCCCTTCCAACCATTTATTCAGTTGATATTTTAATCTATGGATGTTATTTATCCATTTCACTTCACTCACGAAGCCTATTTTTTAATGTAAATGTTTGTCAATCATAGGAAAAAACCGTAATTATGGGTGGTGCAACACTATTGAAAGACCCAAAAGATGGCCATGAACATGCAAAGGTATGTACTAAATCAATTGGTATACTAGAAGGAATGAAGCCCTATATCTTAGAATATGGTTTAATTGGTATACTATTTTGTTTTTTATAGTGCTCAATAATTCTAGGGGGGCATGAAGTACTCCAGGAAGGTGAAACTGTTAAAATATTGGATCCATATGATGGTGCTATTGTTGGCATTGGACGAATTCATTCACTTTCTATGATCCATGGAGTGGCACTTGGTCTTGAAGATGCAAATGTCAATGTCATCAATGTCATAAGTAACATCCCACTTCCGTATGAATATAAAATAGATGGATGTCTCCGTTTGAAGGAGAAGGAAAGGAGTTTCGTTCGGTGGCCAAAGAAGTATTTGGAAAAGTAATCCAACTAGATGACTTTTTATGCTAGTTTAACTTGTTCGTTAATTTATTACTACTGTTGTTATTTATTGCCCTTGCATGCTTCAAATTTAACACATGGACCTTTGGGAGTGTTAAGTTGAAAGAAATGAAAAATTATGTGTTTACTTTATCTTGCATTGTCACAGCTATACGTATGTGTTTTTGGTATTACTATTGATGTTATTTACTGTCCTTGGATGTTTCAACATTAACACAGGGACCTTTGGGAGTGTTAAGTTGAAAGAAATGAAAATTATGTTTTTAATTTATCTTGCATTGTCACAGCTGTATCTATGTGTTTCTGGTATTACTATTGCTGTTATTTATTGTCCTTGGATGCTTCAACATTAACACAGGGACCTTTGGGAGTGTTAAGTTGAAATAAATGAAAATTATGTTTTGACTTTATCTTGCATTGTCACAGCTGTACCTATGTGTTTCTGGTATTACTATTGTTGTTATTTACTGTCCTTGGATGCTTCAACATTAACACATGGACCTTTGGGAGTGTTAAGTTGAAAGAAATGAAAATTATGTTTTTACTTTATCTTGCATTGTCATAACTGTACCTATGTGTTTCTGGTATTACTATTGTTGTTATTTACTGTCCTTGGATGCTTCAACATTAACACAGGGACCTTTGGGAGTGTTAAGTTGAAAAAAATGAAAATTATGTTTTTACTTTATATTGCATTGTCATAGCTATACCTATGTGTTTCTGGTATTACTATTGCTATTATTTACTATCCTTGGATGCTTCAACATTAGCACAGGGACCTTTGGGAGTGTTAAGTTGAAAGAAATGAAAATTATGCTACATATGTTACCACGTTCTTTTCTCCTTTACGTATGCTAGTTTAACTTGTTCGTTAATTTATTACTACTACTATTATTGATTGTCCTTGGATGCTTCAACTTTAACATAGATACCTTTGGGAGTGTTAAGTTGAAAGAAATGAAAATTATGTTATATATCTTACCATGTTGTTTTTTCCTTTACGTATGCTATTTTAACTTGTTTGTTAATTTATTACTACTGCTGTTATTGATTGTCCTTGGATGCTTCAACTTTAACATAGGGACCTTTGGGAGTGTTAAGTTGAAAGAAATGACCTTCCTTATACGATGATGATAAAACTTAGAATTATTGTATAGAACACATATGGACTATACCTTGAGAGAGAAGATAAAAATTTTACCCTTCGTCTTGTGGGTAAAATGGTTTTTTCCCCACCTTGATTGTACACATCGGTCTTGTGGGTATTTTCTTGTGGGTATTGTGTGTGGGTCTTATCTATCAAACAAGATTTCTTATCCCTTGGATTTAGGCATGTCTACAGGGAGCACAATATGAGTGCATACCACTTATCCAAGGAAGCACTTGATATGAAGGTTGGTCTTCTCTCCTTCTCAAAACTCTGGGAAGGAGAAATTATTGAGGAAGGCTTGATACAACTCTTTTAAGATTTTTTTTTTAGTATTTGTGGCATAATCATGTTTTACCATTTTCGAGTATGGGACTCTTTATCATGTCCTCTTGTATTAGCTAGGGACATATTCTTGTTTCGATTCCCCTAGGGTGTGTCTGTTCCACCCAAGAGGCCTCCTGGATAAGATGTCTAGGCTCATTCTGTTCTCCCTGTGGTGATGCTTTTTTTGTCTTTATTTGATATTTTGAGTTTTGTGGGTGGAGAGTTGTTGGGTGGAGGGTTGGGTTGATAGCTACTGCAAATGCAAATAGATTTTTTTGTTTTTTTATATATTTTTTGAGGTTGACAGTATTGATCCATGACCTTGTGGACTATATTTGTCTCACTCTGCCATAAATGGGTCATAGCATCAACTGAATGGATATTTAGTTTTGACATTAAGGAATCATTCACATTCTTTCCCATAAGGTGTTCACTTAATTTTTCATGAGGGTTTATGGGTTGGTTTCTGAGTTTTCTAGGAAAGTCAAATTCTTAAATCTCTCTCAGTGGTTTCATCTAGTGACAAATCCAAAACTATTTTTTTTTCCATTGACATGGAATTTTTCACAATGCTTTTACAGGGTGAGAAATCCAAAACTCCTTGCTTTTCCACCAAAGCAACAATTTCCTGTAATGCCTCTGTGCTATGCTTCCCCACATTATCCATGTCAGTCCCACCAAGTAATGACTTTAATGTCCCCTGAATTTTTGAACATCCAAAAACAACATAATTTTCTTGAGAGGATCTACCCATATTACAAATTCGTGCTTCCACATTCAAAAAATACCCAGTTATTAGATACTTAGTAATATTCTCCTTCTCTTCATCCCCTGCCTCACACAAATCATGACTACCTTTCACTTATTTTTTCTTATCCAACATAAATTTTGACACTGAACAAACTGCCTTAGTTACTGGATTCTTGCAATCAACTTGTGTCACATGCATCTCTACATCATTTACATCAATCACCAACTCCAACATCCTATGAATATTTACAAATGCGATATATTCATGTGCAGTTACTCTAGCATACTCACTTCTTTCATCTAGTGGGATAACACTCTCAAGGGAATCCTCTTTGACATGCTTCATAGCAGAACCTGACACCCAATGGCTTTCTGTATGTCCCAAAACATCTATCACTTCATGAGAAGATCCATTCACAGTGTTATTATCTCTTGCCCCCTCAACTAACCTATCCCTATTTCTTGAAAACTCACACATTTTATCTTCTGTGTTATCACTTGCATCCAAATTATTAAGGAAACCTACAAAGGTGCAATGTTTCTCCCCATCTACTAAATGGTCTAGCACTCCTTTCATTTTGGCTGCTAAATGATCCTGCTGAGAAGGCACTTTGGCATGCATTGTTGTCTGATATTCCTTTCTTACATCAAATATCAAATTTGGGATTTCCTCAATGTCTGCCAGAACAGTATGCTCAGGTGAAACAACTGAATGTGTTTGATTACTCTCAACTAACAAATATTCTGGGGTTCCTCTCATTTTCGCTCCTACAATAGCCTCCTGGGCACCTTTTCCTGAGACTCCACTTAATTCCTCCACAACAACAAAATCCTCCAATGAATTGTTCCTCCACATTTTCTTTCTTATTTTCATGTAATAAAAAATCTGGCATCCCTTGAATCTGAGTGTGTTTAAAATCTTTTCTCTCTTGATGAGAAGATACATCCAAGGTGGCATTGTCCAACCTCTTTTCAATCCTCGTGAATGGACACAAATCTCCTCCTTGTTTATTCCCTGCCTCCATCTAGTTCTTGTTTCTAATAGACATGTTTTCTTCCTTCTCATTTGATATACAATCTTCTGTTATTTTTATATTCAATGTCATAAAACCATAATGGGAAGCCTCTTGCACATTGTTCTCATCTCTTTTAAACGAGCATAACTCTGATAGTCCTTGCATTTTTGGAGAAATAATATCTTCCTGTGAAACCCTCTCCAGCTGCTTCTCCTTGCTACCACCATCACCTTCGTACCATACAGAATCTAACATTTGAGTGTCTACTTGACCAAAAGCAATGCTTGCTTCATGCTGAGATTGAACAAAAGGATCAAAATCTCTCCTTCAGGGGGCATTATCATTGTGCTTTGATGCTTGCCTCTTTTCCCTTCTCTTCTATCACGGGACTCCAAAAAGTTTCCAGTGCTCATCCTTTCTGTCTCCTCTGCCCACAGAGAGTTCAACAACATTTCATCCTCAGGATTTTCTGCTCCTTCAGTTTGAAAACCCAAACCTTCAGTTTTTCTATTCTTGTTTCCAGCATTTACTTCTGGTATTGAATATTTATTTGGTGCTAGATTATAAGGATAGGAACAAGCCCCAATCATGGGAACATACTCAACATACTTGTTCTATGCAGGTCTGTAATCCACGACCGAGGAGGAATTGACCGCAAACAATGAACCATGTTGCTCAGAGAAATTTGACAAAATTGGCAGCTCTTTAGTGTTTTCTCTCAAATCCATCACTGACTATTCAGAAACTTGCTGATTCTTCTTACCTATATTCTCAAACTCAGGTTTGTTCTCACTTGTATTCTCAAACTCATCTCCCAAAATGTCTGACAATTTTGAATGTAAAGACTCTCTCTTTGAGCCCTTTGACACACTCCACATATTAACCTCTACTCAATCATCTGAGCTGCTTGTCAAATCATCAATGTCTAGTCCAAACAAGTTTCCTTCAGTGGTCATATTCTAGGCTGAAACCATGTGGGGGTAAAATCTTGATAACCGGCATTCTAGGACTAGTAATTGTCCAAAACAAGGTACAGACTAGAGTGTAATGTGTAGTCATGTGCATCTCTATGAGGTAGATCACTTTAGACTAGAGTGTAATGTGTAGTCAGTTACGTGCAGTTGTTTGTGGCCAGAAAGGCCTAAAAAAATTAACTGAATCTAGTTTGAATCTCATCAAGCTGGGTGTAGAACCTCGATTAGGGATTTTGAGTTTTGTGGGTGGAGAGTTGTTGGGTTGACAGCTGCTGCAAATGGAAATAGATTTTTTTGTTTTTTATATATGTTTTGAGGTTGACAGTATTGATCTGTGACCTTGTGGTTGGTATTTGTCTCACTCTACCCTACAACTAACTATCTCTCTCTCTCTCAGGTATGTCCATTGTTTCGTTAGTGACTTGTCTCCTAAGAGACAAAGTGCGATCGTATTATAAATATAAGTATAGAGATTAAGGAAGGTCTAAACTACATTGTTTTCTTCTATTTGTCCATTTATAATATTTTTGCATGTGCTTGACTAATTTTGTTTATACATATCCTAGGTAACTGTAATTGATGGATGTACATAGTGCTGATATGTAGTAATCCTCACTTGGTTTGGAGCAAAATGGGTCATAGCATCAACTAAATGGATATTTAGTTTTGACATTGAGGAATCATGTAAAAAAGAGTAAACAGAGCTCTGTAATTGAATCCTCCTTATATTCCTCCTTTTCCCTTATTTTGGCCTCCTCTATAGCTTGCATTTGTTGTTGCTTCAACTAATATTTGGCTTCAAAAACATTTTTCTCTAAATCTTCTCTTCTGGTGGCATCAACCTTTGCTTTTGCCTTTATTTTCTCCATGTCATTTCCACATGATTATGACTTCCACTGTTATTTTCATGTTAGCTTCTTAAATTGTATGCAACATTCTTCTTTGATTGTCATTTTCCATATTACTCAATACTTCATTTTATGTGAAAGCTCCTTGGAAAATTTCATCATGAGGATTGGGCTCATGTGTATACATTATAGCCAAGCTGGTTGATTTGAAATGTTCTTCAATAAATTTTATGTGATCATGTCTCCTTAGGGTCTCTACACTAATCAACAGATTGATCACTTTCTATTTTTAGATTCTGAGGATATATTTTTTGTTTTTAACTTCACAGGTTGGGTTCCGAATTGAACACCAACAAGAATCCATAAATAAAATACAGGTGAGTCATAAAGAAGCAGATTGAGTTTTCTGAAGAATTTCAGGGCATTGTCTCAATTAATATCTATTTTTAATTTCTTTTTTTCATTAAGAGGCCATGCATGTGTTCTAGGGAATGACAAATAAAGATCAGTTAGATATTATCTATATGAATTAGTCATCTAATAACAATTAGAATGCACCCAGGATCCTTTTAAAATAATGTTTGTGGTTGTGGTTGTTTATAAAATAGCTATTCGGATTATATTTCTGCCCTATTAGCACAAATGATGAGGATATCATCCAATTTTGTACTTGTTACTTTTAAAACCCTCACCTATGGTTTTATAGTCCAAACTCACAAGGTGAAGATCTATGAACAACTCAGAGAGGTTACCCACTATCACCTCAATAACTCTCTCCTACTTTTTAAATTGGTTATGTTTCCAACTTTTTACCTCCTACATTCTCAGTCAATGTGAAAGTCCCAAGCATACATGTGAGAACTCATGGGTGACTAAGAAAAACTACCCACTGTCACCTTGATAGTATTATCTCTCAGTTTAGGTCAGCTCTCCTATCTAGCTCAAAGGGGGGAATCCTGACAACAATATAAGTCCAAGGTGTATTCAAGGAGAGAAAGGGGTAAATGGATTTAGGGTAAATCTGGTTCTAATTTGAATTGTAGCAAGTAAATTACATATTTACACAAATTTTAGACAATGATTAAAAAGAGATATTCTTAGGCTAAAACAAATCTAAAAGTTCAATTTATATTCTGAAAATTATAGATCTGTTATACAGAAAATTAGATAAAATAAATAATTGAAAATGAGGGTTTAAGGATCTAAAACTCAATCTGAAATTAATATTTCTTTGCTAGAAATTTATAGATTGTTGGAGCAAAAAATAAAGGGATTTTTTATTGTTCTCATCTCTTTTAAATGAGCATAACTATGACAGTCCTTGCATTTCTGGAGAAATAATATCTTCTTGTGAAACCCTGTCCAGCTGCTTCTCCTGGCTACCACCATCACCTTCGTCCCATACAGAATCTGACATTTGAGTGTCTACTTGACCATAATAAATGCTTGCTTCATGCTGAGATTGAACAAAAGGATCAAAATATCTCCTTTCAGGGGGCATTATCACCGTGCTTTGATGCTTGCCTCTTTTCCCTCTCTTCTATCTCGGGACTCCAAAAAGTTGCCAGTGCTCATCCTTTCTGTCTCCTATGCCCATAGAGAGTTCAACAACATTTCATCCTCATAATTTTTTGTTCCTTCAGTTTGAAAACCCAAACCTTCATTTCTGCTATTCTAGTTTCCAGCATTTACTTGTGGTATTGAATCTTTATTTGGTGCTAGGTTATAAGGATAGGAATAGGACCCAATCATGGGAACATACTCAACATACTTGTTTTCTGCAGGCCTGTAATCCATGACTGAGGAAGAATTGACCACAAACAATGAACCATGTTGCTCAGAGAAATTTGACAAAATTGGTAGCTCTTTAATGTTTTCTCTCAAATCCATCACTGACTGTTCAGAAATTTTCTGATTCTTCTTGTCTGTATTCTCAAGCTGATTCTTCTTGCGTGTATTCTGAAATTTTCTTAATAATGAAACGTATAACATTGCTTTCGTTGCAGGGCCAAAATCCTCTCTTTCCCCACATTTTTGGACATGAAGCAGCTGGGTATACACTCTGTTCTTGCCATGAAGTTTGTATTAAAAGAAATTTGAGAAAATTTGATTAGTCATAGTAGCAGAGATGTAGAATTTCAAGAGGGAAAAATGAAATGAATTTTCTGGTGATTTGTTGCTTACTAATTATAATTATAATTATAACATGGTTGACACAGAATTTTTGATAGTGTTGGAGAAGGGGTGACTGACCTCAAGGAGGGTGACAGTGTGCTTCCTGTATTTACTGGAGAATGTGGAGAATGCAAACACTGCAAGTTAGAGGAGAGCAACATGTGTGATCTGCTAAGGATTAATACTGAAAGAGGGGTTATGATCGATTATGGAAAGTCAAGGTTTTCAATCAATGGAAAACCAATTTACCATTTCCTTGGTACATCGACTTTCAGCGAGTACACTATTGTGCATATCGGTTGTGTTGCCAAAATTAATCCATAGGATCCTCTTAATAAAGTCTGTATTCTGAGTTGTGGTGTCTCAATAGGTAAATCATTTCCTGGACTTTTTGATACTAATTTAAACTATATAATGTTTTACAAAGTGGGTAATTCAACTCTTAAAGTGTGGTTTGCTGGATTGTTAATAAAACCATCCATGATCATTTCCTTGATTGTATTTCTTATTCAAAATTAATTTTGTTGTAGAATCAGGGATGGGTGCAACTTTGAACGTATCCAAACCCAAGAAGGGTTCAACAGTAGCAATATTTTGCCTTGGGGGTGTTGGGCTTGCTGTAAGTTCTAAAAACAAGTGTTCTCTCCAATTTTGTTCATGTGTATACACTGAAGTTCAAAAACTGCAATTTTCTTGAGGATAATTTTGATTAGTTTACAGTTCAGCTCCCATGTCTGCAATTTTTTGGGATCATTATGACCAGCCTAGATCCAAATCTAGTCTCTATCAAGTGTCTAGAGGGATCAATTTAATTTTAATTTTGGGTAGATCAACATGTTGGGTATAAAATTTATTACTATTTTATTACAACGTCACCTACAAACGTGACAACATCTCCCCATACTCCCCCATACTTTGCTCGAGAATTCCTGTGGACACAACTAGTTTACTCTTTAATAATATTTTATTACAGCTGTACAAACGTGACAACATCTCCCCTATGCTCGAGAATGCCTCTGGGCACAACTAGTTTACTCTTTAATTATCTGTTAGACTCCTGATTTGGCCTTTAACTACGTAGGCTGCTGAAGGGGCAAGAATTGCAGGAGCTTCTCGAATAATTGGAATCGATTTAAACAGTGACAGATTTGAAAATGGTTGTAGATTTCCCATTTCATGGTTGTACATCAATTGCATGCATACAGTAGTGTCCTATATTTTATTTTTGCAATGATTTATGGAGTTTGAGGATATGCCCTTATCTGAAATCCATATGGCATTCTTAGGTGGCAAGCTGGGGTGCATAACTTTTGAAGATAAATGTTTTGACGATGTCATTTGCACCAAGGGATTCACATGAAGCCCAAGTGCAGTTTGCTTTGGAGCGAGGCGTGCCTGCTATGATTGGTGTAATGGGGACACAACAGCTTCCTTACACTTCCAGGGCTTTTGACATGAATCAATGTTCACGGTGTTTGATACCTTGGACTGCAAATGGTACTGGGGACTTTTACAGGATTAATGCTTTTGTTAAAGTTAAAATTCTGAGCTATAGAAGAGCCTTGAATTTACTGATTTGATTCTCAAATTGATTTGTGTAGCTTCATTTGTTTGCAGATGGTATGTATTTGATAGAAGTGGATAGAGTCCTGCGACCAGGTGGATATTGGATTCTCTTTGGTCTTCCCATCAATTGGAAGCAATATTACCAATATTGGCAGAGATCAAAAGAGGATCTCCAACATGAACAAGAGAAAATTGAATAAATAGTAGAATTTTTGTGCTGGGAAAAGAAGTATGAAAAAGGTGATCTTGACATTTGGCAAAAGAGAATTAATACTCGTTCTTGTCCTAGAATCCTGAATACTATTGACCCACCTCGTACCTGTGAATCAGGCAATCCAGATGATTATTGGTAAGTTCCTGAACTTCATAGCTCAAAGTTGAATACAGTTTCTGTAGGGTAATTTTATAACAGAACATAATCAGATCGATAGTGTGCTAAAATCTATTTTCAAAAATTCATTGCTGGTGAACAAAGTGATTATATTTATGAGCAATGTTTGTAACCCAGACATTTTTTTTCCTTAAGTAGGACCATAAGCTCAGTGCTGTAGGTATTCTTAGGTTTAAACCTAGGCTCCAATACATTCCTGGGGTTTGACAGTTAAAACCTATTTTTGTCCTTCCTATAATGTTCTTTTAGATTCTAGGTATTGGCTACATTTGTTATTCTATTAAATGAGCATTTAACACCTGTCCTTGTAAGTATTCTTCTATTGGCTTTTTTCCCTTTAGAAGACTAATATCATGCCAAATTCTAAATTGGATATCAATCTTGCAATGGATATGTTACAAAGTGAATTGTGGTTGTAGGATTCCTTTGAACTAAAATGTCAGTGTGGCTGACTATGAAAAATTTAAACTTGCGCTGCTATTAAGTTGAAGTACATGGTCTGTTTGTTTGTCATAATTTTTTGACATGTAGAAATTTGGAGAACTGCTTTGTAACAATTGATAGAATGGCCGTTGACCTATTATAATTTGTGATTTTAATTGTGAATGCTGCAAGATTCAAGGGATTATCAACTTTATATCCTGAATACAAGTGAGAGATACATTTTGAATTCATCATTTTTATGTTAGTTTTGAATTTTCCTATCTGCTTTTACATTTTAATGGCCATGCATGAATTGATATTGTGTTGCAGATAGGTTTAAGTTTAACTGTCTAAATCTTAAAAAATTTCAAGCATGTTTGCATAGTTGGCTTCATATTTCATTACAGTACAAGAAGAGTTTGTTTTTCTCCCGATCTGCTTTGACAGTGGCCTAGTTTTACTTAGATGTCCTAGTTTTACTCAGATGATTGAAATTTTATGCTTATCTGATAATGATGTGTCTGGAGGGATTTTGGAGAAGTTCCCAAAGTGCCTGAATGTTGTTCCTCCTAGAGTTCTCAGTGGTTCATTATCAGGTGTTACTGCTGAGACATATAATGCTGATACACAGTTGTGGAGAAAGCATGTGAAAGGCTACAAAAGAATGAACAAATATATCGGGGAGAGCAGAAATCGCAATGTTATGGACATGAATGCAAGTCTTGGTGGCTTTGTAGAAACACTTACATCCGACAAAGTTTGGGTTATGAATGTTGTCCCAACCATTGAAAAAAATAATACACTTGGTGTGATATATGAAAGAGGCCTTATTGGAATTTATCATGACTGGTATGGTTACCCTTCATTTCTCTTTTAATTTTTGCAAGGCTTCAATTTCTGTTATAGAAATATAACCTATAGTTGGAGGACCACAATTCAAAACAATATACATGCATAGGTAGAAGACTAGGTTTCCACTCTCATCCCATTTTGGGAAAAGGATTATAGGAACAAACTGCATCTAATATGTAATATAACATGTAAAAAATCTGGTTTTTGTATCCTTATACCTTTTTAATGACCCTAGTGAAGCACAGTAGATTGACAGACAAGATGCTCACCCAATTGAAATCATGCAATGTGTCTACTACACGATGCGCCAATAGATTCCATTCTATTTTAAAATGAGAGGATACCTCCTCGCCATATAACATAAAAATCATGGTTTTCATAAACCGATATGGGTATCTCAAGTATTGTGTAGAATACATCCAATTATTCTTTTCTAAGAAGGCCTTATATTCAGTCCACCAATCTTTCAATTTTTTTACTAGATTGAATTCCTTGGCTCTGTAATCATCTAGAAATGTTTTGTTCAATAGCACTTGAATTTTCTTCAGCTTGAACATTATTTTGAATGAATAGGGTTGTAAATAAGCTATGGAAACCCTACCTTCACTTATGACTGATCTCATTCCAAGATTAATGTGCCTGAATATCGATTTGACAACATCGTTATATGGTAATATTATTGGTTTGGCGACAGTCAAGTAAAGGATGTGCTTTCTGATATTTGAAAAAACCTCTAAGTCATCATGGTCCTTATGGAAGTCTTCATTGATGAACATTCTATACATGTATTTGGGCACTCAAGGTCATCTTGGAATCTAATTAAATGATTTGTATCCATGAACAACATTGGATCTGCATCTTTCCAAGGGTTGGGACTTTCTTCAACTTCCCATTTTAAGGTAGCTTCCCTATTCCTTGTGCTTTTGACATTTTAAATAATAAATATCCTGCAATAAAAAATGAAAATACAAATATTAAATCTTTTAGACATAATTATGTCAATAGGTGAGTTATGAACACAAATCAAGTCTACCTCAAGTTTCAAGCTAAAACGAATGGACTTTGAGAAACAAGATAGTAGGTGAACCAGCTTGGCTTCTCTAGCAAGTTTACAAAGGATAATGGTGAATATTAATTGTGAAATACCTCCTTGATCTTGTTAAGATTATTAATGACAACTATATATATGCATGGGTGGCAAAGTTTGGTGATAAGTCCTGTATTTTGTTTTTGCAATGATTTATGGAGTTTGAGGATATGCCCTTATCTGAAATCCTTATGGCATGCTTAGGTGGCAAGCTGGGGTGCATAACTTCTGAAGAGAAATGTTTTGACCATGTCATTTGCACCAAGGGATTCACATGAATCCTAAGTGCAGTTTTCTTTGGAGCGAGGTGTGCCTACTGTGATTGGTGTAATGGGGACACAACAGCTTCCTTACCCTTCCAGGGCTTTTGACATGTCTCAATGTTCACGGTGTTTGATACCTTGGACTGCAAATGGTACTGGGGAATTTTGCAGGATTAATGCTTTTGTTAAAGTTAAAATTCTGAGCTATAGAAGAGCCTGGAATTTACTAATTTGATTCTGAAATTGATTTGTGTAGCTTCATTTGTTTGCAGATGGTATGTATTTGATAGAAGTGGATAGATTCTTGAGACCAGGTGGATATTGGATTCTCTCTGGTCCTCCCATCAATTGGAAGCAATATTACCAATCTTGGCAGAGATCAAAAGAGGAGCTCCAGCAGGAACAAGAGAAAATTGAAGAAATAGCAGAACTTTTGTGCTGGAAAAAGAAGTATGAAAAAGGTGATCTCGCCATTTGGAAAAAGAGAATTAATACTCGTTCTTGTCCTAGAAGCCTGAATACTATTAACCCACCTCCTACCTATGAATCAGGAAATCCAAATGATTCTTGGTAAGTTCTTGAACTTCATAGATCAAATTTGAAGACAGTTTATGTAGCGTAATTTTATAACAGAACATAATCAGATCGATAGTGTGCTAAAATCTATTTTCAAAAATTCATTGCCGGTGAACAAAGTGATTATATTTATGAGCAATGTTTGTAACCCAGACATTTGTTGTGCTTAAGCAGGGCCATAAGCTCAGCGCTGTAGGTATTCTTAGGTTTAAATCTAGGCTCGAATACATTCTTGGGGTTTGACAGTTAAAACCTATTTTTGTCCTTCCTAGAATGTGGTTTTAGATTCCAGGTATTGGCTACATTTGTTATTCTATTAAACGAGCATTTAACACCTGTCCTTGTAATTATTCTTCTATTGGATTTTTTTCCTTTAGAAGACTAATATCATGCCAAATTCTAAATTGGATATCAATCTTGCAATGGATATGTTACAAAGTGCATTGTGGTTGTAGGATTCCTTTGAACTAAAATGTCAGTGTGGCTGACTATGAAAAATTTAAACTTGCACTGCTATTAAGTTGAAGTACATGGTCTGTTTGTTTGTCATAATTTTCTGACATGTAGAAATCTGGAGAACTTCTTTGTAACAATTGATAGAATGGTCGTTGACCTATTGTAATTTGTGATTTTAATTGTGAATGCTACAAGATTCAAGGGATTAGCAACTTTATATCCTGAATCAACTTGATATCTTGAATCAACTTTATATCTTGAATACAAGTCAGAGATACATTTTGAATTCATCATTTTTATGTGAGTTTTGAATTTTTCCTATCTACTTTTACATTTTAATGGCCATGCATGAATTGATCTTGTGCTGCAGACAGGTTTAATTTTAACTGTCTAAATCTTAAAAAAATTCAAGCATGTTTGCATAATTGGCTTCATATTTTATTACAGTACAAGAAGAATCTGTTTTTCTCCCGATCTGATTTGGCAGTGGCCTAGTTTTACTCAGATGATTGAAATTTTATGCTTATCTGATAATGTCTATAAAATCTGTTAACCCCCCAGGCATAAGAGAATGCAAAGATGCACTACGCAAATGCCTAAAGTCAATGATGCTAATGATGTGTCTGGAGGGATTTTGGAGAAGTTCCCAAAGCGCCTAAATTTAGATATTTAAACCTTATTATAATATTTTCATAATAATGATTTCTATAAATTAAAAATAAAATAATTAAAAAAATTTAAAACTTAAAACCGACTTAAAAACCTAGAACCTATTATGCTTCACACTAACTATAAATATTGATGGGCTTCTTGGTATTTTACCTCATGCTTCAGTTGTCTCCTAATGATGATCCCATAGAAGGGATCAAAACCTCAAGATTTGCGAAATCATCCAACGTAGCTCCTTCTTATTTACAATTCTCCACTGCGTAAATGACTACTTTCATAAATACTAGTTACTGGTAAGTTGTAATAGTAATAATTATGTAGTTTGTAGATTGATATCTATCATAAATTTGTTTTAATATCATCATTGTCAAGCAATAACAACTTTTTAAAGGGTGCTAGCTCAATGGTAGAGCGCCTGCCTAATTATAGGCAGGAGGTTGGTGGTTCGATTCCTCCGTGCCCTATCATAAATTTGTGACTACAAAAATGACTAAATTCACATATATATGACTATTAGTAGCTAATTTCCCGTATCTTAGTCGTATTTAGCTTAGTCATCAATATGTTAACATCTAGTAGTTTATTTAGTTGTATATTTGGTCATTAATGGTTACAATCAGTGACTAAATCAGTGACTAAATCAATGACTAACTCAGTGACTAAATCAATGACTAAATCATTAACTATCAATGACTAAAACAATGACTAAATCATTGTCTATCAATGACTAAATCAATGGCTACTAAGTCAAGCTATTAATGACTAGTGAAATACGACTAGCTATAAGATAGTGGTAATTTGCTACTATTAGTCACCGACTAAAAAATAGTCGCTTATAGCCCGATTTTAGTCATTTTTTTAGTCATTAATTTCTCATTTTATACTAGTGTTGAGGTATTGGCATATTTTGATTTTGCATACTCTTTGACCTTAAATACCCTCCTCAAAGTTAACTTTTTTTGAAGCAATGTTTTGCAAGATGAAACTATTGGTAAATCTACCAATGTTGGGTCAAACAATCTCCTTTCCTTCTATGTAAGTCTCAACCATGCTAAGTACCTTATATGATTGGTTAGGAATTTGCACATTTTTAATGATTTCTTGGAACTACATTTTTTTGTGATGTCCTTATACATGAGTTCTATATAGTGGGCTATTGGAGCTCTAAAATATGGTAAGGTAATTATGGAGTTGTGTGAGTCTTGACATATCTCATCGATATGAAGGATTGGTAAGTGGTAGTAGAGTTTGGAAGAGAATCAATTTCAAGAGGAGAATAAAGTTTAAGGGAGGAAGGGGTTGTGACAAAATGGATAGTTTTCTCATCGTAAAATAATGTTTTGGATTGGATTTATTGTTGTAAGAATTAACTTTCAACAACATCATGTGTTTAGGTCTGGTGATATTGGCACATCATGGAAGATGGGACAAATTAAGGTGAGGGATGGGGTTAGGTGAGTTTCATGATGAGAAAGGATGGGGGTTTGTGGAATTAAAAATGTTAGAGATAGAGCTAGTATTAGGGTTAGGGTTATGGAATGGTGAAAATATAGGTTTCTTGTGAATTTTTCGTTTCATGACTAGGGCACAAATAAAGGCTTGGTCTAGGTTGGTACTCTCAAACATAAACATTTAAATATGAAAATAGTGAACAAACTAGAATTGAACTTAAGAAAAATTACTTGTTACAAATATCTTATATGAATTTGGAGGTGGAGCTTGTTGATTACTTCAAGAAAATATTGGATAAATTTCCCCAGTGCTTGACACAACTACAACCACTTACGCATTAAGTTAGACAATGGCATGGTTGATAAGAATTCCTTCTCAAGTCATGGAACAAGCAATTAAATGTAGTTATGATATTAGGATTGGTATTGGTATCTTGATGTTCGTTTAACTCCCCTATACCTCAAGGTCATCTTGGTGAGATTATCATCAAGCATGACAAACTCCCTTTAAATGTGTGACTTTAGGAAGGGGGTGATATTCTTTCGCTTTTGCTAGGAATTGTTGGAAGTAAGCAATGCGACTACACATCAAGAGTCCAAAACATCTTCATGCATGTAGCTACTATACTTCGGTAATGATATTTTGGTGTCTAGCTAAAATGTAGAGGTGCAAACCCTAAGTTGTAGTCTAATAGATTTAATGAGATCACTAGCCAATTCTTGGATCACACTTTTCAAATTGGGATTTGCCTCCTTAGAGTATTGAGTGTTGTGAAAATACATTAAGAGATAAAGAGATGTTGTGAAATATTTGTAGGTGAAACCCTAGGTTATTTATCTAGTTAGGGTTGTGTGCAAGAAGGGTTCACTAAGAGATGAGGAGCGGGACACAATCCTAGTTAATGTGACACAACATAATAGAGAAGAGCTAGGATGGAGGACAATGTGTAGAGACCCCAAGAAAATATTGCACATAGATTATATGACATAATAGGAAGTCTTAAGGTGATATGGAAGCCTCCATAAAACCTCAATGAGAAAATATAGGTAAAGGTTGAGCAAACATAATAGGTGTGCTGTATAATAGTTCATTTGGTGGAGTCAATGGACAAGAAAACTAGATAAAGATGGGAGATGTGTGGAGGATGGACCTAAAAGAACCTAAAAAAAATAATCCATCTACACTAAATAAGATCATGGTGTGTATAGGGTGGACTCTAGATAAACCTAACATTTGAGTGAAAAGGAGGCCAATATCTTACTTCTATGATACATAATGATAAGAAACAACCCTCCTACAAAACAAATCAAAGATAGAAACAAAGAAGAAGGTTGTAGTTGATCCAAATAAGAGATACGACATGAGAAACCATAAATCACTAGTAGAAAATGAGAAATTAATGACTAAAATCAAGCTATAAACGGTTATTTTTGAGTCGGTGACTAATAGTAGCAAATTTCCACTATCTTATAGCTAGTCGTATTTCACTAGTCATTAATAGCTTGAATTAGTAGTCATTGATTTAGTCATTAATAGACAATGATTTAGTCATTGATAGACAATGCTTTAGTCATTGATAGTCATTGATTTAGTCATTGTTTTAGTCATTGATAGTGAATGATTTAGTCATTGATTTAGTCACTGAGCTAGTCATTGATTTAGTCATTGATTTAGTCACTGATTGCAACCATTAATGACCAAATATACGACTAAATAAACTAATAGATGTTAACATATTAATGACTAAGATAAATACGACTAATCTATGTAAAATTAGCTACTAATAGTTGTATATATGCGAATTTAGTCATTTTTGTAGTCACAAATTTATGATAGGGCACGGAGGAATCGAACGACCAACCTCCTACCTATAATTAGGCAGGCACTCTACTTGTTATTGCTTGAAAATGATGATATTCACACAAATTTATGATAGATATCAATCTACAAACTACATAATTATTACTATTACAACTTACCAGTAACTAGTATTTATGATAAACTAATTACTGAGAGCTATGCACAATTTTCTCTGTAACTAAAGCTAATAAAAATACTACAAATACTCTTACAAAAGAGATTTAGTGATGAGTACCTCTTCCCATTCTTCATCACTATCATTCTCATAGTCCAAAGAAGAGTCCTTCCTGAAAGGATTTCGAAGTCCAATTCCATCACTGCATCAAAAACAAAGAGTCATAAACAAAATTTTCCCTCTTGTCTACTGCAATATTAAGAATCCATGAGCTTCAAGGTGTTTAAGATGTTCCTCATCATGGGCTATAAAATTTAAAACACAACCTGTTGCTTTGATAATTAATAAACTTAAAATTATGCAAAGTATATTCACCTTTTCTTTGAGAAGGTTCCATAATATGCAGGTCTATGGTTGTGATCAAACTACGAAAGGTTTCTTTTCTTATTGTGAAGCCTATTTTATCTTTAAATCAAGTGATAAACATTCTAAGAGACAGGAAGATTCAGAAACTTATTGCTAATGGAGACTCGACGGTTATCATTCGCAAAATTAGAGACTTGACTGCCTATGCATCATAATGTCTTGCAAAAATGATCTCTAGACCTAGAATTCAAAGAATTGCAAGTATTTTGACTTTGGGAATTGAAAGTATTGCAAGTATTTAGCATTGAATCATTTACTGTTTCAAAGGTACCATTTTGTATGGAGGAGTTATGCTTTATGAATTATTATTCCTTGGCTATAAGGGCACCTAATAGTGGATTCAATAACTAAAGATTCATGTTGCAAATATAAAGAGAAATACCCTTCTCCTACAACATTGCATCTTTAGAGAAACCTTTAAAGGGTTGTATATTTGGCTTCTAGGTGATGGTACCAGTTATTTGAAAGGCATGACAACTAGTTAAGCATGAATTAAACTTGAAAAACTTGCAAACTATTAGGTATAACAAAATATATATCAGCTTTGTGTTGAGATGTACACGATCTGAAACAACTTCCATGATGATTGGACAACAGTTCACAGAGAGAAATAACCATTGATAAGAACTAAACTTTATTAGAATGTATGGTCACCTAAAATAAGACTACACTAAAATTTAGATTCTAGTAAGCTTTTGAGATTGACTAAACCTATTGAAAATGTTGGAGAGACTGGTATTTTACAGTGTTCTTATAATGCACAGTTGTATAAAGGTATATTCTTATCAAGATTTATGACTTTCAAAATGAAGGAATTTACTTGACCATGAAATGCACATTTATGATGAAGAAAAGGATAGAGAAAATCATGATGAGGTTCATATTCCCCATTTGAACTACCTACAAGAAACTATTTCTTTTTAAGGGTAATAAAGCATGTCTCCATCCTGCTTGAGTGGAATGTGAAAATTCCCTGCCTTGATTATCTGATTATGAATTAGTTTTAAGTTCCAATTCCCTTCAGGCACTATGGCATGTTTATGCCTTCCACTCTGAATCCCCACGTGGGATGCATTGCTTCTTCAATGGAATATAAGAGCCTCACTAAGACCCAGGTCTTGTATTTTGGTGTGGAGTTATATTTACAAGTACAAAGTTCAAGGTTCATGAAGAATTGTTCAAAACCTACCATTAGTACAACATTATAACATAGAGTATGTTTCTGCGGGAGGATAGAGGTATGGTAGAGCAGACGAAAAGAGTAAGAGAGGGTCTGACCTAACTAATTTAAAGAAAAAAAATCTAAATCTTGGCTAAATTAGAGATTGAATAGTATCTTAGTAAGGGGTAATGTGTTGGTGAGTGAGTGTAGCACTAAGGCCTTATATTTCTATTCTCTTGGGCACCGAATTGGGAAAGTGATACTAAGAAGTCCCCAAGATGGCCAAGGGATATCTAACAATCCTACATGACATTGGTAATGTCCCGGTGCAACTTAGGGACATCCCTTGTGCAGTGTTAGATCTTAAAAGATAGGCTCATCTGAAAATGGTTATCTCTTGTATTTAAATCCACAAAAATAAGTATATATCCATAGATAACAAACTTGGAAAAATACAAAGGCTTAAAATGGCTAGATAAAAGGAAACAAAAGTTGTAAATGCCATATTAGCAAGAGGTAAAACACAATTATTAAAACAAAATTACTAATATCCAACAACAAAAGAAGACAAAACTCACCCTTGGCCTCTGAAGGAACCAAAAATGTGCTTCCCTCTGAAGTACTCTGAAATCCTTGCACCTTTGGGCCAGAAGCATTATTAGATAGTCCATTAATATTCAATAGTGCATGTCCATTTGTGCTTTCCAAAACATCTTGTCAATTTTCCCATTCCCTCTGCAATTGCCTAGATGATGCCAAATTGGGAGTGGAATAATGGCTTGATCTTTCTATAGAACCTTCTGACCTTGTAAATAAAAATCTTGACTGCTTGCTATTCTGAGACTTCCATGAACTTGATATTTCCTTTGATAGCCCATTGCATTTATCAGTCTCAACAAGGAGCAAGTTTGCTAAATTGTGAGGACTATTTAACACACTATCATTTGAATCAAAATTCAAAGACAATATGTTTGAAATTATATTGTTTTCTCCAACATCTGAGCCATTCATATAAACTTCTAGAAGGATATTACACACCAGATTATCCAAGCATTCTAGCTTTCCAGAACTGGCATTAGAATCTCTAGCAATTTCTATGTTCTCAGGAATTTGAAAACCAGTACTTGTACTTCTATCGGTTGCATCAAACATAGTCTCATTTTAAAAAATTTGGATAGAGCTTGTACTAGTATTTCTAGCTTCTGAAGCTGTTCTTTCCTCTAACATAGGCTCATTTTCACAATTTTGGATAGAACCTGCACTAGTCTTTTCAACAGTTGAAACTAATATTTCCTCTGCTTTATGATCAGTAACTCCAAAGCTATCACCGTCACCATTAAGGGTGCAAGTATTTTACATACTTTTGATGAAGAGAAAAATCTTTAGAACTATAATCATCCACTGAAAATTGGACTTTTTCCATAAAGGGAGGCACCTCTGCTTCTAAAGAAATAACTTTAGAGCAACCTTCACCATATGGTTCTGCAAAGTGTTCTTCATAATTGTTTTGATACCTATCATCAAATGGATACCTTTGTAGACAATTCTCAACATGGTTTCCTGAAAGCATTCTATTACTTTTATTTAGAGCAACAACATTCACTTCACTATTGCTTTGAACAACAATGTTGCTTTGAGGGATAGGGATTGGAAAGCTATCTTTAGAAAGTCCAACACAGACAATACCAGATGACACTGAAGTTGCATCTATTCTTTCACTTCTTGCAGTTTCAATGTGCCCACTGCCCAAGTCAGATGAACCCTTGTGTGTGTCAGAGGATGAATTCTTCAATAGAATTTTAAAACCTTCATGACTCCTACATTTCATAGTGGGATCAACTAAACTGGCATTCTTTCCATGGAAAGCTTCCCCAGCGGTATTTGCACGTGAATTTAATTTTATATTTGTTCCACTCATTGGATTAGGTTTGGAATCAATATTTTTTTTAGATACAAACGTTGATGACTGCCCACCCTTATTGACCAACAGCTTGCCATGAACAGAACTCAACCTTGATGCCGCAGCTTCCACCACCAAGGCAGGGAGATTTAATGTTGGAGACACTAAAAGTGAATGTGATGAACTTGTTTTAGGATTAGAGGAGCCCTGAACAACTGGGATCCTCATACTAAATTATTTTTCTTGTGCAGCATGGGAGCCTCTACAACAACCATTAATGTCTAAATATTCAATAAGATATGTAATATTCCACCACAAACTCCTAAATCATATGGAAGCTTATGTTCACTAAACTTAATGTGTAATGTTACTCTGCACCAATCCAGGGGGGTGTTGGAAAACTAAACAAATATTCCATGACAAGAAATAGATTTCATACCAAGATGCACTAGCTTGCAATACAACTGATCTTCCAACAGCTCCACTGGCAAGGGAAGTCTCAGCATTACCTCCTATGTTCTAGTTTCACATGGAAATATGAACACGTATATATTATTAGGAAATGAAAATGAAGCCATGTATAAGGAATCTAGAAGACAATCACTGAAGTAAAACATAAGCTGTCTAAAGAAAATACACATTAGATTCTATACTAATGATTATTTAGGACTGAATTAGAATCTATTAAATAATCTAATATGGAAGCATAGAAAAAGCTGTCTGCACAGATATCAATAACAAATGCTAAAGATAATTGGACGAAAGTACAATATACTAAAATCCTAAAGTCACTTATAGGATCCAGTGATTTGCTCAATTTACTTGAATAAGCTGATCCAAGCAAGGAAACCTCTACCACTGGTGGAGGTAAACAAATTCCCCAGTGCTGCTGTGAAGGATTTGTAACATCATAGAACTTCTGAGTTTTGCTGCTAGAAAAATAGGACATAGAAAATAAAAAATCATAAAAGCTAAATGTGAAATATTTTTTAAAACAATTTAGCCGAATAAAGAAAACTTTCTAAATTAAAATAAATATATTAATAAGAATATTATGTTGAATGTTTCAAAATGAACTAAAAGAGATAACTCGGGAAACAATACAGTAAATATTACATCCCAAAACTAGTGTACAAATATACAAAGTAGCCAAGGCTGATGTCTGAAAATTTGTCCATTCCAATTTCCTCCAACAAATTTTACAAAATTCCTCCCCAAATGATCTCTTGAAGGTTTTCTTCACTACAACAACCAACCCCATCCATGTGGGGCCTTCCTCTTCCCATTACTTCAAGCAATGAGGTCATCATCACATAAATCTAGGATTTAAAGCATGGGATAAAGTGTGCAAGGGGGTGTTGAATTGGTTCCATATGTCAACAATGATTGTCATCACAACGCAAAATATATATCAATGATTGTCAACAAAACCTCTACAAAATCTACATCAAAAAATAAAAGCACAGGAACCCTCATGTCAAATGGTTTCCATAGATTTCTCATCCATGGTATCCCTACCATCATAAATCTCTCCCCAAAAAGGCTTGCAGTGTCTGCATTTCAAAGAAGCTCAAATGTTGGTGTTGTGAATTTCAGCAGAAGTCAATCTTGATCCACCACTTCCCATCAATCACCAGTCTACACAGCACTCCTCTCTGAATTTGACTGTCTCCAAAAAGACTAACTCTCACTCACCATAGACAATAATGCAACTTTCACCTATACAAAACGATGCAATGGGAGGAAGTTTGAGGCACATCTTGTCTCAACAACTTTCAACGACTCCAGCTTGAAGAATTGTCAAAAAAATGGCTTCAATATGATGATGGTTTAGGATGGATTCTAGGGTTGTTATTGCATGCTGATTTATCAAAACTTTGGTTTATGAGTTTCCATGCATCAAATCAAAATGTTGTTTGGGTTATAAGGTAGCGAATGTTTTCTTCTGCACCTAACTCCAAAAAACCTCTAGATAGCTCCAATCACAAGAGGCATTATAAATAAACCTCCAATACTAGTTCTATCAGGCAGTGTAGGCTTTGAGTCACACAACCAATGGATAGAAATAACCTCAAAACACCCTTGAGAATAGCCTTGGATATTAGACTAGTTTACAATAGACAGTGTTGTTGGTATTGGGCTTCTTCCTTGAATTCCATTGAACCCTCACTCATTTTGATCTTTCGGGCTCTCTAGGATTCAATAGTAAGAGTTTTTACATTCTCCTTGCAGTCTTCTATTTCCTTTTTATCTCTTATGGAGTTGCCTTAGCACTCTCAATGATTACTACTTGTAATTTTCACAATACTATTTGCCATTTTTGGCCACTAATGGAATTTCACATCTAAATTAAAGTAACCATGTGGGGACCTCTCATATGTTGACCAATGAATATTAATAAATGACCATGATACAAAAGTATAACCCTAAATCTACTTGAAGTATAAAAGCTAGTAATGGTACCTCACCATTATTTTGAGAGTTTTCCTTTTCAGTAATCATACATCAAACATAACTAAGTTTTGTCCTTGAGCAAGTATCTATTAATCATGAACTCCCATTAGTTCAAAGTTTCAAACTTTCAAAAACTAAATATATAGTTTCTAATGAGCACCACGTGCAAGTTCATAAAACTAGTAAAACAAAATTTAGATATCATGTAAAAGAGCAAACAACATCTGTAGGGACCATCACTACCCACTTTGGATTAACAAAAAACATTGCTTTCCATGAAACCTCAAGCACATTTTCTCCATGATGGAAATTCCCAAAACACTTCGAAGAGTATTATAAACATACCAATATCTTAATCTAATACATAATCTAGACCTTCACCCACTATGAAATTCCCAATCATAAATAACTCAATCTCTTACCTTGACATGCTTATTGGAAATTCTACACTAACAATGGAAATTATGAAGTAATTAAAAACAAAGAATCAAAATATAGCTTATTGGCCAACTCTTGTGAACACCATCAGTTTGTGGACAACCTTAGTGTTCCTTTGTCCTAGCTTCAGGCTCATTCCCATCAACTACACAAAGACAGAGCATCCTATTCAAAGGGATTATTGCACTTGTACACTATATATAGGAACCTAAACTAGAACATTTCATCTTTAGACATCTTGTCTTCTATGGAATCAATTTTAGATATCACTGCTTGTTCAGAGACTGTAATAGCTCCTTAAATATTTTCATATAGTAGGAGGACAAGAGATGTATTGCCTTGCTTATTCAGGAGATACTTCACTTCTAGCAGAAAAATTTCATAGATAGAACTCCCTACATTGCTAACTCAAAGCTGTTCATTTCTTACTTACAACCTCTAGATATATCCAATCACAAGAGGCATTATAATTAAACCTCCAATACTAGTTCTATCAGACAATGTAGGCTTCGAGTCACACAACCAATGGATAGAAAGAACCTCAAAACACCCTTGAGCATAGCCTTGGATATTAGAATAGTTGACAATAGACCGCGTTGTTGGTATTGGGATTCTTCCTTGAAGTCCCTTGAACCCTCACTCATTTTTATCTTTCGAGGTCTCTGGGATTCAACAATAAGAGTTTTTGCATTCTCCTTGCAATCTTCTATTTCTTACATGAAGATAAAAGGGATGGTGAGGCAAGCATTGGAGAGATGCAAATGAACCTTACTTGAAATGTCTATCCATGTGAATTAATGGAAATAGAAAAGCATATTGGTAATGAAATATTTATCATTTGATGAAACATACCCCACAAACTAACCCACCAGGTATTAGTTGTAAAGGTAATTAGAACTAGTTCATGATTGGTAACCCATTTTGTTCCATAGCATTGATTCAATTTATAAGACATGAGTCCTAACTAAAGAATTAAAAGACACTTATGGGAAATTTACCTCAACTTGACATCTGTTAGAATTGACCCTGACTGAACTATCTTAAATGTTGTTTCATATAAAACCCAAAAAAAAGTAAAAAAAATACTAAGTTTAAACTTGCAATACCTTACTCTCATGCAGACGGTGTTGATGTCCTTGTCCAAGGTACCGAAAAGACTAATATCCTGTATAACCATGTTATCCACTCTATTGACATTGAATTTCATGTTGGCTCTGCTATAGCTGTGCCCAAGACCCAATTGATCCTTCTCCAAGTCTATGTGATTCAAGATATGTGATTAAATTACAACTGAAATAAACATTATTTCATTTCAATAAACAAGTATCTATATGATTAGAGTCTGTACCCATGGAAGCTTTAGCAACTTCTATGATATCCTTGGCTTTATCTTCATCTCTAGTTATTTCTATTAATTCAGGTAAAGAGTCGTTCGATAAAGTGGACTTATCCTTCACAAACTTTGCCACCTGTGCATATATATAGTTGTCATTAATAATCTTAACTAGCTTAGGAAAATGCCACGAATACCATTCCCTGCAGATAAATTACTAATTAATTAATGTTGAAGCTAGAGAATCATTAAATAGGGCATGCAACAAGAAAGAATGGGATGATTAACTACAAAAATACACATCCATCCACAATATCTATATTGACCAAAGAAACACCTTATCCTACTGGCTTGCAAGTAACAAAAAGAACCATACATTCCTGTTGTAATCCTACAGATCACATAAGGTTACCAATAATACATATAACAATATACACAGATGCAAGAGACAAGAACTGATGACAAGAACAGATTATATTA
>LPNX011206212.1:349584-370189 GCA_001517045.1 Pseudotsuga menziesii | reverse complement strand
TGGGAGCTTATGGATACTAAACTTAAGAAAAGTACAGCTTTTCATCCACAGACCGATGGGCAAACAGAGGTAGTAAACAGAACAGTGGTTCAGCTGCTCAGGGGATATTGTAGTAAACATCCTAAACTTTGGGATGAGCAGTTGCAGTATATATAGCATGTTTACAATCATGCAGTTCATTCTTCCACGAAAAGATCTCCTTTTGAAACTTGTTTTGGTTATCTGCCAAAAACACCGATGGACTTCTCTTTTGGCAAAGATGCAGTGGATGGACATCATGATGCAGATAAAGCTCTAAGATTCATTCAGAGAATCCAAGCGGTGCAGCATGCAGTTCAGGAACAGTTGGAGAAGAGCCAGGCAAAGTACAAAGCCAGGCATGACCAGCGTTGAGTTGATCATGGATTTCAAGTTGGTGACAGAGTTTGGTTACATATCACCAAAGAAAGAATGAAAGGTGAAGGTAAAAATATTAAGCCTATCAGGTATGGTCCTTTTGAGATCTTGGAAAAGATCGGTACTAATGCTTTTCGCTTGAATTTACCTCCATACATGCAAATTTATTCAGTTGTCAATGTTGAGAATCTTAAATTGTATGAGCCTCCTATTATCATAGATGAGGAAACTAACATACAGATTCCTTCAATTGATGATTTGGCACCTGAATACATGAAAGAGTTGCAAGATGATGTTATTCTTGACAGAAATGTAAGGACTTCATGAAGGGGGAATGTTGAGTACCTTCGAGTGGGGCTTAAAGGCATGCATCCTAGCAAAGCAAGATGGATGGAGATTGGAAAAGTGAGGGAGCTGTACCCTCACTTACTTGCAAAGTGACTGAGGCTTTTGGTGGTCCAAAAGCTCTCCAATGGGGAGGAATGATCCGGTGGATTATTCATCTTCAAGAATTACACTGATCCAATATGGTACAATGGTTATTAATCTATGGTTCAAAGAACATAACATCGCATGGTGTGCGGTTCGACGTAACATCGCATGGTGCGCGGTTCGACATAACATCGCATGGTTCGAACGGTCAAGTCTTACGGTTAAGACTTAGCATCTGGCGATTAGTGCACCATTAAGAGGTAATATAAAATGGTTTGTAACATGCTCGCGCAGTTAGTTGGCAACGTTCTGGTGGTCTTGCGCACCGTCAAGGGGGGAACCTCAAATGGTTCGTGAAAAGCCCGCACGGTCAAGTATACCCTCTAGCGGTCTTGTGCATGGTTAAATGGCACTATTCTGGCGGTTAGATGAGGGTGTGCAGTCACGTTTGCTGCGACAGCGGATCAGCTATAAAGCGAAGTTCACATATGAAACAGTTGTATGTTGCGACATTTGTGGAGTTTAGTTATATGCTGCGACAGCGGATATAACATTTGGAACAGCTCTAAATGTGACGAATATCCATTGTGTGGCAAGATAGCAATACCATATATGGTATAAGATGGAACCGTTGGGAACCGCTGCCACATTTAGCGGAACCGAAATGAATGTAACGTACAGCCAGTTGAAACGTTTCGACAAAAAATAAAAGATAGCATATGGTTATATGATAAACATAATATAGAGGGAATATGAAGAGACGGGTAGCAGACGAGTTGAAACCGTTACTTATCCTCCCATTGAACGCTTAAATAGACGATTCTGACCACCTTGGAAAAGCGGGGGGGTTCAGATTGTTTAGCGCACCGAGCATCGCTTTTCTATTATGAGAAGCTTGCAGAGATAAAGAAAAGAAGCACCGAGAGTTTTGCTGTGAAGTGTCCAGATGTTGTTGTTGTGGAAGTCGACATTCTCTGTTATAATTTTAGCTTTCTTTGCCTTTTGAAGGCTAATTGTAATTTCCAGAAGAGAGGTCTTGAAGACTTTGTACAGCATTCTGTTTACAGTTGCTGAAGTTGATTCCAGAACCATTTTTGTACCTTTTCAAAGAGATTAATTGGATCGGTACCCATTGGAGAGGGACTCGGAGACGTAGCCCAGTGAAGGAGGTGAACTTCATTATCAACTTCTGTTTGTGACTCTCTGTTTCTGAATTTTTTCCGACATCTGTTTATCAGTTTTGCTTTTCATTTCTGTTTTAAGCATTTAATTCCTGTTAATGTTGTTTCATGAATTAAGCAAACTGAAAAACGCATTCTTTAAAAACTTTTAATGCACTCAAGTTGAGATCCGACGGATCACCTGTAGATCTTACCTAGAAAACCTTGTAGATGCCTTGATGATGATGATCCATGCTATCTCGATCAATTTGAGAAAATTTGAGTGAATTCTATGCTCAACGTTTTGCCCCAAGAAGCCAATGCCCCCTCTCTCTTGCACAACAAACGTCAACATATCAGATTTGCTTCATCACGAGAAAGAAGCAAATGCTACAGAAAAATAGCAAGATGAAATCATAGATCGCATTGATACTAATGAAAACCCCCTGATACAAAACATCCAAGCCAAGCAAGTTGAGGAAGCCTTGCAAAAACGCCCAAGTTGAAGTCGCCCTCCTGTAGATAAGACAATGTGACAATGTTTCCCGAAAAATATATAGATCTCACAACAAATACCCAAATGCTAGGAAACAAAATATTTTCCAATCACCCTCTAAGAACACCAGATGCAAAGGAGATTCAAGAATTTCCACAATTTATTTTTTCTATTATCCAGATCCAAGAGCTAAAGACCCCTTACAAATCAGAAGCTCTCTCCTTTAAATAGGAATGAGAAAACCAAAATCCTAACCACTTTTCAAATAGGTGGCTAAGATTAAAAGATACAAATGTTCTAATCAATGGTTGAGATGAACTCAACGTACAATACATGGATCAATACAATAATATAATATAAAAGTGGACTAAATCACCCTAGGAGAGGGGATCCCACTCAACAAAACATAAATGAAACACATGGTGGGTCCGAGGAGTGTTAACTAACTCCCTTTGGGTGTCTCCATGGCACAATAAAAATAATATAATTTTTTAACTGTGAATTTGTGCCTCGAGGAAATCTTGAGTCTCCAAAAAGCTCCAGAAAATAATGAATATGCCCGAAAAATAGATGTGGGCCCATCCAGGTGCTGCAACTGCTGGAGAAGGAGTGGAAGACATCACACTCATCATCAGAACTCATCCCATGCCAATTCCTTACCTCAGTAGCCCAAATCGAATTCTTCAGTAGCCATTTTAATTATTTTTTATCTACCTCGGGAAACGTGATATGCCAGAAACTGCCTCCTAGGGTGCCTGCGTTATCCAACTGAGCCCACCAAGCTCTCTAGGAGGGGGGTAATATGGTACAATCAAGTGGCTAGACACCCCTTTCCTCATACAACGACCTAGGAGATCCAAGAAGATCATCTCCCTGTTCAGACAGGCCATCCAGTATAGTAAAACTGCACCACAAGGGTAAACTAAGCCTAATCATCTTTGCAACTGCTCGGAACTGAAAACAAGCTATCTCACTGGACTCAGAGAGTCCAAATCCCTCTAAGGTGTATACTCATACCCCCTCTAGGTCTCTGCATGATCATCAACAATATCCGGATAGACTAAATGATAATCTGTAAATGACCATATAAGCAGAAATATAACTCAAGCTAGCATCCATATGCTGCAAGTGTTCAACGGCTAAGATATGCTCTACAAATCATTTAAGTAACAATTATAACAAGTAGCAATCACTTCACTAGCGCTCTATCAACCAAATATATAGGGTTTCATTTATTAATCATAAGTCAAACCAGACTTTCAAGATCATACTCACTTCATAGTTGTAATCAATTTGCTAGTGAAGGGTGAGGGATAAAATTCACAAGGTTAGGGCAAAGGATGACCACCAACTTGACATTGTGACACTTCAGATATGGAAAGGGAATAAATACTCTAGCATCTGATGGACATGCAACAACACAGGGGATGGCAGTGCCTCACACAAATGGGTGAGTTACTTCAAAGGTGCTTACTCACCTTGACAAATGCTCATAATCCAACTCAATACAAGTAAGGCCAGCAATCCTTAGATATAACTTTTAGGAACCATTGGTTTTTTGGGCCTTTGATTTTCCATAGCGTTGGTCCATGTTTTTATTTCATGGATTTTTATTATTTAGGCTTTATGCATTCATGTATGTTGAAAAACATTACTTTTCATGAATGTTTTAAGATATTCTTTTCATTGTACTTCAAAGCCAATTTCATTAGGCTAGCCTTGCATTCACGTATGTTTAGAAACACTACTTTTCATGAATGGGCATTTTCATAAGATATTCATTTTATTTCCAAATACACTGTATTGATGGCAGCGCTACTTGTTTTAGGTTAGCCAACACAACCTAAGAAACTCAGAGTTGAGACACAAATAACAGGGAGGCTTGTCCAACAAAGGCTCTAGTGGGGAGAGGTCCTCCATGCCATAAGTCAAGTAGTAGGTCGGGTTAAGAACATAACTGGAAGGTAAGGGATGGGTGGAGACAATGAATAATGAAACCAACACTTGCAAGCCAAAGTATAGTGAGAATGACTACCTCTATTCTCCCTAAGGAGGGTAAAACCAATGAGTATAGATCAAGAACTTCCAGGTCCGAGTAGGGACATCAATACATAATATCAATACATCCAAGTCCACATATTTATATGACTGCCAGATCATGACACTAAATGCTAATACATGTCACACGAATGAGTATAAGAGCAAATGATAACCATAACACAAGATAATATAAGCTAAGACATAAACATGTAAATAATCCATCTGAACCAACATCAATCCATTGAGAAAACACTGATACAACTTAGGGCACCAATAACTGCTCTGTAAATAGATAAAATGACTACACCAGTCTCCAAATCTGAGTGTCCTGAGACCACTGTTATCAGAACCGGACCAGAACCCGCAAAACCGACTGATCTGACCGGTTTACAGGGTTGGCCGGTCCGTTTAGTAAAAGATTTTCCTCAGACCGGATTTTTTTCCAAACCGAGTACAGAACCGGTCAAAACCGGTCGGTCCGTACTCTGTCATACGACCGCAGACTGGGGACTCACGGAACTCAATTTTAAAAAAAACACAAAATAAAACCTAACCTATGATTCTAACCTAACCCTAAGCCAATCCTAACACTATTTAAAGACCCCCCCACCCAGTACAATCTTAGGCTGAGGCATAACCAGTTGTTGAACAAGACACCACTGACCAACATCAGGCAACATAACCTTGGATGACTTTGATCCATCATCAAAGTGGGTTGTGGAGACTCAAGCACCAGTATTTGATAATGAAGACCTTTCTTGGTTGGATTTGGACCCACCTCCAGAGGTTCCACCTTCAGGGCCAAGGGAATCAAGTGGGGCTCAGAATCCAACTCCTGAAGAGGATGAAGAGGAAGAGGATGATGATGAGGACGATGATGAGGAGTAGTAGACTACTAGACACTAGACTCTAGTAGTAGTAGCTAGTAGGGTAGCGCCATATGATCACTTTATTGTTATTCATCAGTAATATGGTTTATTTTTGGATTGTAGGGGCCATTTAAAGCCTCTTTGTTGATGTACTTTGGTTCAGAACCTCAGAGATGTATTGCACTAGGTGCTATTTTGGATATTTGCACCCATATTTGTTATATATATGAGAAACTTTGCATATTTGTGTATTAATGGTTTGGATTCATATATATGCACATGAATATATATGTTTTTTTACAAAATCTGAATATTTTATGTATTTTTTAGTCAGCCGGTTTTTAACCCGGTTTTTTGCCAGTTCCGGTCCGGTTCACATTTTGGGCTTCGTCGGTTTGATAACCGGTCTGGTTTCGATAACATTGCCTGAGACTCAGTCATGGCATGGGATAGTACTATAGTCCATCAATCAAATCATGATTCATCATAGATGCTCATCTCAACATCTCATATGTAGGGGAACTGGCTAAAAAATGTACTAAAATCTGAAAAATAGAATATGGTAGCCCGACTACCATATATGTGATAACACCAGAGTCTTGTTGCAAAAGAACAAAGAGGGTCAGGAACAACCAATTGCCTTTATTAGTAGGTCCTTACAGAATTCAGAGCTAAAGTACACTATAATGGAAAAGAAGGCCTATGCCCTTGTTAAGTCCCTGAAATTTTTTAGAACTTATGTTGGGTACTCTAAAGTAGTTGGTTATGTTCCCCATTCAGTAGTAAAAGACATCCTATCACAGCAAGATTTCCTTGGTATAAGGGGAAGTGGGTATCAAAGATCCAAGAATATGACTTAGAGAATAAACCCACCAAGTTAATCAAGGATCAAGGTCTTGCTAAGATGATGATAGAGGGAAATGAGCAGACCTTAGGTATGATTTGTCAGAACAGTTTTTCATCCTCAGCCAGTTCAACAGAGCTTCAACGTCTTCAACAACAACAGTGGTATTCAGATATAATTTTCTATCTCCTCAACTTGACTTGTCCTGAACATCTAGTTGGCCACAAAAGAAGGTCGTTAAGATTGTAAGTCACTAAGTATTGTCTTACTCAAGATGTTTTGGGTTGGAAAAACCTGGATGGTCTCATACTTAGGTGTAGATGAAGAAGAGTCTAAAAAACTCTTAGAAGAATTTCACTCAGGATTTTGTGGTGGTCACTTTGCAGCTAAAACTACAACCCACAAAATTCTTAGAGCAGGATACTATTGGCTCACCTTATTCACTCATGTGCACAAGTCTGTTAGGAATTGCCAGAAATGTCAACTATTCACAGGAAAACAGAAACTTGTCGCACTACCTTTAAAGCCAGTAGTAGTCCAAGCCCCTTTTCAACAATGGGGACTTGATTTCATTGGCAAGTTTAAGGATAATTCAAGTAATGGTTACACTTGGATTTTGACTGCAAGCGATTATTTTACCAAGTGGGTAGAGGCCATACCCACTAAAGCAACAACCGAGAAAGTAGTAATGGAATTCCTTGAAGATAAAATCATTACTAGATTTGGAGTGCCAGCCAAGATAACCACTGATAATGCCAAAGCTTTCACCTCAGTAGCCATGTCAACTTTATGTTTCAAGTATGGTATTATCCTATCCCATTCCTCGAATTACTATCCTCACGGAAATGGTCTAGCTGAATAAAGCAACAAGAACTTGATGACCATCATTAAAAAGATTATTGGTGATAATAAGAAGTCTTGGGATAGTAAAATCAAGTTTGCACTTTGGGCAAACAAAATAACCAAGAAAAGTGCAACAGAAAAGTCTCCTTTTGAATTAGTCTACGGCACAAATGTGACTTTACCAATTCATCTCAAGTTACATCTCAAGTTACCAGTGTATCAGCCTTCAAGGTCTACAAGAATCAGGATCATATCAGGATGATTATCAGAGTAGGATGCATGAGTTGGTAGAGTTGGATGAAGTCAGAAGAAGGGCAGTTGATAGGAGTGTCAGAAATCAGAGTAAAATTAAAAGAAATTTTGACAAGTCATCTAAGCCTAGAGCTTTTCAGAAGGGAGACACAGTATTGTTATGGGACAAGCGGAGAGGAAAACCTGACAAACATGGAAAGTTTGACAGTTTATGGATGGATCCCTACATCATTCATGACATAGCCGGTGTTAATTCATTTCATTTAAGCGACATGGATGGTGAAAAGCAAAATTTGCTGGTGAACAGGCAGCTTTTGAAGTTATTCTTCAGTGACAACATCTAATGCCCATGGGGGGGCATCTTTGTATCATGAATTTCTAAACCTTTCCTCTATATTTTATTTCCTAGTTTAAAATTTTGTATAATAGATTATTTCCATAGAAATTCTTTTTGTTTTACATTATTTTGTATTATAATTTGCAAATTGTTATTTCATTTGGTTATATATGCATGTGACTGACTTATCTAGTTTTCTGCAGGAACCAGAGATTCAAGGATTCTCGTATGTGATCAATTTTCACGAAATTCAGATCAATCACACGTCCCACAGTTGGAGCCAGATGTTACCAACTAAGTTGCACTAAGTTGGATTTCTAAACGAGCTGCCAAAGATGAACAAGCACTTGTTCAAAATCTAAAGTTCAGAAGTCCTTGCAGGCCTTCCTAGGCCATTTTTTTAAATTTTTAAACATGTTCATACCCCATGGGAAATTGTAATAAAATGAGTTAGCATGATGACTTAATGTAAAAAGTATGGCTTCTTAGGACTTATTTATTAATGCATTATTCCATGGTGTTTTTTCCTTGTTAATTATTTATTGTTTTTAAGCAATAAATAATTTTCGAGTTTTTCACCCAAACCTCAAAAGCTGGAATAATTGCCTTATTAATTAAGCCTTAAGAGGTTATTAAAACCTATGTGTCGATGTATATTGCCATGCTAATCATTATTTTGAGTCATTACGAACATGTCTCAAGTCCTCCATAGTTTTTATTAATTTCTGGAAAAAAAATATTTTTTTCGTTTTTACAGGGTTATTTTTTATAGGTTAATTGTAAACATGTAAAAAGTCATAAAAGTGTGGCTAGGAGGTTGTTTTTTCCATGGGAGTGCTCATTTTCAAACTCAGAGCACCCACTTAACCCCTAGACCCACTTTCCTAAGTTTTCAAGTAATTATTTAACCCCAAAATTAATAATTACTCGAAAAACCCAAGGAAAAATGAAATATTAAGAAATTCGGCAATTAAAAAAAAAAGATAATTGCCAAAAAAGAGCTGGGTGACTTGGCAAATCATTTTGGCAAGTAGCCAGGCAAGGGGAACAAGTCAGATGTTGCCAACTTGGAGAATTTTTTGAGTTTAGAACTCTCCTCTCCAAGTGGGGGCGCAAATCCCAAGAGAGATGGAAGTTTGGGTGATGTGGATTCCAAAGTTTTGGAAGTTGCTTCTCCTTTTGCCTTTATCCAACTCATTCCATGATCTGTAGTTTATTCCAGGATCTTTGTAGCCATTATTTGCATGTGAAGTTAAAAATGTTAATTACTCACAAATCATCTTTAAAATGCATATTTAAATAGAATCCATGAACACATAAACATATAACAGAGAGATGCAAACCAGAAACATAACACAAAGCTGATAACGGAGTTCACCAGACCCTCTAGCTACGTCTCCGGGCCACTTCCAAATGGAAAGGCCGATAGATAAAATCTTCAACCGCTTACAAAATGTGTGTTCTCCAAAACACCTCTGAGTTATGTCGCTTAGACGCAGAACCAGACTTCAATAGAAGCTTCAGAATGAAATTCTGATTCTTTGAAGTGTAAACATGGATATCCTCCAATATAGCTGAAAGGATATGTGAGCACTTTTTCGTCAGAATGTCTGGATGCAAAATCTGAAGCTGGATTTGGAATCCTTGCGAAAAACCGAGTCTTTTGAGTATAAACTCGATGTAGTTCTGAACTGGACCTCAGGATGCCACCTTTGTCACAACCTCCAACACTCTCTATGATCCGTACAATGCGTACAGCGTCGAACTGCGTGCACTATGAAACTGCCTCAGGATACCTGCAGAGAGTAAAAACGATCTCGGTCTGCATGCAATACCACCTCGATATACGTGCAATACCACCTCATTAAGCGTGCCTATACCTGCAATTTTTTTACCTCAGGATCTGTGCCTGCACCTGCAACCTCTGTTCCGAACTCTCCCTGTCGCTGTAAAAACCCAAATTTTTTATAGACCAAAAAAAGGCAGTTTTGAGGTCGCGGGCCATGGGGCCATGCGCCCATTTTACAGCGTGATCTCCGCGATAGGATAAAACGATTCTTCTCCATTCCTTACCACGACTCAACGGTTTGGCGCGTTGGCAGAAGCGCTAGGAAAGGTGGAGGAGGTCGCGGGTTCAAGTCCGCGGACCTCTCCGTATACATAGCTTTTTACACCACATTACATTATGGATAAAGTTCATTTGTTATATGGTTTCCACGTTCAACTTTCCATATTATAATATATGGTTTAAGTTAAGGCTCCACATCATAATATATGGTTCAAACCTTTGAGTGTTGGAATATCATATAACTACATGTTATATTGTTGTGACATGATATGGTTATATTATATGTTTAACATATGCCATGGTATGGTTATACATTTCGATATTGTATGGTTATACCATATGGTTTATAATATAGTTTTATAACATGATTTACATGGGGTCATGGTGACCTTGTCACAAGGGTTGGGTTCGATTCCCATAGCCCCAAAATCATATCTTTTCACCATTTTTTTTAACCACTTTAACCCTTTTTGACAAAACTTTAAACCTGAATATTTTCTGCATCCGGAGGTCTTTTTCCATGAAACAAGCGTCGCTGGAAAGCTGTTGACGAGCTCTTTCACTTTGTAAGTATGTATTTCTTTTTTGAAGACTTTAACTTCTATCGTCTTTGAGATGATCCACCTAGATCAAACCTCCCCACTAGAAAGTTTTTTTACCACAAAAAGCATGAAATCATCTTGCAATCAAGTGAAGACATGTTCGTCTCACTTGTCCTGTATCACTTGTCCATTCTTGGAACTTGTAGTTCTGACTCAACATGACAATAATCAACACTGCACAGATATTGTTAAGTACATTAACTCATTTTTCAACAAAATCTTCATTCAATATTGTAGGGACCAACCATATAATACTGTTGATCAATAATAAGCTTAATATCAACATTGAATATGTGAAAGAGTTTGTACTTGTATCATGCTTATGCTTTATCATAGGAACATTATCAACAATAGTGTATGTATTGTGATGCAACGACACTTCCTCTTCATGCTTAGGATTCTTTTCTTCCTTAACTTGCATAGACATAAGTGCCAAATTCTAACTTGCATTAACAACTCTTTTCAATTGTTGTGTAGTTCCCAATGACTTGTCATTTTTATATGAATGTGACTGTACTATGTACTCGATTCCTTCCTTAAACAAATGATACTGATTATGTTCTCAATAGAATATTGCCTTTCGATCATATAAATATGGGCTTCCTAACACAATTCCACAGATATCTAGTGGAACCACATCAAATTCAACTTCATCTACAAACTTGGATGTAATTGCAAACTTGAGATCACATTGTCTTGTTACTTGTAATCTTTTATCTTTGCATACCCAACCTAGTGGATAAGGTTTCTTGTGTGGTTTAGTTATTGATCCCAATTGCTTTTGCTACTTCTTCTGAAATAAGATTAGCTTGAGATCCACTATCTATGAGTGTGTCGATCTTGGTTTGTTTAGTAATTACCCTTATATGAAATAATGCATTTCTTTTTCTATCTTTAGAACCATCATGATCTTTAGATGTAGAAGCACATGAAGAACCAATATTAGAATCATTACCAACAATAGTTTTACCTTTCACGCCTACGATTGATATCTTTGTTTCATCCTCAGAATCTGATCTAAGGTCCTCAACAATCATCGTAGCCTTTTGCTTTCCTTTTCAATCCTTAAACCACTTCGGTTTCAATTCCGGATGTAGCTTCCAACAGTGTTCTGCATCATGTCCATCTCTCTGACAATGCGAACATCAAAGCTTCATATCCCCTTTCTTCATGGTAGCTGCATGCTTACCTTTCCCTTTTGCCTTTGCTTCTTTTGTCTGACTGGATTCAACTGAAGAAAAATTATGAACACTATTTCCTTTTAACTCAATGTGTGTAGCTTGCACACATATCTCATCTAGGTTAGTCGGATTAAACATAAGTATTGTATGACGCAAATAATTATGTAATCCTCCTATAAACTTAAGAAGAGTTTCTTGAGTGTAAAGAGGTATACCCAAAATCAAAGCTCTCTTTCTAAATTCCTAAGTGTACTCTTGTACATTCTGACCTTTACCTTGCTTTAAGTTTTGCCAATCCATCATTGCTTGTTAGATATAGCCTAATGGATTAAATTGCTTCTTTAACACTGAAGTAAACTTATACCATGAAGAGATAATTTTACCTTTTGTAAGGAGGTCTTCCTGTGTCCTACTCTCCCACCAGATGAGTGCGGTGCCTTTAAGACAGAAAGTAGCTAACTAGATTTTGACTTGATCATCCACAAGGTTTTGAATCCTGCAATACACATCAATCTGCTTGATCCAATCATCTAGCTTTTCTGCGTTAAGTTCACCATTATATGTAGGCAATTCAAACTTAATATCAAGTTTCAGATAAGGTAAATCAGACTTAGCCTTCTCAGGTTGTTTCTTTGGATTTGAAGAAGCAGTACGGGAACTTTCAGAAGAGGAAGAAGATGGAGAAGAAGGTTCAAAAGGGTCTTCTCCTTTTCCTGAAGCATTATCCTTTGCTTTCTCCTTCTTTCTTTTCTTCTTATCCAACCTTTCTTGATAATCTATAAACAACTTTTCAACTCTATCTGCCATCTGATAGAAAACTTTGCGGAAGGCCTTCTCATCTTCTTCTCGGTAGTCTTCGCTTGCCATTTTCTTTCTTCTTCTTGAGCCAATTTCTGGATCAAATGTTTCAATCTCTACTTCACCACGCTGAAACCTGGATCTTGTTAACATAAAAACTTCAAAGTGCAATGGTTAAACTCGCTCTGATACCACTTGATTTGAAATTTATTTAAAGGATCTTTGTAACCATTATTTGCATGCGAAGTTTAAAATGTTGATTACTCACAAATAATCTTTAAAATGCATATTTAAATAGCATCCATCAACACAAACATATAACAGAGAGATGCAAACCAGAAACATAACACAAAGCTGATAACGGAGTTCACCAGACCCTCTAGCTACGTCTCCGGGCCACTTCCAAATGGGAAGGCCGATAGATAAAATCTTCAACCGCTTACAAAATGTGTGTTCTCCAAAAGACCTCCGAGTTCTGTCACTTAGACGCAGAAACAGACTTCAATAGAAGCTTCAAAATGAAATTATGATTCTTTGAAGTGTAAACATGGATATCCTCTAATATAGCTGAAAGGTTCTGTGAGCACTTTTTCGTCAGAATGTCTAGATGCAAAATCTGAAGCTGGATTTGGAATCCTTGCGAAAAACCGAATCTTTTGAGTATAAACTCGATGTAGTTCTGAACTGGACCTCAAGATGCAACCTTTGGCACAACCTCCAACACAGTCTCTGATCCATACAGTGCGTACGGCCTCGAACTGCGTGCACTATGAAACTGCCTCAGGATGCATACAGAGAGTAAAAACGACCTTGATCTGTGTGCAATACCACCTCGGTAAGCGTGCCTGTACCTGCAATTTTTTTAACCTCGGGATCTGTGCCTGCACTTGCAACCTCTATTTCGAACTCTCCCTGTCGCTGTAAAAACCCAAATTTTTTATAGACCAAAAAAAGGTGGTTTTGGGGTCGCGGGCCATGGGGCCACGTGCCCATTTTGCAGCGTGATCTCTGTGATGGGATAAAACGATTCTTCTCCATTCCTTACCACGACTCAACGGTTTGGCGCATTGGCAGAAGCGCTAGCAAAGGTGAAGGAGGTCGCAGGTTCAAGTCCACGGACCTCTCCGTATACATAGCTTTTTACACCACGCTACATTATGGATAAAGTTCATTTGTTATATGGTTTCCACGTTCAACTTTCCATATTATAATATATGGTTTAAGTTAAGGCTCCACATTATAATATATGGTTCAAACCTTTGAGCGGTGGAATATCATATAACTACACGTTATATTGTTGTGACATGATATGGTTATATTATACGTTTAACATATGCCATGGTATGGTTATGCCATATGGTTTATAATATAGTTTTATAACATGATTTACATGGGGTCATGGTGACCTGGTCACAAGGGTTGGGTTCGATTCCCACAGCCCCAAAATCATATCTTTTCACCAATTTTTTTAACCACTTTAACCATATTTGACAAAACTTTAAACCCAAACATTTTCTGCATCCGGAGGTCTTTTTCCACGAAATAAGCATCGCTGGAAAGCTGTTGACGAGCTCTTTCACTTTGTAAGCATGTATTTCCTTTTTGAAGCCTTTAACTTCTATCGTCTTTGAGATGATCCACCTGGATCATTCCAACCTTTCTCCAACCCACGACCAACTCACTTGGAGCTAGAGCATCCTTGAGGAGATGCATTCCCCTTCTCTTGACCGGTTTTCTATATAAGTGAGCTCTCATACCTCATTTAGCACGGATGATTTGGGCATTGAACCTCTGCTTCTATAATGTGATGATTTTTGGTGATGTGGATTCCAATGTTTTGGAAGTTGCTTCTCCTTTTTCCTTTATCCAACTCATTCCAACCTTTTTCTAACGCACAACCAACTCTCTTGCAGCTAGAGCATCCTTGAGGAGATGCATTCCCCTTCTCTTGACCAGTTTTCTATATAAGCGAGCTCTCATGCCTCATTTAGCACAGATGATTTGGGCATTGAACATCTGCTTCTGTAATGTGTAATATTGATTGTTGAGTTAATAAAAGGCTTTGGAGGCTGATGCAAGTGTGGTCTATGGTGTTTTGATGTGTTTTCATTGGTAATATTGAGGTAACCTGTGGATTTTCGCAAGCTTGTATGTGTTCGGGATTTGTTGGCTTTGAAGATAATTGTTTTTCTGATAAGATTGGAAGTAATACTCCTGTGATTACTTATTATTGTTATCTATAGTAAAATGCTTATGAGTTTATGATTCTAGTTTGATTTCATATTTTTATTGAACATTCATTATTGGATAAACACTGACAGTTAATCCCCATTTGCAAGTTTTGTAGATTTCTTTTACAGGTTGCTTAAGCTGGAGTTTTGGATGAGCGTGTGAACTCTACTTTTACTCCAAGTAGCTCTTGAAGAGAGGATTTCATCTCATCGACAACACTTAGTGGATTCTTTCTTGTCTTTCTTCTTCTATTGTGCAAGCTCGGTGATACCCTTCCGTCACAAAACTTCAATTTTTCTTTACAGTTATTTTCATAGTGCATAGATGAATCTTTTTATACATTAAAGAATATTTTATAACTCTAATTAGTGGATGCACTTAAAAAATTCAGATCTGATTGTTAAAGTAAAATTTTGAAGGATCTAACCATTAACAATAACAAGTACTTGAGTAATATCAAAACTTTCTATCTTTTAAGTACTTGAATATTTTTGATCAAATTTTTATGTTCTCATTTGATTTTCTATCATATTTAATAAAAAAATGTTCCCTGTTTTGCAGCAGAGATTGATTTGATAAAAAGGCACTCTAGCTGAATTTCGAAGATCCAAGTCAAACCGGAGACCCCTATTCTCATACTTCTTTCATTGGCTACTTCTTAAAGGCCCTTAATTGTAAAAAAAACTTGTTGTTTCCTATTCTACAAAGGAACACAAGTTCTCTTTTCTTCTAATCATTGTAAACAAAGAAGCAAGTGGGCAGCCAAATGCCCACACCCCATCTCCCAAGGGGGGATTCACACTGTTTCATTTTTTCGTTTTTTTAGTTTTTCTTTAAATTTATCAGTTTATTTTAAGTTCCTAGAGTAAAATTAATCAATCCGGCTGTGTTCTCGGTAACGAGAGTATCGACATTGAGATTTTAAAAACTCACACTTAGCTCTAAAAAAACTTAAAATATTCAAGACTTCAAGACCCTGTATGCTCTTGTAAGTTGTGACCACTACAGGACTTTGGCTGGATCGGTGGGACGATCAGAAAGAGATTGAAGTGACTAGTAACTAGTAAAACACATCAATTAATCCCTACAAGTGAAAATTCGGCACTTATGCGATTTTACCGAGTTGTGGGGAATTCTGCAAGTGAAGCGGGAACCACTAGAAAGTGACCGCAAGATACCGTTAGGCTACACCCTCGTTTGGTGTAGTGTTGAACACAGCCTTGCGACTCCATGTAGGCCACATGTCACTGTGAGAGCCACTTCTTGGTAAATCCAGACACATTCCTTGTACCTCCAGCTATATCTGGAATACCATCTTCCCATAATAAGAAAGATCATTACCACAATAATAATAAAATTTACCAAGAATTGACCGACTCCCTAATTACTCATTTAATAAATTTTAAAACTGACCAACCAAGACAACTGCATAGGTTTCATCAATTCGGCCAAGTTTGGAATGAATCTTCTGATAAAATGTATATGACCATTGAAGGACTGGAGGGCTTTAACATTCTTAGGTAGGGGAATCTTTCTTATGGCCTCTACTCTTTCAAGATCAATTTTGACACTGTCCTTATTGATGATGTGTCCTAAGAGTTTTCCCTCTTCTATGCCCAAAACTGACTTAGCCGGATTCAAAGAAATACCATACTTCCTACATCGCTCGAAAATCTGCCTGAGATGACCAACATGGCTGGATCTTTCTTTTGAAAAAACGGTAAGATCATCTTGATAGATCTCAATGATTTTGCCAATCAAATCCTTGAAAGCATAATCCATGGCCCTTTGGAAAGTAGCTCCGGCATTTAAAAGGCCAAAGGGCATTCTCAGATATTCAAGAGTACCCCAAGGAGTTGTGAAAGTGGTCTTATGCCTATCTTCCTCTTGAATGACTACTTGATTATAGCAAAAAAAACCATCTAGCATCGACATCATGCTTGATCCAGTGACCCGTTGGAGAAGGGTCTCCATGTTGGGGAGGGGGTAATTGTCCTTCTGACATGCTATGTTTAGATTTCTGAAATCTATACATATCCTTAAACTCTCGTTCTTCTTTCTAACTACGACCAAGTTAGAACACCACGTTGAATGTCTTGTAGGAGCTATTATTCCCGTGCATATCAGATGTGGGATGCTTTGACCAGCTTGTTTCAAAGCTCAAATGAAAATAGGAAGATGGTTTTGAGAGAGAAGTTGAAAAGTATCAAGATGGCCAAAGCTGAGGAAGTTACTCCCTACCTTACTAGGATCTCTTAGGTGAGAGATGAGCTTGCAGCAGTGGGGGAGGTTGTTCCTGGTTCAGAGCTAGTGCGGACAGATTTGAATGGGGTTGCAAAGCCTTGGGTTGTTTTTTTGGAGGCTATAGTGGCCAAGGAGAACTTGCCTACATGGGACAGGATTTGGGATGATTTTGTTCAGGAGGAGACCTAGACAGGTCTTCTGCAGGGCAGCTCTTCTACTAGCAGTGAGGATGAGGAGAAAGTGGCGTTGACTGCAAAGGGAAAGAAGAAGTTCAAGAAGGGCCCCAAGAAGGTTGGGGCTAAGCAGCAAGATGGACAAAAGGACTTGATCACTGTAAAGTGTTTTGCTTGTCATAAGCTTGGGCACTATGTTGGACAGTGCCCACAGAAAAAGAAGAAGAAGCAGCAGCAGACAGTAGCTTCGTCAGAGGTTGAGGAGTTTACAGCTAGTTTTGAGAAAGATTTTTCTCTCTGTACTGGGCATGTTGATAGAGAGAGACCATCCATCATCACCAGTGCAGACATTGACATTGAGAGGGATTATTCCTTGTTGACTGGCCATTCTTTTAGTGCATCCGCCACCAGCACGTGGTATATTGATAGTGGAGCTTCGAGCCACATGACAGGTGCTCGAGAGATGTTCTCCGAGCTTTCACAGGCAGGGGTAGATGTGGAGGTTGTGTTCGGGAATGACACAGTTGTCAGAGTTGTTGGGCGTGGAACCATTACATTTCAGAGAGAGTCCATGAGTCCCATGACTTTGAGAGACATATTGTTTGTACCCAAGCTGAAGAAGAGAATAATATCAGTTTCTACGATCGAGGATAGGGGTCTTGGGGTGTCCTTCCTGGATGGACATGTGCGTGTTTTTCCCAAGACTGCAAGACCATCTGCTTCTTGCACCATTGGAGTCAGATGTGGGAAACTGCAAAAGCTCTAGTTTCATCCCCCACATGCTTTGACACGTAGCAGCGGCAGTGAGCTTTGTGAGTTGTGGCATAGGAGGATGGCTCATCTCCATCATCCAGCTCTGAGGATGTTTAGGTATGGTTACAGGGTTTCCAAAGTTCAACACTGAGCACAATGATGTATGCAGGGGGTGTGCTTTGGGAAAGTACACCAAGACTATTTTTGCAAGCAGTGATAGCAGGTCAGCAGGAGTTCTTGATTTGATACATTCCGACTTGTGTGGTCCTATGTCAGATGTTTCTCTGAGAGGTTTCGAGTATTATGTGACATTCATTGATGACCAATCTAGGAAGACCTAGATCTACTTCCTGAAGAACAAGAAATCTAAGGAAGTCTTGCAGAGGTTCTGTTGCCCACCTATTTCGACTAGGTGGCAACTCCATGTACATAGAAATGTACATAGTTGAACAAGTTGAACCTTGGAAAAATCTGAGGATTTTTCACTTCTGCAGGGCTATTGCCCCTTTGTAAAACGAAATGTCCGCTCCCCTGCGTGGGAAAATTAATGTAATTTAATGTGCTAGTGTGGGTCATATGATATGGATGCCACACCATGGAACGGGTTGTTAGGGAAGTCCCCTCATCGAGTGTTTTTCCCTTTCCAATTGACCTTGTTGAACAAACGAGTTTAATCGGTTTGGTTTTCACTCAAAATCCTCCAAAGTGGTGACGGGCGTTCTACCAGTCAATTCCATGAGGTGGCTAAGGCTTCAAAGTGTGATTCATGACCATGCTAGGTGTTTGTCTAGAGTCTTGCGGAGTTTCGCAATGTTGTTGTATTTTTATTAATTTTTTCCTAGTTAATTAATTTCACCCCATGGTGATTAATTAACTTAGTTTTTGATGTAATAATGTAATGGATCAAGCATGGCATTTTGTAATAGGGGCTCTGAATGCAAAGATAAATTGCTATGAAACCCCCTAAGCCACTGCTTCGAGTCCCATGTCATTCTGATGAGTGGTTGAGGAGATAGACCATTTTTGTCTAAGCAAGGTCTATTTTTCCTAGGGAATTAATTAATTTCCCTAAGTCAAAAATTCATATTATTTGATTTTGAAGGAAAAAATCAAATAATGCCATGGTAATTTTGTTTGGGGGTTGCCAAGCCTAGGAAAATTTATTTCAAATTTTTCCGCCCCCCATGGTCAAAATATTTCTGAAGATTTCCTAAGTGGGGCCTCCCTCTTGTCTTAATAAAAGATAAAAAATAAAAAGATTAAAAAATTAAAGATCAAGAAATTAAAAAAATAAAAATTAAACATTAGATTAAAAATTAAAATTAAAGTAAAAGATTAAATATAATAAATAAATAAATAAATAAAGATCAAAAAGATAAAAGATAATAAATAAATAATAAAAAGATACAAATAAAAATAAATAAAAGATCAAAATTTAAAAAAGTTAAAAAATTTAAAAATAAAAAATAAAAAATAAAAGATTAAAAATAAAAATAAAATAAAAGATAAATAATAATAAAAAGATAAAAGCAAAAAATTAAAAATTAAAAATGAGAGATAAAATAAAAATATAAAAGATAAAAAATGTAAACTTGAAAATAAAAGATTAAAAGATTTAAAAATAAAAAAGATAAAAATAAAAAGTAAAAGATAAAATAAAGTTTAAAAATTAAAAAATTAAAATTTGAGTCAAAGGGGCCCATGATTTTTCCATTTACATAAAAGCTAATCTAATGGTGAATATTTAGTCTAAAACCTAGATCTAAAGGTTAATATGGTTAAGACTTGGATTAAGCTTTTAAGCCATTGATTCAAAATTAATCCAAGGGTGTGAATTAATGGAGAAAAATAGAAAGCCAAATACCTAGATCTAGTTGTGTGGATTTAACCTAGATCTAGATCTAATCTCAACCATTTATCTTCAAAGAGTTGGAGATTGCCTCAACTATTTAATGAGGGTCTCACTCCCTCATTAAAGACCAATTCTTATGCTATTGTTATGCTAGCGGAAAATTCTTCTTCTCACTCTCATATTCTTGCTACCTTGTATTGAAGTTTTGCCCAAGATGGGCTATTTAAATAAAAATTCTTTGGAGGAATACTATGCTGCAACTTTTCATGATCTACATTTCCTGAGGTAACCTTGTATTTATTTTGTTTGTATTTGTTGTATTTTTCTAGTTAGCTCTCCACAAAGTGTTTTGTGGAGAGATTAAAGAATAGAAGTATTTTTATTCTTTTTTGTGAACGATTTGATATTTCTTACAAAGTGTTTTGCAGGAAGTATTAGGTGTTCATCTCTAGAAGTACAATATTTTGCAGGCATAGTTTGTATTGCAGGTTATCCAAGCAAAGAAATTCCTTCAAGAAACATCATTCCGGCAACATTTTCAATTCGGCCATCTACTTTCAGCCTGTTTTAAACAGCGTTTTATTCACTGTTTAGTGAATATAACCCCTGTTTTAGGGCCCTAACCTTTTATATATTAATTAAACCTTTTATTTCTGCTAGTTTTACTTCATTTAGGTCGCTGGAAACTCATTTTCCAGCCCTCTAAATTCCATATTACTGTCATTTATTACATTCAGAAATTTTTTGTAAATTTGTAATTATACTAGTTTCAGCAAGTATTTATCATAACACTTTGGGCTTAATCGTTGTATACCGCATCTGAACTCAAAGGACCGAGATCAGAACGTGAAGCGCTCAATGATGTTATAGATATTTGTCTGTTACTTAGATTTTCTTTTATGTAAAAAATTGTAAAACTTGTACTAAAATTTTTAACAACCTTTTTTAGGTGTTTTATGTGATTTGCAGCGAAAAGTACCTCGCTGGTTTTTGACAGGTTATTCACCTTTAAAGAAGAATTGCTGTCCCAAAA
>LPNX011206212.1:282414-349120 GCA_001517045.1 Pseudotsuga menziesii | reverse complement strand
TAGAGATTTTTAAGCTGATTAAAAACGGTGACTCGGAAGCTGCAAGGGGTAGCAGGCTGCGGGCAGTCTCTAGGCGCTTCGTCGTCCTCCTTGTGAGCACTGAGCCATTGGGGTTTGACCTCTGAGCTAGGGGTGGGCTTGCTCCCACCTGTTGAGCGCAACAGCATTCCATCTTCAGTTTGAGAAGAACTAGATCGGGGTAGTCACACCACCGGATCTAAAACTAACTTCAAGAAGAACAACTCTAATTAAAATTTATTAAAATTAACCAAGAAGCATTGCAAAACGCCCTACAAACACAGATTACTACTTTTATTACAATCATTTTCACTTCATTTTACTGCAAGTACTACAATACATTTATTTCAAGCACTCTTTTACTACAATACAACACTACAATTTTTACTTCCAGCACTTTATTTCTCAGTACATTTACTTTCAGTCTCATTTACTTTCAGTTCTATATTTGTTCATGCGGTGACTGTTTAATATTTGTTCAAATTTGCTTCAAGTGAATCAAACTTAAAGTCTTTCTTTCCTTTATTTCCTGTTGGTTCAATAAGTTTCACATTAAGACGTTTTCTTTTGCTATCTTTGTTTATACAGATAAGTTTAGATCAGCTGTACATTGCTTAAATACCTTGATTTGTTATTGTTGTAACTTATAATCTTCTGACTCCATTTGATATAGGCACTGGTCTTGTATTTTTGTAATCTTAATAAAAAGATCCCTTTAATTAATCTCCAATTAATTAATAAACCTGGAACATAGTCTTTCCATAGGGACTACCCCCCTTGGCTCTGTTGGGATCTTGCCTAAACGAAGGAGCTGTAGACTGTGGTGACAGTGGTCCCCAGCTCTCGCTTGCCCCCAAGGACACACATAGCAAGTTGTGACTTTCCTGCGTCTTAAAGTGTGAATTAGGCGGCAACAGGTTCCAAGAGTTCAAATCTCTTGTGGAGAACTAGACTAGGAGAAAGATTCGGGTACTCAGATCAGATAACGGGGGTGAGTATACCTCCAAGGAGTTCGATGAGTATTGCAAACAGGGGGGCACTCGGAGACAGCTAACAGTACCATACACTCCTGAGTAGAATGGAGTGGCAGAAAGGAAGAACGGATCTATGGTTGGAGCAGCGAGAGCCATGTTACATGATCAGTCACTTCCTTTCTTCCTTTGGGCAGAGGCATGTAGTACAGCTGTATACCTTCAGAACAGGAGTCCCCATCGTGCCGTGGGGAACAAGACACCTGAGGAGAGTTTCATAGAAAAGAAGCCTGAGGTGAGTCATTTTCGGATATTTGGTTTCCCGACTTATTCACATGTCCCTTCTGAGAAGAGGACAAAGCTTGAACCCACAACAAAGAGAGGTATCTTTGTGGGGTATGATGAGACTTCGAAGGCCTTCTGCATTTATCTTCCTTCTCTGAGGAAGGTTGTTGTGAGGAGGGAAATGAGATTTGAGGAGGAGCAGGCCTTCAGGAAGTCTAGAGAGTCAAAGCAAGGAGAGCAGCAGGTTCCCACACCTCAGGTAGCTTCACAGGTACCTTCAGTACAGGTGACGGGTTCATATGTTTCCGGGGTTACTGGACCACAAAGCATGGCACAAGATCTCCAGTTTCAGTGGTTCAGCCAGCAGGTTCTTCGGGGACAGGTTTTGGTTCTCAGGTCACAGGTTCACCATATAGAGCTATAGGATCACAGGGTTCACCAGCTCCTGGTACACAAGTTTCTGGGCCTTCTACCTCTGGGAGTTTATCAGATGAGGACAAACCAGTTTGGGAGCAACCTTCAAGGAAGAAGAAGCCTAAGTGGGTTTGGGAGACTCTGAAGGAAGCTAAGGATTTTGGAACGCCCAAGGATCTAGTGAGGGCTCTAGTGATGCCAGACAGGTTGGGTATGGCATTGGTTGTTATCTTCGTGATTCGGAGCCATCTACTTTTGAGGAGGCCTCTCAGCATCATGTTTGGAGAGATACCATGATGGAAGAGTACCATTCCATTATGAAGAACGATGTTTGGGAGATTGTTCCGAGACTTGAGGGGAAGTCAATGGTGACTTCTTGATGGCTTTACAAGGTAAAGCATGCTGCAGATGGCAGTGTGGAGAAATACAAGACTAGGTTTGTGGCGCAAGGGTTCTCACAGCTAGAGGGAGTTGATTATGATGAGACCTTTGCACCGGTTGCTCGTTATACTTCTATTAGATCATTGATTTCCATTGCTGCGGAAATGGGTTGAAAGATCCATCAGATGGATGTCAAGAATGCATTTCTCAATGGAATCATACACGAGGAGGTTTATGTGGAGCAGCCACAGGGCTTTGAGATTCATAGGAGAGAGTCTCATGTCTGCAGGCTAAAGAAAGCCTTGTATGGGCTGAAGCAAGCTCCTCGAGCTTGGTATTCCAGGATAGACTCTTACTTACTGTCGATGGGTTTTCAGAAGAGTGAGACCAATCTGAATCTCTATTTCATCATGGTTGGAGATGATCCACTCATTCTTATGTTGTATGTAGATGATTTATTTATCACAGGGGGAGAGAGACCTATTGCAGTTTGCAAGAGAGATCTTGCTTCAAAGTATGAGATGACAGACATTGGGTTGATGCACTATTTTTTGGGATTGGAGGTTTGGTAGGAGCCTGGTCATATTTTCCTGGGGTAAGGAAAGTATGCAATAGATATTTTGAGGAGATTTCATATGGAGGATTGCAGGCCGATGTCTACACCTATGGTCACCAACTGGAAGAAGCTTCATGCTTCTGAGGGAGAGTTGGTGGATCCTACTTTATATCGTCAGCTCATAGGTTCATTGATGTATTTGGTCAACTCTAGGCCATATTTGTGTTTTGCGGTGAACACTCTCAGTCAGTTCATGATGGAGCCTAGGGGGGTGCATTGGGTTGCCGCAAAACATGTGTTGAGATACCTTGCAGGTACAGTGGAGTATGGTTTGGATTATAGGAGATTGGATGGGACTAGATTGATTGGCTTCACGGATTCAGATTGGGCAGGCAGTGTGGCAGATTGGAAGAGCACTTTCGAATGCTGTTTCAGTTTGGGCTCGGCAGTAGTGTCGTGGTTCAGTCGAAAGCAAAAGTCTGTTGCTTTGAGTTCTGTAGAGGCCAAGTACATGGCAGCCAATCAGGGCAGTTGCGAGCCGTTGTGGCTTCGCAAGTTCTTGGTGGATTTATTTCATCAGGAGCTGAGACCTACGGTGATTTACTGTGACAATCAAGGTTGCATCCAACTCTCTAAGAATCCTATATCTCACAACAGGTCAAAGCATATTGAGATTAGATACCATTTCATCCGTGATTATATTCAAAGAGGATTTGTGGCATTGCAATACATTTCCACTAATGAGCAGGTTGCAGATATCCTGACGAAGTCTCTTGGAAGAGGCGAGTTTATTCATTTCAGAGACAAGTTTGGTGTGGTGAAGAACAACTTCCTCGGTAAGAGGGAGTGTTGAATTTTTGTACCTTGGAGTTGTTCCCCTAAGTGACCTTTGCCTAAGTCACTAGGAAAAGGGGTTAAGTCACTTGGACTATATATTAATGACTTGTGATGAGCATTAAATGCACTTTAGAGATTAAAGTGTACTTTAAGTAAATATTTAAAAAGTGAGTGAATTAATTTTTAAATTGTGGAGAAAAGTGATTTCATCACAACCACTCATCTAATCTACTCTAAGCCCTTGGACTAGATGACTTTTCACTCACCCTCCCATTTTTACCTAAAAGACAAATTTTCAAAGTGAAGAGGCACTTTTCCAATTTGAGAGGGAGAGAGCCAATTTTCTGACAAAGAGGGAAAAACGCAGTTGGAGCAATTTTCCTTTGATACAAAAATCGAAGTGAAGAAAAACAACAGCTTGGCACGAATCTCAAGGAAACGTGAGCATTTATTCCAACAGCCATACTGTCCGTACAGTATGGATTCTATACTGGGCACGAATCCCGAGACAAAGTTTGGCCATGAAATTTGAGGCAGAAAGTTTGGGCACGAATTTCGAGGCAGGTACAGTCGACAAGTTTCTTGAGGCAGTACCGTACAGTACAGGTCGTGCAACCTATCCGTACAACGGCTGTACAGTCCTGTAGCAGTACGAAAACCGAGGAGGGTACAAACATAAATTTTTTGAGTATGCAAATTTCTTAGTTTGGCACAAAATTCGAGCCAGAATTTTTATCTTCCAGTTGAGATAAGTTATGACTGATTTTTTGTCCTCTAATGTATTTTGTCAAAGATAAATAAAGATTTTCTGTCACAGGTTTTCCCCGGAGGTTGGGGTTTTTCCTCGGTTATTGGACCAACATTTCAGAGTCTGAATATTTATGTGTGAATGTGTTTTAATTGCTGCTCATAAAAGTAGAAGAAATTCTTCTCGTGTTTCAGTCCTATATTGTTTATGAGAAATTATCTAATTTGCAGCAGAATCTTGAATTGGGTTGGGCGTTAAACAATGTTTTAAACAGAGTTGTAAACCGGGTTGGGAGAGTGATGAAAATTCTACAATTTGTACTTGAGTCTCACTGTTAGCATAGATAATTCAGCATGCATGTCCATTTGTACCTTGCAGTTTCATAATTTAGCATTTGGGTCATCAACCCAGTGTTGACCAAGCTACGAGTAGGGTCCGAGATGAGTTTTAGACCAATGATTGTGGATGATGATTACTTATCGTCTATATGTGTCCATTAGACATAGTCATGCTTCAGATGGTGGATTACTATGATCGCTTCTATTATTTTTATGATTATTAGCATGTACCGGCTTTATTATTTTTATTGTTCTAACATGGATGGGGCCTCTAACGTACCTTTGTGAGGCACATATTGTGTATGAGTACAAATTCCTAGTTGATTTGAACATTCTAAGTTCATTCGTGCAACCGGTTTTCAGTTTCAACCAGTTACAGGAGAGATATGGGTCTTTCAGGCCTGTTACAGCAAATTTGCCCTAGGAAATTAAAAATAAAACGCAGTACAAATAATAGTGAAATCTCCTAGGGCGCCAAAGGGAATCTTGGGATGTAGCCTGTGTATTGTACCATACTACTATGGTGCTAAACCCATTTGTGCAGTCATTCAACTTCAGTTTTTGGTCCCCAGTGAGATATTGGCAGTTTTATGTTCCCGAGGAAGCATTTTAATGATGAAAATGGCTAATGAAGAAGTTGATTAGGGAAAATGAGGCAAATAAATGGCATGGAATTGGTCCAAGGCACAATGTGTGGGTCACCTTCATCATCCGACATCATCTTCACTTCACCTGGGCCCCACACTTCCTTCATTTATTCAGATTGAGAGTGTTTTGATGTATTTTTGAGGGAGACATCCTAGTGATTTTTATCACTCTTTGATATTATTTGTCGTACCATGGGGACATGCTAGTGAAAGATGTTATAACCTCCTAGCCCCACCATGTGCTATCTTGTGGTTATTTGTCACTTTTATGTGGTGAGCCCCCTCATTTGGCAATTCTAGTGGTGTGTCCCCCTCTATTATTGAGTTGATATGTGTATGATGTATGCACCTAATCTTAGCCATTGATTATATTGTTATTATCTTATGATCTTCACCCTTGATCTTTTTGGAACTAGGTTTTATGTACTTGAGAGATATATATATTGAGATGCTCTCTCATTTATACAGGGACTTTTGGCTCTTGAGCTCTTGGAATAATAAAATATTTTTGGAAAACCCTCGAAAGCTTTGTCGAATGTCTTGTGTGAAGATTGAAGAGTCTTATTCTCTCTAGCATTCTTGTGGATCTATGCATTTCTAAAACTTTTTGTAAAGTGTTGTCCACTTGGTGAAGGAAGCGATTTGGGTAGGGGCACTAGTGTGACTGAGCTCCATAGCATTCTCTCAAGTCGCCACTTATTGAGGGAGTATATTTATTGTGTCTTGAGACCATCTTGATATTCTTTGATTGGAGATCTCTTTTGCAGGAGGGAGCCTTTGGCATCTTAGAAGGATAGTGATTTCACTTGGAGAGGCATGGAAAATGCTCGTAATTGATCAGAGAGGCAACATCATCATCATACAAGGTTAGTAGCAAGTATTTACAGGTACGTTTGCATTTATTTTATTTTTTGGGGGCTTAATCCAATTGTCAAGTGTCCCGATCTAGTCATCCCTTGCCCCGATCTACCTTTTTGGGTCCACTGTGTCCACCTTTGCATAAACCCTAGGTGGGTCCCTTTAGGTTTCTTTTTTGTGTGGCTAGTTCTCTCTAGATCTACGTTCCTAAACTCTGTGTGGTATTTTTCCTATCAAGTTGGGTCATTTTCCCTATTTTCTAAGCCTCCTCAACTTCGCCCTAATTCCTATACCACATCTCTTCTCTAGATCTAGATTTTCTTACTCATTATCTCTCCTCTTTCATTCATTGCTTAACCCGTAGGATTGTCTTGAGTAGATGCGCTAGCTCATAGGCTAGTAGGGTCTCCCCCTTGATCATTATCCAAATTGATCTAAAGTGACAAGAGCCCGTCCGGTGTGACAACTACCTTTCATCCGTAGTGGACGAGGCCCTTGCGGTGTCACTCGATAGCTACCTCACCTCTACCGTGCCGGATAGGATATCTTTATTGGGTAGCTATACTTTGTGTGATAACAGTTCCAACACACCTTGAAATTTTCTCCTTCTATTGTCATGGTTTTGTTTCTGCCCTTATTTTGTACTTCCTTATCTCGATATCTTTTGTTTTTCTGCTTTCGATAGAATAGCAATCAGAGATGCTTCTGCAATCCCATGCTCTTGCAGTTACAATAGATGTATTCTTGAGTAGCATTGACCCACTTTTGTTGTCATTTGTTAGACATTAATAAAAATATCTTATTTTATCTTTGTATAACTTGTAGAAACTCTGCTGTAATGCTGTATTCAGTGGCTTTTTGTTCTCTATCTTTACATTTAGATAATTCCTTTTTGATGAACTGGCTGCACAACTCAAAGCTAAAGGCCTTCGGAGAGATGCGAGAGATTATCATTTTTTGGCCCATTCTGACCTAAAGGTCCTTATCTTGTCCTTTACATAGACTTGTACATTTTGGTACATAAGATCTGTCTTTTTTTTCCTTTATGTTAACGTAAGAAGTATTTTCCCAGCAAAATTAAAAAAGCTAGGGTAGAAGAAATTGGAATGTACTAGAAATCGAAACAATGTTCATTATATGCTTTGTAATGACAAATTCATACCAGTCTTAAGTCCTTGCTATGTCTTTTCTATAATTTCTTGCTTGGTAAAGACAACCATTTGTTTTACATAAGGCACCGGCAGTCAATCAAGATCAAGAATTGGGAAACTATTCATAGATTCTGAACAAGCAATTTGGATCATACATGGATATTATAAAATTTGAGGAGCTTATAAGTATTAGATGCTCTTGGTGATTTAAAGTGGTTGTGCATTCGCATGGAGAGGTTTAACTAGCAGATCAATCAATTCACAAAAAATGTTAATAAATACATTGGATTTCATTTCCCATCTCCATATTAAACACTACTCTCATACTAATAAAAAAAAATTAAGATGTCTTTGTCAAGAAATTACATTTCGAGCAATCTGTTATTGTTTTACTTGAGCTTCAACATGAAATTTCTAGCTTCATTTTGTCTTATATCTCCATGTAGCTAGACCACTGTCTTTCCCCAAAAAACAGTGGCATGGAAATTTTTCATCAAATTGTGAAGACAATGATTTGTATTCAAACGCAGATAGCAAAAAGTCACTGTGGAAACTGGAGATAATACACAAGTTGCAGATAATCAATTACCTAACTAGCATTGGTGCACTCTTTTACAACTACAAAATATAAAATTTAACCTGATCACTGCCAATATCCCATGGGTGTTCTGTTGACATGATTGTAAAGTGAACTGGCCCATGCTCAATGGAATACCAAGGCTTATCCTTGCCATTAGCTGGCATTTGGAAATACATTTCATATGGCACTCCGCACTCCCCACCAGAGTCTAGCCCCTCATAGTATGATCCTGAATTTGGGAAATCCCTGAAACAGAAACAGGCTACATATAAGATATATATGACTCTCCATGCACAAATAGCAATTTTCAAATTAAACTCTTTACATTCAAGAATTCCCAGTAAAGGGAAAAGCATTCAAGAAAACCAAGGAACGTGCCACTTAAACCATGTGAACAAAATGGTTAGTGAAGCAGTCATCATAGCAAGACTATTGCATTCACATCACCGACAGATCAAAAGACATTTGTAATTCCATACAAGTGTTTATCTTGTCAAAATTAACTGCCTTTACCTAGCAGCTACCTTGAAGAATGAATAAAATGGATCAGTATGAATCATGGAACTTATGATACCTTGCAACCATGATTTATAGGTCTCCAGTGGTCAGTTCTAAAAGGAATCAGAACATGAAGGGTTATCTAAAAAGTTACTTCTTTCCTTCATCCCTATATATTTGGAAAAGGAAATGCATTCTTCATCAACTTGTTAGATCTGTGATAACAAAAAACTCACCAGGCTTTTCAAAACCTTTGAGATTTTCACACCAATTTTGGTAGTTTGCATACGACTCGTAGAAATAAAATTCCAACATCAGAAGAAAGCACAGATCCTCAATCTAGAGCTGCAGGAAATAAATTTGCTTGAAAACTGCCTTCACTTTACATATCTCATGCCTTGTCCAAGATCCCCTCTGAAGCCTAGCTGTAATGTTTAGTGGATAGTTGCAACTATATCAGCTACTTGTTATCACATATATTGTAGCTGGAGCTACCATGATGCAAATCATATTGTCTGAGACATGAGCCAGTCCTTTTTATGATGGCAGATACTTTTGCATACATGATGATAAAATGGGAGGACTCCTAGAGCAGGATGGAGTTTTTTTTTCCAGGGCTGAATGTTAACCTGCTCTCGGTGTTAGCCTTGGAGGATGCGGGGTATTTGACATTGTTCCAGGGGGGACATGTTTACATATTCCCAGAGAGAGCTGATCTGGGACGTGTTTATATATACTCAAAGGGAGTGGAACTGATTGAGCCACAGTTAATTGTTGATCGATTCGATGAACTGTACAAGTAAGGTAGACAACCCACGTTTGATGATTCAGAGTCGGAAGAGGAGCAAGAGGCTCCTGAGGCTGTGTTATCACCAACCTTGTAGTTGCCTATGTATAATGGATCCAGGATGGATGGTAGAGGGGCAAGCAACTAAGGAGGTGGAACCGGGACTGCCCAGACTCCCAAATGGAGACCCAGATCTACTCCCGACAAGAGAGATCAGACCTAGACACCAGATCAGATCAAGTATGGCTTGAGGTACATAAGGTGTAAGGTAATTGGAAACTCTAGATCTATGGATGATAATACTAAGTCGACTTGGATTTTGGATGAGGGTTTCCGTCTTATGAGGGTTGATCCAAAGTCAAATACAAGTGACCTATGGTGGTAATACTAGATCTAGGTTTGAGGTACTAGCAACTGATGAAGATAACCGCTGTCTTGGGAAACGTAACCAAGACAGGGTGAGTAAGGACAAAGTTGGGACTGTCTAGTACCAAAGACATATGACAATGTAAGATTACCTGAGTCATTAAGGAGCAGTCAACTTTCAGGGGAAAGAGGTCAAAAGAGGGCTAGCGCTAGGCTTGAAGATCAGTGCCTGTTGGGACTTGGGCAATGGACTCAGTATTTGCACAGTGTTAAAGTGAACCCACCTGGGATATGCCCTGATCTATGGACCCAGAAAAGTGTTTGGCCCGGAAGATTCAGTTTATAGGGAAAACAACAAAAGGAGGGCTAGCGCTAGGGTTTGGAGAGGCAGATCTACAGATCTAGGACAGCTAGGAGACTATCAGCTCAGCGTTGGAGTGGAGATGAGATCAGAATGGCCTGATCTACAAACCCAAGTCAGAAAATTTTAGGAAAAATCAGATCTAGAAAAGTCAAAATCTGATGAGAGAAGCTAGGATGTTGAAAGTCAGTTTTCAAATCTAGGGCTATTTGTCATGAACTAGCTCAGCATTGGGGGTGTTCTAGAATGAGGGAGACCTGATCTACAAACCCACGTGATTGTTTTTCCGGAAAAAGTCAAAATTTCAGTAGGGGCGTAGGGGTTTGAGCAGTCAGAAAGTCAGATCTAGGGTAAACCAGTCACAATTTGGACAGCGTTGAGAAGGATTTAGTGAGAGGGATGCTCGATCTACAAAACCTAGAAATGGTTTGTTCAAAGATCAAGAGGCTCTTCGATTAAGTATTTTTTTGGATTTTTATTATTTAGGAGTTTTTTCAGAAAATTTGAAGAAAAGCAGGGACAATGGATTGAGATCTAAAAGAGAAGAGACTTACCTATTGGATCTTACCTGTAAATGCTTGTAGATGCCTTGATGATGATGATCCCCGCCATCCTGATCAATTCTGGAAGATTTGAGTGAGTTCTAGGACCAACGTTATGCTCCAAGTGACCAATTCGCCCCCCTATCCTGCACAAGCAAACGTCAACAGTATCGGATTTGCTATACCATGAAACAAAAAGGCTAGATCTACAAAAAAGTAACAAGATGTAATCATAGATCACAATGAAGCTAATGAAAACCCCCTGAGACAAGACGATGACAATCCGAGCGAGTTGAGGTCCCCCTGCAAAAATGCCTCAGCTGAAAACGCCCTCATGTAGACAAGACAAAGATCCCGAAAAAGATATCGATCTCACAAAATATTCCGAATGCTAGGAAGCAAGAGATTTTCCAATCACCACCGAAGAACATCAGATGCAAAGCAGATCCATAAAATATCCACAAAATTTTTTTTCTATTAATCAGATCCAAGAGCCAAAGACCTCTTACAAATGAGAAGCTCTCTCCTTTCAATAGAAATGAGAGAACCAAAATCCTAACCACTTTCAAAACAAGTGGCTAAGATTAAAAGATATAAATGTTCTAATCAATGGTTGAGATAAGCTCAACATACAATACATGGATCAAGATAACCATAAAGTACCAAAGTGGACTAGATCACCCATAAAGAGGGTACACCACTCAACAAAAAATAAATGAAGCACATGGTGGGTCCATGGAGTATTAACTAGCTCCCTCTGGGTGCACCATGGCACAATAAAATAATATAATATTTTAAATTTTTGACTTTGTGCCTCCTTGAAGAAATCGCGAGCCTCCCAAAAGCTCTAGAAAATAATATAAAAATGCCCAAAAAATAGGTGTGGGTCCAATCAGGTGCTGCAACTACTGGAGAAGGTGCGGAGGACATCACTCTCATTTCTGTGACATGTGTTATCATTTAGTGTCATGATCTAGAGGTCATATAAATATGTGGGCTTGGATTTATCTATATTATGTATTGATGTCCCTACTCAGAATTGGAAGTTCTTGATCTATACTCATCAGTTTTACCCTCCTTAGAAAGAATAGAGGTAGTCATTCCACCATACCTTGGATTGCTAGTGTTGGTTTCAGTAATCATTGTCTCCACTCATCCATTACCTTCCTGTTGTGTTTTAGCCCGACTTACTACTTGACTTGTGGCATGGAGGACCTTTTTCCGCTAGAGCCTCTGTTGGACAAGCCAACTTGTTTATTTGCGTCTCGGCTCTGAGTTGCCTAGGATGTGTCTGCTTACCGGAAACAAGTAGCGATTCCATCAATACAATGTATTTGGAAATGAAATGAATATCTTATGAAAAAGCCCATTCATGAAAAGTAATGTTTTTAAACATACATGAATGCAAGGCTAGCCTAATGAAATTGGCTATGATAAAGTATTGCAATGAAATATCTTAAACATTCATGAAAAGTAATGTTTTTCAACATACATGAATGCATAAAGCCTAAATGATAAAAGTCCGTATAAAAAATACGAAGACAAAGGCTATGGAAAATCAAAGGCCCAAAAAAGCAATGGTTCCTAAAAGTTATATCTAAAAATTGCTGTCCTTATTTGTATTGAGTTGGATTGTGAGCATTTGTCAAGGTGAGTAAGCACCTCTGAAGTAGTCCACCCATTTGTAAGGCATTGCCATCCCCTTTGTTGTTGCTTGTCCAGCATATGGCTATAGTGAGTATTCCCTTTCCATATCCAAAGTGTCACGATGTTGAGTTGGTGGTCATCCTTAGTCCTAGCCTTGTAAATTCTAGCCTTCACCCTTCACTAGCAAATTGACTACAACTATGAAGTGAGTATAGTCCTGAAATTCTAGTCTGAGTAATAATAAGTAAAACCCTATATATGTATTTGGTTGATGTACAGCCAGTGAGGTGATTGCTATTTGTTATGATTGTTACTTGAATGATTTGTAGAGCATGTCCTAGCCTCTTAACACATGCAGTAGATGGATGACAGCCTGAATTTTATTATTGGTATCTGGTCATTTACAGGTGATGATTTTGTCTATTGGATATTGCAGATGACCAGGTAGAGACCTGGAATGGGTATGAGTATATACCTTAGATGGATTTGGACTCTCTGAGTCCAGTGAGACAGCTTGTTGCCAGTTCTAGGCACTTACAGACATGATTTGGCTCATTTTACTCTTCTGGTGCAGTTTTGCTTCACTGGAAGTCGTGTCTGAGCAGGGAGATGATCTTATTGGATCTCTGAGGGCGCTGCATGGGCCATAGGGGGTCCATCCACTTGATTGTACCATATTACTTCCCTCCCAGAGAGCCTTGTAGGCTCAGTTGGATAACGCAGGCATGCTAGGAGGCTATTTTGGCGGGTTCACATTTCCCAAGGCAGATTAAAAAATAATTAAATGGCTACTGAGGAATTTGATTTGGGCTACTGAGGCAAGGAAATGGCATGGGATGAGTCATGATGATGAAAGTGATGTCCTCCGCACCTTCTCCAGCAGTTGCAGCACCTGATTTTGGGCCCACACCTATTTTTTCAGGCATTTCATATTACTTTCTAGAGCTTTTGAGAGGCTCACGATTTCTTCAAGGAGGCACAATTTCATTGTTTAAAAAATATATTATTTTTATTGTGCCATGAGGACACCCAGAGGGAGTTAGTTAACACTCTATGGACCCACCATGTGCTTCATTTATTTCTTGTTGAGAGGGGTCCCCTCTCTTTGGGTGATTTAGTCCACTTTTATATTATATTGTTATATTGATCCATGTATTGTATGTTGAGCTCATCTCAACCATTGATTAGACATTTGTATCTTTTAATATTAGCCACTCATTTGAAAACTGGTTAGGATTTTGGTTCTCTCGTTCCTATTTAAAGGAGAGAGATTCTCATTTGTAAGGGGTCTTTGACTCTTGGATCTAAATAATAGAAAAACTTTTCTTGTCAATATTCTTGGATCTCCTTTGCATCTAATCTTCTTAGATGGTGATTGGAAAGCATTTTGCTTCTTAGCATTCGGGAAATTGTTGAGAGATCTATATCTTTTTCGGAAATCTTTGTCTTGTCTACTGGAGGGCGACTTCGGCTTGGGCATTTTTGCAGGGGGACCTCAAGTCGCTTGGATTGTCTTCATTTTTATCAGGGGGTTTTCATTAGTGTCATTGCGATCTATGATTTCTTCTTACTATTTTTATGTAGCATCTAGCTTTTTTCTCATGTTGCAGCAAATCTGATATGGTTGACGTTTGTAGTGCGGGAGAGAGGGCGCATTGACTCCCTGGGGCAAAAAGTTGGACATAGAACTCGCTCAAAGCTTCTCAAATTGATCGGGATAGCAGGGATCATTATCATCAAGGAATCTACAAGGTTTTCCAGCTAAGATCTACAGGTTAGTCCCTTTCTTCCAGATCTCAATCCATTGGCCTCTGCTTTTCTTCATTTTACACTGAAAATTCTATAATAAGAGAAACCAAAAATACTAAAAACAGACCACTTGATCTCGAGCCAAACCACTGCTGGATTTTGTAGATCGGGTCATCCCCTAACCATATCACCCTCAACGCTGATCTGAAAGTGGCTGGCTTGCACTAGATTTGAGAAACTGACCTCCCAAACCCTAACGCTATCCACCATTTTTCTGACTTTTTCTGTGATCTGATTTTTCTGGCAAAATACCTTCTTGGGTTTGTAGATTGGGTCATCCTCTCACCAAATCACCTTCAACGCTGAGCTAGAAGTGGACAGGTTTCCCTAGATCTGAGAAACTGGCCTCCCAAACCCTAGCGCTAGCCATCCTGCTACTAGTTTTTCCCGTGATCTGACTTTTTCGGCCAAGTACCTTTTTGGGTTTGTAGATCGGGCTATTTCCCAGGTGGGTTTCCTCCAACGCTGGGCAGATAGTGACTCCATTGCCCTGGATCTGACAGGCATTGATCTCCAACCCTAGCACTACCCCCTCTTTGGCCTCTTTTTCCTGAAATCTGATTTTGCTTGGTGACTCGGGTACTGTGACATTGTTATACCATTCCATCGAGTCTATCCATCGGTACTAGATATCCCCAATCCTGTCCTTGCCCTCCCTGCATTGGTTACGTTTCCCAAGGCAGCGGATACCTTCATCTATTGCTAGTACCCCAACCCCAGATCTAGTATTCACCTTATAGGTCACCTATGTCCCAACCTTGGATCAAACCTCACACTTCCAAAGCCCTAATCCAAACCCCTGGTTCACTTAGTGACACCCTCCATAGATCTAGGGTTCCAATTTACCTTACACCTTACATACATCAAGTCTATTTGATCTAATCTAGTGTCTAGGTCTGATCTCTCCTATCAAGAGTAGATCCAGGTCTCTCACTTTGTTGTCTTGGGCTAAGATAACATGAAGCGAAGACTGCCTTGATTGACGTGACAACCATCCATTTGGGAGTCAAGGCAATCTTAGTTCCACCTCCTTAGTTGCCTGTCCCTCTACCATCCATTCTAGATCCATCTCACATAGGCAACTACAAGGTTGGTGACAACAAGAACTTGAGAAAACGGGAGCAAGTCACCACTCAACAACAAAAGATCTCCTCCAAAGCTTTTTATTGAAAATGCCCAATGGCTGGAAATTTCAGTAATGTCAAAGAATGAAAGAAAAATGCAAGCAAAAGAGAGCAAGAGAGTGAGAGCATGAGAGATTGTGACCCAAATGAGGAGGGGAGGCCCCCTTCAATAGGAAAAATGAAAGAGAGAGGCTCTTTGCTTGCTAGACAAGTGTCACAAGGGAGAGAGGGGGGCCCAAGAGAGGGGGGCAAATTTGCTCAAGGAAGGCAAAATCATGGTTTGAGATCTCAAATATGGGGAGAGAAACCCCCCTTTTAATGCTTTTAACCTTATTGCTATGTCAAATGGGAAGGAAACCACCATAGTAGGGCCCTTCCCATTGACTTTAGCTCACCCAACCAATCAAAGAGAGAAGGGGGCACCCTCCTAGAGTCGGCAACTCAAAACGTGTTACATGCTTGCTTGGGGGCCCCCTTTTGGGTCTTAAATCTATCTTAGGGACCTAATATAAACATTAGAACCTTTACTTGGCCACCCCAAATGACTATAGTCACTTTTCCAAAATTTGGCTCTCTAATTAATTGCCAATTTTCCTGATTTCCTTGATTGACTTTGGAAAATGTGACCAAAACCTTATCAAGACTTGTTCAAATGACTTCACACTTTTCCCAAAGGTGTAGGGAGACTTATGCCATTGATTTTGAGTACCCATACCCATATTCATGGGCATTAGATGCCATTTAACCCTCTTTTTAGTACAACTTTTTTATGCTGAGGAACAAATTTTAATCAGTGTTCCACGGGGATGCGTCCCGCAGGGTCGGGGACGCGTTTCCACGTTTCCTGCGTCCCGGGGACTTGGGGACTCCTGGGCGAAACTTTCCCTCCCCAACCATGCCCTTGTGAATTTTTTTTTAATATTTTCCCATTATTTTCACATTTTACAATTCCTACTTGGTACTACTTAGAAAATAAACTGATATATTTAGTATTTACATTGCACAATCATTAATATACATCAAATGAATTATTATTTTTGATATTTTATTTTATTTTTATAATTTTAGAGACGTCTCCACGTCCCCCCCGAATATCCCTAAATTTGGGAGTGGTCTCCACGCGTCCCGAATGTGCGTTTCCCCGCTCCTGCATCCCCCCGTCCCGGAAACTTGGGGGAACATTGATTTTAATCACCAAAAATTTAAAAATCCTAGGCAAAACTTAATGAAACTCCGCAAGACTCTAGATAATGTCTAGCATGGTAATATAGAACATTCCTAGGCCCCAATCACCCCATGGACTCGATCACCAGAACACCTTTTACCACTTTGGAGGTAATTTTGAGTGAAAAACTCAAATAATTAAAATCTCTAAAAAAATTTTAATTATCCAAGTAAAAAAACACTCGATGAGAGGACTTCCCTAATGACTAAGTCTTAGGTGATTAAGTTACAAAAAACTAGACCTTCATGCTGACATATCCTTACAAAATCCTCAGCAGGGATGCGGAAATTTCATAGAGAGAAGAAAAGAAGAAGAGTTGTCTCGCTTGATATAATCATTAAGTACTTCATTCTTATCTTCAAGGCGCATCCAACAGGTGTGTGGTACATCGTTGTCCACCTAGTTGGTTTTGGTGGTCAACAGGGTGAAGGTGTTGTATGACACCGAATGACTTGCAAAAGAACTGATGGTGGACACCTTTATGTAGCAAAAAAAAATACATACAATTCTTTGGTAATGTTTGACCCTTGGAGGAAGGGCCTGTATGACATATTTGAAATCAAAAATAAAAAATTCAAATGACAAATTTAATATTTAAAATTAAAATTCAAAAGTCAAAATTAAAATTAAAATACATTCTTACCTTTGAAGACAAGTCGGCTCAATCAATTTTTAATAAATAAAAATTAATAATAAATTCCAACAGGTCGGCTCAAATGTTTTTGGAAAACCACTATAAATACCCTATCGAGCTTTCATTTTCGTAAGTACAATTTTTGGATGAGCGATATCAACTCTGAAATTCGGGTCTGAGTGTAGCAGACTGAGGCAGCCGCAGGCACAGTAATGTGTGTGAAGATGGTGTGATAGGAGCTCTGATTTTTCGCTGAGCTAAGGTAAATTCGTGGGTAAAAGGAACAGCAGCAGAGAAGGTGAATTCACAGCAGCACCAGATGATGAAAAGGAAGCTGTTGTTTCTCTTTATTTTTTGATATCGTATTGGGGCAGCCACAATTAACTTAAGTAGCAGCAGCAACACACAAATTTTGTTAAAGCTTTGATGATGTCTTGCTTTGAAATTCATATCTCCTTCACTGAGGTAGCAGCAGCAAATTGAAGTTGTGTAAAAGCTTATTCTATCTCTGAAATTCGGATGGCAGCATTCCACTGTGGAAAAGCACAGAAAAACACAGCTCTGATTTTTGTGAATGTCTGAGGTAGATTTCGTGGATTACTTGAAGACTGAGGCAGCCGGATAGGAGACCAAGATTTTTTCTTTTTTATGTTTTTGGAGCTCTGAATTTCGGTGAAATGGTGGGCTGCTACAGCAGCAGTAAAAAATTTTGTTATAATTTCTATCTTCTAACTTCGGGTTGTATGGAAGCAAAATATACAAGTCAATAAGTTCTAAGTTTCTAATCTAACTCTGATCTCTAAAAGCAGCCACAGATCCTCATGGTATATAAACTCAGGCTACAAACATGTAAGTGTTTAAAGTCCGATCTCTCTGATCTCGGGTAGAGAAATGCTTGATCCTATGGAGGCATCCGAATTTCTACAACACTGTTTTTGATGTAGCTCTGATATCCGGTGGGTCATTGGACACTGAGGCAGCCACAACAAGAAATTTTTAATACTCTCTGATTCATAAGGCATCGGATCAGAGTTCACCGGGAGTGATCCAAAGTTGTTTTCTGAAGCTATTTCATCTTTATGGAGAAAGTAGCACTAAGGCAGCATGCCCTTGGTCTCCTTGAGATAATTTTGATTCCTCTTCAACTCGGAAGTTAGGCTACTACTGTGATTGATCTTCAGTGTCTCTGGGGTAGAAAAGTACTTTACTTGGCAGACAAACTCCAGCTCTGATCTCTACCACAGTGGAAGGATTCGAATAGCATGTGACTGAGTATATATTGCAAAGTATTGAAGATCTAATCTTAGGCTCCAATTACTGGAAGTACCATGCTCTAATCTCAGGTTCTCACAGTGGTTAAGGATTACTATAGCCTACAAATTGACCATAACAGTGACATAACCCCCTTTTGTCAAATAATAGGTATGTGGACAGACCTTATGAATTGGTTTGATTAAGTGGCTTCCTTAGTTAAGAATGAATATTGTCTGCAGACTAGTCTTGCACAGGACTCTTGAAGAAACTTAGAGTTGGAACAGTTTGATTTGTTTCAGACCACTGTGTCATATATATATGGTCAAGAAGAGACTTGTATATGAATGATCCAGCCTTGAAGACTTGTTAAAGATAGATTGGAGACTGATAATAGTTGATTAATTAGATAGTGACAGCATCTGAAGTAACTTGTGACAATGACAGTGATAGTTGACATGAAATGATAGTGACAGATGATGACAGCGATAAGGAAAATGTGATTATAGCAGAACTCCTGGATATGATCAGTTGAATTGACAGTTGATTGAGTTGTGTGTATTGAAGCCATAGAAGAAAACATCGGCATCGACAAAAAATCGGCAAGGGTACAGAAAACATCTTTATCGGCAAAAAAAATCGGCAAAAATCGGCAAACCACGGCAAATATTGAAAAACACAAATATATTCATTTTTTTTCATAATTTTAAGCATATAAAGCAACAATGACATCAAATAAATACATTGGCACATAAATATAGAAAAAACACTGATATATATCATGTAGGCATGCCAAATATAATATGAGGCATAAAAGTCGATACTGAAACTCTGAATATAGTTGTCCAATAGTACTCAAAACTGGGAAATCAATGGTCCAATACAAAATGATATCACAAAACCAGTAGTTAACTATCTGTCTCTGAAATATAAATCAATGCCCTCTTCCCCTTTTACGGGAAAAGATCATGGGTTGTTTGCTAGGCCTGCCCCTAACAGTAGAAGGTCCTGGCCCTGTAGTCGGTGTCAATGAGGGACTCGGTGCCAATGAGGGAGTAGATGCATCGACCAGTGTAGAAGGTGGTGCTGATGAAGCCACATCACCCTCCATTAAGTCCTCTGGGTCAAAGCGCTCCGCCTCCTCTTGTTCCTCCTCTTGCTCCTCCTCATCCTCCTGCCCCTGCTGCCGCTGCTCCTCATCTAACCATGCAAGTGCCTCCTCCACGATAGGTAACTCAACCTCCACCCTCCACTTGGACAATACATCAATATTGTCCAAGCAAATGGAATCCACATCAGGTGATTTCTCCACCTACTTCATCCACAGTCGAAGATTGTAGTGGACATACACCAAGTCATTCAGACATGGGAAATCCAACCTGTAAGAGGGTGATAAAAAGATTTAATGAGTCTTGAGTCTTGAGGCCAGAGGAAAACAATATGAAAGAGGATCTTAAATTACAATGAATTTAATTGCTTTGATAAAGTTCTTACATGGTGCATTTCTTTGAATGTATTTTATCAAAGACACTCCAATTACGCTCACATCCAGAAGAGCTACAGGTTTAGCTGAGGACTCGGATGGCAATTTTTTTAAAATTTGGTGCCCTTGCACCATATGTCCTCCACCAAACACCTATAATAAACAAGAAAGAAAGAGAATCGGATTATATAATTCAAATTTCAAATTTCAAATAAAATGATAAATCATTAAACACAATTAATATTTAAGAATTTGAAGTTCAAAATACAAATAAATTATAATTTGCAATCACTTACTTGGAGTCAAATTGTTCCTTGTACGGAAAACATCGGCATAGCCAAATAGTCCAGTAGCCTCTCAATACATCTCCATCTCACGAGTAATACTCTCCCGAGTCTCAAAATTAGGTACCATCCTATTCATACATTCGATAAGCCCTTCCAAAACCTCTTCATCAAAATCAAACTTACACTTGTAGGAAAAGTCAGGGTTGAGGAAAAGTGCAGCTGCATGAATAGGTCGATGGAGCATCCCGATCCATCGTGTATCAATCAACTCCCATAGCATCATGTGTCTATTTTGTCCAGGGACACCTTCCCCACATAATAAGACCGAATAGACTCTTTGGCCCTGTTGCAGCCTAATTCACACTTTAAGGTGCAGGAAAGTCACAACCTGCTATGTGTGTCCTTGGGGGCAAGTGAGAGCTGGGGACCACTGTCACCTCAGTCCGCAACTCCTCCGTTTAGGCAAGATCCCAACAGAGCCAAGGGGGGTAGTCCCTATGGAAAGACTATGTTCCAGGTTTATTAATTAATTAAGGATTAATTAAAGGGATCGTTTACAGGATGAGGCTAAGACCTTATATAAAACAAGACCAATGCCTAGATAATGGAGTCAAAAAATAAGTTACCACTTTACAAGATTACTAAAAAAAAACAATTTAGAGATTTAAGCTATGATTGAACTTATGGCTTAAGTGTTTAACAATGAAATATATGAGTAAACCAAATAATTATAGACAATAATGAAATAAAATAAATGTATGGGAAAATGAAACAAACTTGCGAAATAGCAAAAAATCGATATAATTCAGATTACTAAACCAACAGTAAATTTAAAGTATGAAAAAGATTTAAGCAGTTAACATCCACCACATACTTATTTACAGAATCGAAAGTAAATAAATGTGCTGAGAAATAAAGTGCTAGAAGTAAAAATTGTAGTATTGTATTGTAGTAAAAGAGTGCTTGAAATAAATGTGTTGTAGAACCGATTTTGAAATGCTTCTTGGTTTATTTTACTTAATTTTATTAATGTTGTTCTTCTTGGATTAAGTTGTAGATCCGGTGGTGTGACTACCCCGATCTAGTTCTTCTCAAACCGAAGAGGGATTGCTGTTGCACTCAACAGGTGGGAGCAAAGCCCACCCCTAGCTCACAGGTCAAACCCCAATGGCCCGGTGCTCACAAGGAGGGCGACGAAGTGCCTAGAGACCCCCTCGGTCTACTACCCCTTGCAGCTTCCGAGTCACTGTTTTTAATCAACTTGAAAATCTCTAGATGGATGCCTATTAAACTAGGACTTCCCTTTCCCTTGGTCGTATCTCGAAGTACCCCGGAGGGTGATAACCGAGTAGAGGAGCAGGAAATAGAGAAGCTTTGTTGGTTAATTTTATGGGTTAATTTTAAGTCTTGGGTGATTAAGATGCAATGTAGATTTAAAAATGATCACCAAGATGACTTGGGAAATACAGTGTTTGATTGTAGATTGTAGTACAAGAAAAGGAAAATTAGTCTAATTACCTAAGCCCCCACTTCCCCTGCTTTTCATATCGAGCTTGAATTCCCTAAAGGGAGATGACAAGTGGATAGAGGATACACAGGTTTTAATGGGTTGTACGATTACTTTAACAGAAAAATAAAATTTGCATAAACAGAAAAAAACTTAAGCAAATATTAGCCTACTTCCTACTCTACTTCCTACTCTATTTGTTATAGATTACAAAAAAGCTTATAAGCTTTAAAGAATACCCCAAGAGACTCTCTTTGGGGTTTACAATAATCAGAAAAATATGGAAAAGAGGTGAGGATTGGAACCCCTTTTGTGCCGGTTGAAGTTGAGGAAATTTTATGTCTTTTTGGGCATCAAATCTTCTTTACTTATGCACAACCTGTCAAAAAACCAGCGAGCTATTCTTCGCTACAAATCACATAAAACACTAAAATTTGCTGTTAAAATATTAGTACAAAATTTACAATTTTTTTTACTACTCTGAGCGCTTCGCGTTCTGTCCTCGATCCTTTGAGGTCAGACGTGGGATACCACGATTAAACTCAAAGTGTAAATAAATATAAGCTGAAATCGATACAATTACAAATTTACAACAAAAAAAAATCTGAATGTAATAAGTGACAGTAATATGTTATTTAGAGGGCTGGAAAATGAATTTCCAGCCACCTAAATGATGTAAAAATAGCAGAAATAAAAGGGTAAACTAATATATAAGAGGTTAGGGCCCTAAAACAAGAGTTATATTCACTAAACAGTGAATATAACCCAGTTTTAAACAGGCTGAAAGTGGATGGCCGAATTGAAAATATTGCCGGAATGATGTTTGGAGAGACCTCCTTGCTTGGATAACCTGCAAATATAATTTATGCCTGCAAAATATTATAATCCTAGAGATGAATACCTAACAATTCCTGCAAAACACTTTGAAAGAAATGTTAAATCATTCATAAGAAAGAGTAAAAACACTTTTACTCTTCAATCTCTCCACAAAACACTTTGTGGAGAGCTAACTAGAAAATATAATAAATGCAAACAAGACAAATACAAAGTTACCTCAAGAGTAGTAGATCATGAAAAAATTTGCAGCATAGTATCCCTCCAAAGAAATTTTTATTCAATGGCCCAATTTGGGCAAATCTTCAATACAATGGTAGCAAGAATGAGAGCAAGAAATTCCAGCAGCATAACAGTAGCATGAATAATTGTGTATAATGAGGGAGTGAGACCCTCATTTTATAGGTTAGGCAAACCCCCAACCCTTTGAAGCTCAATGGTTGAGATTAGATCTAGATCTAGGGTTTAATCTCCACCTCTAGATCTAGGTATCTGACATTCTATTCTTCTCAATTAATCTCCACCATTAGATTAATTTTTAATCAAAGGCTTAGAAGCTTAATCCATGTCCAAGTAGTATTAACCTTTGGATCTAAGCTTTTGATTTAATTTCCACCCTTAGATGAGTTTTTGGTAAAATGGAAAAATCATGGGTAGGCCCACTTAGGCGCCCCTCTAGATGTAGTGGAAATTTCCAAAAAATGGCAAAAACGTGGGCCAACTATAGCTAGCGCCCATCTCCAAAAGTAGCACCTCTCTAAATACATTAGCGCTCCTCCTTTTGTGGGCTAGCGCCCCACTAAAATGGTGGCGCCCTCTAAACTAGAATGCGCCCTCTATATAATAGCGCTCCTTCCAAAATGGAGGCGCTTCCTTCTTAATATGGCGTCCTCCAAACTATTAGCGCCACCTCTATAATGCATACGCCCACCTCTAAGATTAGCGTGGGTCCTTTTAATACATAGCGCCCTCCATTGTGGCTAGCGCTTCCTCTAAATTTGGCATTGACTTTTATGTGGCGCCTCCAATTTGAACGTGGGTCCCTTCTTTATGAGCTAGCGCCCCTCTAAACATTGTAGTGCCTTCACCATTTTAGCATGAGCTTCATTAGCGCCCTCATCTTGGTTTGTAGCGCTCCTCCATTTAATATTGGTGGAGTCTTCATAAGGGTAGCGCCTACCTCTAAAGTTTGGTAAGGCCTCCAAACTTGGCCGCCCTCTCCATCATATATGTCTCCTTTTTACATGGACGCCCCATCAAATATGGTGATGGTTTAAACTATGATGTGGTATTTAGCCATGCCTTGTTTCCTTTAGTGGTGGCTTGGCCACTCACATAACTTTAGGCTTAAACTTTAGCCTTTAGCTCCAATAATAAATTTTTATCCCTTTGACTTAGGATAAAATCAATTTCACCTTAGATTAAAAATTTTCAATTTAATTTTTTAAATTTCCCCATTTTGACTTAGGCAAATTAAAAAATAACTTGAAAAAATTATATCTAGGCCATGGGGGGGTGAAAAATTTTGGAATAAGTTTTCCTAGGCTTAGGAACCCCCAAACCAACTTACCATGGCATTTCTTGATTTTTTATTTCAAAATCAAAAAATGTGAATTTTGACTTAGGGAAATTAATTAATTCCCTAGGAAAAATAGACCTTGCTTAGACAAAATTGGTCTATCTCTTCAACCACTCATCAGAATGACATGGGACTCAAAGCAGTGGCTTAGGGGGTTTCATAGCAATTTATCTTTGCATTCATAGCCCCTATTACACAATGCCATGCTTGATCGATTACATTATTACATCAAAAACTGAGTTAATTAATCACCATGGGGTGAAATTAATTAACTAGGAAAAAATAATTAAAAATACAACAACACAACGAAACTCCGCAAGACTCTACACAGATGCCTAGCATGGTCATGAATCACACTTTAAAGCCTTAGCCACCTCATGGAATTGACTGGTAGAACGCTCGTCGCCACTTTGGAGGATTTTGAGTGAAAACCAAACCGATTAAACTCGTTTGTTCAACAAGGTCAATTGGAAAGGGAAAAACACTCGATGAGGGGACTTCCCTAACAACCCGTTCCATGGTGTGGCATCCGTATCATATGACCCACACTAGCACATAAAATTACATTAATTTTCCCACGCAGGGGAGCGGACATTTCGTTTTACAAAGGAGCAATAGCCCTGCAGAAGCGAAAAATCCTCAGATTTTTCTAAGGTACAAATATGTACAACTTCGTGTACATGGAGTTGCCACCTAGTCGAAATAGGTGGGCAACAGGCCCTATCCATGGCCTCGTACAAATAGCCCATAGTGGGCTTGTCACTGTCAACTAATCTCAAAACCTTTACCAAAGGTTCACTGGTTGAGCACACTTCCTCCACTCCTTCACAAAAGGAGTCGGTGTAAACCAATCTAGCGATGGCTTTCCCATCCTCTCTCCTGCTATATGTGCAATCTCGTCACTCATCATAAACAAACATTTGCTTCAGCTCAAACTGAACTTGAAGCAAAGACTGAAGAGAAATGAATTTGCTGGCAAATCGTGTGATTCCAAGGCGCAACAATTACCTGTTTCTCATGCATCTTCTCATGAGGCTAAGAACCCAAGCATGGTTATATATTAATTTGGTGATACTCCTAGCCTGATCAACAACCTCCTTGATGAAGGGAATTTTCCCCACATCCTCCAGCATCAAATCAATACAATGTGTAGCGCATGGACTCCAAAATAGTAAGGGGTGCCTCTCCATAAGCAATCTACCAGCAGCCACATAATTGGCCGCATTATCTATTATGATCTGCACCACATTGTTCAAACCAATCTCCTGAAGGACCCCATCCAACAACTCACATAACAATGTTGCTTCTTTTACCGGTGTCGATGCATCAACGGATTTGATAAACATGGTACCTTTAGGGCATTGTACCAAGAAATTGTGAAGGGTCCTACCCTTCGCATCTAACCAACCATCAGACATCAATGCACATCCAGAAATCTCCCATGACTGTTTGAATTCCTCCAATCTAGTGTTGATGTCTTTCTTCTCTGCTTGAAGAATTGGGCCTCGAATCTCCTCATATGTAGGGCACTTGTACCCTGGGCCAACAATAGCAATGGCATCACACATAGGATGAAAAAAAGGATTGTTTCTTGTTATAGTAAGATGCAAGTCACTCCAGAAAAACAACCTCCCCATAACCCTATCTGCTTCTTCCTTCTCCCTTTTATTAACCATGGACTTGATGCTATTTTGTGGAACAAAGAAAGATGAGGCAGCATCCCTCACAGAAGCTGAACCCATGGTCATGGAGCCCCCAACACTACCCTCAGTGGGATCCGGATGATCATAATCATATGTCCCTGAAGTCCTAGCCACTCCACCTACAGCAAGTTCAACTCTATTTGCAGCTAACTCTTCCCTTTTTCTATCCTTCGAGTGAATTGCATCATGGGCCATTCTCATAATCTCGGGGATAACTGCACTACAAAGCCCCACATCATGGCCAAGGAGTTTTGCCAAATGGTATTTCAACCTGCTAATGCCTCCTGTCATATGTTGTCCACACAATTTGCAATTCAATCATTGTCGGTTTGTTCCATCTTCAGAGTCAGCATATTGCCAAAATGGGTCCAATGCCTTTGCCATTTTTGCAATGGAAATGTATAGCCGCAAAACTCAAATATGTGACTGCAAAAAAACAAAAAAAAACATTAAACCCAAAGAACAAACCAAAGCACAAGGCTAGTAGCTGTAGGCCTTCCATAAATGATAAAATCATCAACACTAAAATAATAAATTGATTGTTAAAATTGTAAAAATTAAAAATTTTAAGATTGTAAAATCTGTTGTCTGTATGCTTCTGCTATTGAAATTGATAGAGATATTTTGACAAATATTTTGTGTGCTACTACAGTCTGCTATAGTTGCCTACTCAATAACCAATTCTTCGAACACTATTCTGGATTTATGTGTTTTAGTGTATGATTGAGTTTTCAGACAAGCATATATTATATTCAACACACATATATTATGATTATCCCACAGTAGATAAACTAATACAATACTCAGATTTAATTGAAAATATCAGAGCTGCATTTTTAATTAAAATTTGAAATTTAAATAGCAATTGTCTACATGCCTGGAAGTGTTGGAATAGGAACTTTGAGTTGTGTTGACCCCAATGAACAAGGAGATGATGCCACAATGTTGTATATGGTTCACCAAGGCCCCACGACTTCCTTGCTCAGTAGATGAGAGTTGCAAACTTGCAAACCCTCACTGCTCACAACATAGTGCACACTACACACTACAGCAAACCCTCGGTCCCTCACTACTCCCTCACAAACTCACGGCAAGTTGCAACAGCCACGACCCACAAATCAATTGACAGTCACGGCTCCCTCCAGCAAGCTCATTCACGAAGGGTACTCAGGGCGTTCTCTAGCAAGCTCGAAGGGTACTCACAACGTCCTCTAGCAAGCTCGGTCACGACTCACGACAACCAGGAACTCGTAAACCAAAAAATCATTTTTATCCTCCCTGAATCCGCCATCAGACGTCGAGCCACAGTTTCCTATCCTAGCACGAGTTTTGCTAAAAATCGCCGATTTTTTCCAAACATCACGTTGTCTAATTTTTTCAAAAAATCACGATTTTATCGTGTGAAAAAATCGTTGGGCTTGAAAAATCGCGATTTTTCGGCGATTCTTTCTTCTATGATTGGAACTGCATTCTTAGTGATCTTCAGGCCCAATATGATTCTTTGACTACAAGTACTGTGGCAGGCCTGAGGAAGTATATCATAGGAACATTCGAAGAACATCTATTTGCAATATGTAATAGAGCACACTTGAACAGACATAGCTTTGACAATGATGACATCTTGACACCTCAGCAGAAGATATGACAAGCTGAGTGGCATGACAGCAACAGACAAGTGAAGTTGATTGATGTGGCTTCTTGAGTAGATGTATGATCAGAGGTGGATGAGCAGAGGTATATGTGTGTGCAGCAGATTGATGACAATCAGAGACTGAGTGGCATGATAGCAACAGACAAGTGAAGTTGATTGATGTGGCTTCTTGAGTAGATGTATGATCAGAGGTGGATGAGCAGAGGTATATGTGTCTGCAGCAGATTGATGACAATTAGAGATTGACATCAAGCTTGCAAGTATTGACTTGCACTCGAGGATTGGACTCCTCAAATCATTCTGAGTTGGAGCTAAGAAAACCAGGTTGGGTCCTGTTTCAAAGTTGGTGCTCTTCTTATCAGTTGGTGTTGATTGTAATCGAGAAGATTGTTGTCTTCCATGTACAATAAATAAAGATCGAATTACAAACATTCTTGTGTCTCTTTGATGTGATGTTTTTGCTTATGACTTATGGTTGACTTAGCAGATGCATATGATTATGTGATTGATGTTTTATATACTCACGTTGACTAAAAGAAGGTAAAAAGTTTATAAATCGCTCACACACTGATTCACCCCCCTCTTAGTGTGGCCATTGTGTCCAAGACTCTATCCTCACGATGGCTTGTGGGGTGAGGACCCCACCCTTTATCCTCATCATTTTAAACTTAATTTTAAACATAATGTTTGGATCAAATAATGCTTTCCTTATTTTGATCATCACATCAATGCCGTACAACTCGCGTGAGGAGGAAGCTCGCACGTGTGGAGAGTTTGGTGGGATTTTGGGGTGTGTTGGCAGGTTGGTAGAAGTTGTTGGAGTTTGGTGAGAGAGGTGTCAATCACCTCCTCTATTCAACTCAGTCCATGTTCAGTTCAACTCAATTACACTTCGGGTTGATCTTCAGTTGGTTGGTGCCCCCCCGGGGCTAGGTTTTGTTATAAAAGTGAGGCCTTCTTCCTCATTTAGGACAGATGAAAGGAACCTCTACTTGTTGTAATGCTGATGCTATTTTGATTAATAAAGTTGAAGACTTTGAAAGTCTACCTTGTGCCATTGGATGAATGCTTGTGTTATGAGGTGATATTGTAAAGCTTTGATTTCCTTTGCTAAAATTATTGATGGATCTAACTTAGAGGGTTATTCTAAAACAAATAGGGTAAGCATTTACAGTTGTTAACTTGTTTACTTGTGCTTTGCTTTTAAGAGATAGGAAAGTAACCAACTATACTCAGTTGTATTGAGGCTCTTTTTTTGTTTCTTGTTTTCAAACACACTAGATCTAATATTTTTTGTGCAAGGGTTTTCTCATAGTTTTGCAGATCACAAATTCGAAGCAGGATTGGAACTCAGTTGCCTCTTCTCTTCTCTTCGGCACTTTTACAAGACTAATTCTATTGTTGCAGGGTTCCAAAGTCATCATAGAAAGATCAAGCAAGGCTTGAAGTGTTCCATCCATCTCTTCAAACCCCAAAACTATTTCTTTCCAGTTACTATGTTGCTTCATAACAAATAGATCTAAGATTTAAAGTTTATCATTTTATCTCTTGTTATATAGATCTAAGAAATTTTCCAAGTTTACTTTATCAAAACCTTAGATCTAGCATTTTAGCTTTAGTACTTGAAGTGGTGTATTCTTTCCATATTTCGGCAAGTACTAGGTTGTATTTTCTTATTGTATTTTATTGACTAACCCACTAATTTACAAATACATAGCTTGCTGGTTTTTTCCTTTTCGTGACATGTTAAGCGGGAGTGCTGGCGAAATTTTGAGGTTTTATGCTCCTCAAATCACTTCTAATTCCCCCTTCTTCATTCCCCTTCTCTGGAAAGCTTTGTAAGCCTTTTTATCCCTTTCCAAGATCAAAAGGAAACCCCATTCATAAAAAATCATATTGTAATCAAGTTAATAAAAAACAAGTGGGATTACGGCTCCCACAACCCTCTTTCCCCATTTGGGGGAAGCCTGTATCTGCCCTTTGTGTGATTATTTGCTTTTGCAAGTTTTTAGATTAGTTTTAGTTTGATTATAACGCAATCAATAAAATCTTTACTTTGGTTTGTAGAACTAATCCGGCATTGCATTACCGAATTACCCAAGAGAACCCATTCGATTGGGGAAAAGATACTCTTTGCTATAGGAAGTAGTGTAGTTTGGTTGTAATTTCTTTTCGTTTGATGCATCATTTTTTTATTTTGGTTGTGAAAAGTAATACTAACCCGACAATGATCCACCAAATTACCCAAAAAGCTTGCTCGTTGGGGAAAAGATATTCCTTGCCGTAGTAATTAGTCTCATTGGGGAAAAGAAATTCCTTGCCGTAGTAATTATTCTCACCGCTTTTACTTGTCTTGTCTTACAAAAAACGTTAATAAAATCAACCCCTCCTTGCTTTCCCGATCGTGGTTCACTTGAACTGAAAGAGATCCTTGGAGGTCACTTTTCTTCTTTTAAAAGAAAACCACTTATAAAATCTTTTAGACTCCATTGTGTATGCTCTGCATCGCTGCGGTTCGTCTGAACAGTTGGTTGCATCAAAAGCAACGTGGGTGACTAGATAAATTAGTCTTCACGCCCTAATTAACCTCCCAGGAGAAAATCCAACGCCTCAAATTAATCCGTTGCGGTGGAAATATCCACAAAGGAAGCAGGAACAACTGGGTAGCAACCTCAAGACACCGTTAGGCTACACCTTTGTTGGTGTAGTGTTGAACACGTCTCCGAGACTCCAACCAACCCACATATTCCTTGCAAGAAGTAGCATCGGATAATGGTTTTGGACATACTCCTCGTACCCAGTGTTTTAAAAATCGTTTTGACCGGTTTTGGAACCGGCTAGTTCACCGGTTTGGTACCAAACCGGTTCAAACCGGCAGGAAAACTGGTTCGGTCCGAACCGGTCTAAACCAGCCGATTTCGGAAGCTGGCCGGCCGGTTATGGCAANTTTCATTTTTTTTTTTTTTTTCATTTTTTTAACTTTTAAAGGTTTAACATTTGTTTTTTTATTTTATTTTATATTTTACCTAACCTATCCCTAACCTAAACTAGTCCCCACCCAACCCAACTACCCAACCCAACTACCCAACCCAACTACAAATAATAACTACCACTCACGAGTCACTACCTATTATTTATTTTGTTTGATGTTTGGACGGAGCAGTTTGGAGTGGAGTTGCTATAGTAGCAGCATGAGTGCTTAGTGGACAGAGGTGAGAGGAGTTGACAATGCTAGTGGCAAGTGCTGAGTTGGGTGGACACTGGACAGTGGCAGTGCTCACTGCTGAGTTGGGTGGACAGTGCTGAGAGTTTTTAACTTTTTATTGTTGAGTTGGGTGGACAGTTTATAATTTTGAAGTTTGCAGAGGTACAAGTGTCAAGAAGTGGACAGTCTTCAAGAATCAATATCAGAGATTCAAAGGTAAGTAACAAATTTATCAAAGTTAATGTTTTATAAAAAATTAAAATTTCTATTTATGTGAGTTAAAAGTTTATCAAAAATGTGTATTTTTAATTTAGTATTAATTATTAAACAGAGATCTCTTTTGCAAAACTTTTGTAATTTTAAACAGTAATTTCATAATTTGCTAATTTTATAATTTATTATTTTACCAACTGGTAAAAGAGATGAAGATCCCCTATATTTTTATAATTTTGTTCACTGTTGTTTCAACTTTTAGCCTATCCAAAATGGCCCCAAAAACAAAAGATTCGACATGGGCCCATGCAGATGTTGTTGACGGGGTGATGTATTGCAAGTGCTTCATTTATTTCTGGTTGAGTGAGGTACCCTCTTTATGGGTGATTTAATCCACTTTGGTACTTTATGATTATATTGATCCATGTATTGTATGTTGAGCTCATCTCAACCATTGATTTGAATATTTTATCTTTTAATCTTAGCCACTCGTTTTGAAAGTGGTTAGGATTTTGGTTCTCTCATTTCTATTTAAAGGAGAGAGCTGCTCATTTGTAAAGTGTCTTTGGCTCTTGGATCTGATTAATAGAAAGATTTTTTGTGGATATTTTCTTGGATCTCCTTTGCATCTGATGTTCTTAGATGGTGATTGGAAAGTCTTTAGCTTCCTAGCATTCGGGAAATTGTTATGAGATCTATATTTTTTGGGGGATCATTGTCTTGTCTAGAGGAGGACAACTTCAGCTTGGGCGTTTTTGCAGGGGGACCTCAACTTGCTTGGATTGTCTTCGTTTTTTATCAGGGAGTTTTCATTACTATTGTGGTGACCTATGATTTCTTCTTGTTATTTTTCTGCAGCATATAGTTTCTTTTTCATGTCACAACAAATCTGATATGCTTGACGTTTGTTGTGCAGGAGAGAAGCCGCATTGACTTACTCAGGCAAACACTGAACATAGAACTCGCTTCAATCTTCTCAAATTGATCGAGATGGCAAGAATCATCATCATCAAACAATCTACAAGGTTTACTAGGTAAGATCTAACAGGTAAGTCTCTTCTCTTTCATATCTCAATCCATTGTATCTGCTTTTCTTCAGTTTTTTCTGAAAAAACTCCTAAATAAATAAAAAATCCAAAAAATATTTAATCGGGGAACCGCTTGATCTTTGAGCAAGCCATTTCTGGGTTTTGTAGATCGGGCATCCCCCTCACTGAATCATCCTCAATGCTATCCTAATTTTGACTCATTTGCCCTAAATCTGACCTTCTGACTGCTCAAACCCCAGCGCCCCACTGAAAATTTGACTTTTTCCAGAGTCAACTTTTTTCGAAAAATAATTACATGGGTTTGTAGATCAGGTCTTCCTCATCCCAGAACACCCCCAACGCTGAGCTAGTTCTTGCCAGGTAGCCCTAGATCTGAAAAACTGATTTTCAACCTCCTAGCTTCCATCATCAGATTTTGACTTTTCCAGATCTGATTTTTCCTAAAATTTTCTGACTTGGGTTTGTAGATCGGGCCATCTTGATATCATTTCCACTCCGACGCTGAGCTGGTAGTCACCTGGTGGCTCTAGATCTGCAGATCTGCCTCTCCAAACCCTAGCGCTAGCCCTCCTTCTGCTGATTTCCCTGTAACCTGAATCTTTCGGGCCAAATCCTTTTCTGGGTCTATAGATCAAGGCATATCCCAGGTGGTTTCATTTAAACGTTGTGCTAATACTGACTCCATTACCCAAGGCTGAACAGGCACTGATCTCCAAGCATAGTGCTAGCCCCTTGTTGACCTCTTCCTCTGAAAGTTGACCACTCCTTGATAACTCAAGTAACCTGGCATTTCATATCTCTCACTGAGTCTATCTTTTTGGTACTAGACAGTCCCAACTTTGTCCTTACTCACCCTGTCTCAGTTACGTTTCCCAAGACAGTGGTTATCTTCATCAGTTGCTAGTACCTCAACCCTAGATCTAGTATTTTCCCCCATAGGTCACTTTGGATCAACCCTCATATGACTGAAGCCCTCATCCAAAGCCCAAGTCTATTTACTACTATCATCCATAGATCTAGAGTTTCTGATTACCTTACACCTTATGTACCTCAAGCCATACTTGATTTGATCTGGTGTCTAGGTCTGATCTCTCCTGTCGAGAGTATATCTGGGTCTTCCCCGTTGTTGTCTTGGACTTAGACAACATAAAGCGAAGACAGCCTTGATTGGCGTGACAACCATCCATTTGGGATTCTAGGCAGTCTTGGTTCCACCTCCTTATTTGCTTGCCCCTCTACCATCCATCATGGATCCACCTCACACAAGCAACTACAAGGTTGGTGATAACATTTTGGCGCCGTTGCTAGGGAGGTAGAGGCCTACCTTGGTTCAACATACCTCACATTTCCCTACGACATATCTTTTATTGGTGAATTACTTGTGTGGTTCACCTGGCGACTCCACTGAGGACCGTACTCAACGTATTAATCTTAAGTTCCTAAAACGTCCCATAAACCTTGAAGGAATCCCTATAACTTACACAAGGAAAAACAAACAGCTATCCAACCCCACTGTTTTCTCAAGTCATCCTTTGGGATCCCCTTCAGCTTCATCTAGCCCAATGGTCGGAACAAACACTAGTGGAAATCAGAATGCTCCTCCTCCATAAAACCCTAGGATTTTTGGAAGGAAGGCCAAAGCATATCCTTTAGATTTCTCCCTGATTCAAGGGGCCCCGCATGATATGCCTGACAAATATTTTGAAAAAGTTCCTAAGTTTGATGGAGTGTCGGTTACCTCCATTGAAGACCACATTGACAAAATCTGGGATCATATGGAAGCATATGGAGTTGTTGATGAAGATGTTTTCATGAGAGGCCTTATGCGTTCTCTGGAAGGAGATGTGCAGAAGTGGTTTGATAGAATACCTACTTCAGCTATCAACAGATATGACAACTTCGTCACAAAGCTTAACAGTGATTGGTCTCACAAGCTAGATGGGAAATTCCTCTTACATCAACTGTTTGACATAAAGAAGAGGGAGAATGAAACAGTCTATGAATTTAACCTGAGATTTGACAAGACTGTAGGAAATATCCCAGATGAAATTATACCTAAGGACCAAGCAATTGTTATCCACTATCTGAATGCTTTTGACGGTTGGTTGGGTTTCAACTTAAAGGATAAGAATCCAAATGACTTAAAGACTGCCCAATTCAATGCAAAGATGGCTGAGCAGCACGCAGGATCTATGGGTAAGCAAAACTTCTTCGATCATTATGCCCCATCCACTTCTAGATCTGACCCTAAGCTTCGAAAGCCTAAGGAACCTGTGAGTGAACCAAAAGAATCAAAGGACACGTTAGAAACCATGAAGAGATGATGAAACAACTAATTGTCCTGACCAAGAGTGTAGCTAGTTTTCATGATCCTGAGAGACATAGAAATCCTTATGGCCCTAAACCCTACTGGAACAACAACGGAGGCCCTTAGAGAGATCCCAACAGAAGAAGACCCGACTATCCTAAGAATCCTAAAAGGAAGAATGTTAATTGGTGTGATGAGAATGATGAAGAGACATCAAACACTGGCCACCCTGATGACCAACCAAACAACATCAATTTCATGAATGATTTATCTTTTGATGATGGTTTTGGAAGAATTCTCCTAGAGGAAGAGCCATGGGAGCAAGAAGAAGAACCTTGGGAGCAAGAAGAGGATGTTGTTGATGAGCCTGATCCTTCATGTTGTGCAACAAATATCCCTAAAATGAAAGAGCAACCACAGGTTAAAATCTATAAACGAAGAATTGACCCCCAACCTTCTTTCTTAGACAAACACAAAGCAATTAATGAAGATAATAAGAAAGAAGAAGATCTTGCCTCAGGAGATTTGAATTTGAACATTGGCATAGAGAAAGAGCTAAGTAAGATAATGTGTAATATCTCTATCACTGAATTGATGAATGTACCCTCTATAAGAAGCCAGGTAGAGGAGTTCTTTGATGCCATTGGCCAAGACAAAACCCCTGAGATTGCCTTAGAATCCAGTCACATACAGAGCCCTAGTGGGATACAACTTAGCAAGGATGAAAAGCACCCACCTGTTAACATCCAATCTGCTATCTATGAGAGAAAGAATGGTGGTCACCCTCCCTTTTACCTAACCTTACAGATCCAGAATATGCTCTTGCATAATTGCATGTTGGATTCTGGAGCAGCTATGAATGTAATGCCTTTGCATGTCATGAAGGAAATGGGATTGGAAGTGACTAGGCCTTGTGGAAATGTTTGTGGCATAGACTCGAGGCGAGTGCCATCCTATGGCTTGATCAAAAACCTTAGAGCTGATCTGTTTGCATGCTCAGACATCTCCACTATGATGGATGTAGTTGTTATTGACTTTCCCTCAGCATATGGAATGCTTTTATCTAGAAAGTGGGCAGCTGGTTTAGGTGGATACCTCATGATGGATTTACCATACCTTTGTGTCCCAAACTCTGACAATGCTCTGATTAGGATCAATAGGGAACCCTGCTATGAAAAACATTTGGAGACTTTTGAGGAAGGAATTAAAAACACATATGGGGAGGAATTGTTGAATAATGCTAAAGGCCCATATTGTGGAAGATGCAAATGAAGTAGGGGAATACATGCAACCTGAAAACATGTTTATAGCAATGGAAGATTTTGACTCATCTTCGGAAGAAAATCAAATAACTAATAATGCCAGGCATAGGGGAAGAGTCCCTCGAAGAGTGAATGAATGGATTGCTTTAATTGACAATAATAGAGAGAGAGAAAGCCAAGGACTTGAACCTATTTACCCATGGGCAAACCATCCTGAATTAGCTAGTGTAGTAGATGTTGATGATAAAGTTAGTAGCACCCGTGTTTCTGATGTTGCTAAGTCATTATCTCATTTGACTTTGGAAGATGGTAACTTAATTGAAGTCCATGATAACTCTCTAAGTTAGAAAGAAGATGCTTTAATAAATGATGCACCTAAAGGAGATTTTAATCTTAATAATCTTGCTATATTTCAGACTCCTTCAGCTATACCAAATAATGTCTTATCAGCATATCCTCTCATCCTTAATTTTCTCCTGCCTCCTGAGTCATCCAGTCCTCGTAGTCATGATTTATCTCACATTCCTAGTCCTGTTGCATCTCAGTCTGAAGTACGCCCAACCAAGCTAGAAGGTATGCATATTCATGTTCCTACAGGGGAAGGCTCTGGCCACAGTACTGTTATATCACATATGCCTCATCCTTTGGTAAAAGATAGAGGCTTCTGGACTGTGGGAGAAACTGTCAAACATGTGATGTCTTCTCATAATGATAAACCTAGTACAAGTACCCAGGGGATAAGGAGAGAGATTAGAGAGATCCTAGTTGGCAGGATAGCTATTCCCATTGATCATGGTCCACCCAGATTTGATGCAATTCCTTCCACGAGGAGCTCAAGGATTGTTACCCCGCAACCACAAAACCTCATTGATATCCATCCCATGCCTATACAGAACATTGAAGTGGTCCTCGAATAAGTAAATAGGAATATATTTCCCACCGGAAGTCAAGTCCTTATCCAAATCCACTTATTGCATTTCCGATCAAGACAAGCTAATGACCTTTGGGTTGGACCCTTTTCCGTTGAGTGTTGCATTGGTGACATATGCTTTCTTGTTACTAGTACTGGGCAACAGATTTTGCTTCCTGTCAACCAAAGGGATTTGAGGGGATACATTCCCGACCTCACTTAGCCTTAAGTCCCTCATTGCCTAGTAGAGTAGAGTAGATAGGATCTGAATAAGCCTTTCCCGGTAGTAGTGTAGAACCTTGCACCTTTGTTTGAAGCTCTTAGTGTAGATTTGATTTCTGCAAAATAGAAAATCAAACTTTTATTGAAAGTTATGGTTATAGATTAGATTTATTTCCTGCTTTTCAGTTTCATGCATCTTTATTTTTTTCAGTATTTTATATATTATCCACATATCGTTTTGACAACCGGTCTGTGAGTTTGGTATAGCTCTGGACATGCTGCAGGTAGTCAATGACATTTGGTAGTGGTTGAAGAGCTTGATGGATTGATCGAGGATGCGAGAAGCAAAGTACGAGGACCAGAGATTCTGAGGTTCTCAAGCGCTCTTTTCAACAAAGCACTTGTCCTAGCTAGAGCTAGATGTTATCACATATATATTAGCCAGACTATCATATTCTATTTTTCAGATACAATACATTTTTTCGGCCAGATCTCTTACATATGAGATGCTGAGATGAGCAGTTTTGTCGGATCCTTATTTTATTTGTGGACTATTGTACTCTCCCATGTCAGGACCGAGTCTCTGGACACTCAGATTTGAGGACTGATGTAGCCATTTAGTCATTTACAAAGCAGTTATTGATGCTCAGATTTATATCAGTACTTTCTCATTGGACGGATGATGGTTCAGATGGATTATATGCATGATTATGACTCAGCTTTTATTACATTGTGCTATGGTTATCATTGCTCTTATACTCATTTTGTGACAAGTATTAACATGTAGTCTCATGATCTGGCGGTCATAATTATATGGACTTGGATGTATTTTGTATTATGTATTGATGTCCCTACTTAGACTTGGAAGTTCTTGATCTATACTCATTGGTTTTACCCTCCTTAGGGAAAATAGAGGTAGTCATTCCCACCATTATTTTGGCTTGCTAGTGTTGGCTTCATCATTCACTGTCTTCACCCATCCATTACCTTCCAGTTTTATTTTAACCCGACTTGCTACTTGACTTGTGGCATGGAGGACCTTTCCCCGCTAGAACCCTTGTTGGACAAGCCTCCCTGTTCATATTGTCTCGGCTCTGAGTTGGTGACAGAACTTGCCTTTGGTGAGTTGGATTGTATGCCTAAATCATTCTGGTCAGTTGTCCCGATGTTTGGCACTATGCAGAACTCCCCCTGGTCACTTGAGATGTTGTTGGTTAAAACTGAAAGCTCATGTACTACTTGTGTTGGAAAATGTTATATACGCGTCCATGGAAAATAAAAAATGCTAAACTGTGTTTCTTAACATATGTGAAAAAGGGCAAGAGCAATGAAATGCTAAAAATACCCCTTGAAGGGTATAAGAAAAAGGTCCAAAAAGCAATGGTTAAATATATGCTATATCCAAATATTGCTGACCTTGTAAATTTGAATATGTCTCGAATGAAAGCTGTGATTAGTTGTGCTTTTAAGCACTGGTGAAGTCCCAAAGGGTCATATAGGCCAAAAAGGCCATGGAAATAAAATTGATGGTCCTAATGAACTTGGATCAAACTTGATGTAGACATGATGCCTAAGTTGAATAAGCACTCTCTGAACAACTAAACCATTTGTGAGGCACTGCCATTCCCTGTGTTGTTTGTCTAGCATGTGGTTATAGTGAGTATTTCCCTTCCATATCCAAAGTGTCTTGATGTTAAGTAGGAAGTCTTTCTTTGCCCTGGCCTTGTCAGCTTCAGCCTTCACCTTTCACTAGCAAATTGACTACAACTATGAAGTAAGTGTAGTCCTGAAAGTCTAGTCTGAGTAATAATAAATAAGCCCTATATATGTATTTGGTTGATGTACCGCCAGTGAAATGAATGATACTTATTGTGATTATTGCTCAAATGATTTATAAAGCATGTCTTATCCTTATAACACTTACAGCAGATGGATGATAGTCTGAGTTACATTATTGGTATCTGGTCATTTACAGATGATTATATTGTTTATTGGGTATGGTTGATGATCAAGTAGAGACCTGGAAAGGGTATGAGTATACACCCTAGATGGATTTGGACTCTCTGAGTCTAATGAGACAGTTTATTTTCAGTTCTGGGCACTTGCAGAGATAATCAGGCTCATTTTACCTTTCTGATGCAGTTTTGCTTCACAAGATGATGTGTCTGAGCAGGGAGATGTTTTATTTCGATCTCCTAGGGCACCGTATGGGGCATAGGGGGTGCAGCCACTTGATTGTACCATAGTACCTCCATCCCAGATAGCCTGGTGGGCTCAGTTGGACAACGCAGGCACTCTAGGAGGCTATTTTGGCATGTTCACATTTCCCGAGGCAGATTAAAAAATGATTAAATGGCTATTGAAGAAATTGATTTGGGCTACTGAGGCAAGGAAATGACATGGGATGATCATGATGATGAGAGTGATGTCCTCCGCACCTTCTCCAGCAGTTGCAGCACCTGATTGGGCCCACACCTATTTTTTGGGCATTTTTATATTATTTTATGGAGCTTTTGGGAGGCCCACGATTTCCTCAAGGAGGCACAAAGTCAAAAAATTAAAATATTACATTATTTTATTGTGCCATGGGGCACCCATAGGGAGTTAGTTAACACTCCATGGACCCACCATGTGCTTCATTTATTTCTAGTTGAGTGGGTGATCCGTCGGATCTCAACTTGAGTGCATTAAAAGTTTTTTAAAGAATGCGTTTTCCAATTTGCTTAATTCATGAAACAACATTAACAGAAATTAAATGCTTAAAACAGAAATGAAAAGCAAAACTGATAAACAAATGTGGGAAAAAAAAACACAGAATCAGAGAGTCACAAACAGAAGTTGATAACGGAGTTCACCCCCTTCACTGGGCTACGTCTCCGGGTCCCTCTCCAATGGGTACCGATCCAATTAATCTCTTTAAAAAGGTACAAAAAAGGTTCTGGAATCAACTTCAGCATCTGTAAACAGAATGCTGTACAAAGTCTTCAAGACCTCTCTTCTAAAAATTACAATTAGCCTTCAAAAGGCAAAGAAAGCTAAAATTATAACAGAGAATGTCGACTTCCCCAACAACAACATCTGGACACTTCACAGCAAAACTCTCGGTGCTTCTTTTCTTTATCTCTGTAAGCACCTCATAACAAAAAAGCGATGCTCGGTGCGCTAAACAATCTGAACCCCCTTATTTAAGCGTTCAATGGGAGGATAAGTAACGGTTTCGACTCGTCTGCTACCCGTCTCTTCATATTCCATCTATATTATGTTTATCATATAACCATATGCTATCTTTTAATTTCTGTCAAAACGTTTCAACTGGCTGTACGTTACATTCATTTCTGTTCCGCCAAATGTCACAACAGTTCCATCTAATACCATATATGGTATTGCTATCCTGCCACACAATGGATATCCGTCACATTGAGAGTTGTTCCAAATGTTATATCCGCTCTCGCAGCATATAACTAAACTCCACAAATGTCGCAGCAAACGTGACCGCGCACCCTCATCTAACCGCCAGAATAGTGCCATTTAACCATGCACAAGACCGCTAGAGGGTATACTTGATCGCGCGGGCTTTTCACGAACCATTTGAGGTTCCCCCCTTGACGGTGCGCAAGACCGCCAGAACGTTGCCAACTAACTGCGCGAGCATGTTACAAAACATTTTATATTACCTCTTGATGGTGCACTAATCGCCAGATGCCAAGTCTTAACCGTAAGACTTGACTGTTCGAACCATGCGACGTCATGTCAAATTGCGCACCATGCAATGTTATTTCGAACCCCGCACCATGCGATGTTATGTTCTTTGAACCATAGATTAATAACCATTGTACCATATTGGATCAGTGTAATTTTTGAAGATGAATAATCCACAGGCTCATTCCACCTCCCCATTGGAGAGCTTTTGGACCACCAAAAGCCTGAGTCACTCTGCAAGTAAGTGAGGGTATAGCTCCCTCACTTTTCCAATCTCCATCCATCTTGCTTTGCTAGGATGCATGCCTTTAAGCCCCACTCGAAGGTACTCAACATTTCCCCTTCATGAAGTCCTTACATTTCTGTCAAGAATAACATCATCCTGCAACTCTTTCATGTATTCAGGTGCCAAATCATCAACTGAAGGAATCTATATGTTAGTTTCCTCATCTATGATCATAGGAGGCTCATACAATTTAAGATTCTCGACATTAACAACTGAATAAATTTGCATGTATGGAGGTAAATTCAAGCGAAAAGCATTAGTACCGATCTTTTCCAAGATCTCAAAAGGACCATCCCTGATAGGCTTAAGCTTTTTACCTTCACCTTTCATTCTTTCTTTGGTGATATGTAACCAAACTCTGTCACCAACCTGAAATTGATGATCAACTCGATGCTTGTCATGCCTGGCTTTGTACTTTGCCTGGCTCTTCTACAACTGTTCCTGAACTGCTTGCTGCACCGCTTGGATTCTCTGAATGAATCTTAGAGCTTTATCTACATCATGATGTCCATCCACTGCATCTTTGCCAAAATAGAAGTCCATCGGTTTTTTTGGCAGATAACCAAAACAAGTTTCAAAAGGAGATCTTTTCCTGGAAGAATGAACTGCATGATTGTAAGTATGTTGTATATACTGCAACTGCCCATCCCAAAGTTTAGGATGTTTACTACAATATACGCTGAGCAGCTGAACCACTGTTCTGTTTACTACCTCTGTTTGCCCATCGGTCTGTGGATGAAAAGCTGTACTTTTCTTGAGTTTAGTATCCATAAGCTCCCATAAAGTTGACCAGAATTCTCCCAAGAACCGGGAATCCCGATCAGATACAATAGACATGGGTAGCCCAAAATGTACCCAAACATTCTGAAAGAATAGATGAGCTGTTTGTTCAGCAGTGATCTGTTTGTTACATGGCATTAAGATACACATTTTGCTGAATCTATCCACAACAACATATAGGTAATCATGCCCTTTTCTAGACATAGGTAGTCCTCCTACAAAGTCCATAGAAATGCTTTCCCAGGCACGAGAAGAAACTGGAAGAGGTGTGTACAAACCCAATTTCCTATTGCTAGGCTTACTCGTTGCACACATAACACATCCTCGTATATATTTAGCTACAGTTTCTTGCATCTGAGGCCAATAACAGTGATTCTGCAATATTGTCAACGTTTTACTTACACCAAAATGTCCTGCAATCAATGAACTATGTGCTTCTCGGATCACATGCATTCTCTCTTTCTCTGGAATACAGAGTTTACCAAGATGATACAGGAGTTGATTATGCACATAATAGTTCTCTTCCTGTTTACCATGTATCAATGATGCATATACGTTCTTAAAATCTTTATCTTCTGCATACTGTTCAATGTAACTTTCATGTGTTAATGAACTGTTCTGAAGAATGATTGAAGCGTTTGTAGGCGGCCCCGATAACATGTCTGCTATCTTATTATGAATTCCCTTTTTGTATTTAATTACGAGATGAAACTGTTGCAAGAATCCCATCCATCTTAAATGCCTACTTTGCTGTACTTTAGTTTGAGATTGCGGATATTGAAGTGGCTGATGATCAGTATGTATGACTATTTCTTTTCCCATGATATAATGTTTCCACTTCTTCACACTTTGTACTAAAGCATACAACTCTTTGTCATAAGTCGGATAGTTACTTACCGCATTAGAGAACGTTTCTGAATGGTAACAGACTGGCTTCCTCCCTTGCATCAAAACGGCTCCCATGGCAAACCCGCTAAGCATCTGTTTCGATCTCAAATGGCTGCTGCAACTCTGGCAACGTCAGAACTGGTGCTATGCTAATCCTTTCCTTCAAAGTGTCGAAGGCTCTCTGATGCTTGCCTCCCCACTGGAAAATTTCTTTAACGCTTGTCAACGCATGTAATGGAGCAACAATGGAAGAAAACCCAGAAATGAATTTCCTCCAATACTGAACCGCACCCAGAAAACTTCTGATTTCAGTAACGGTGTTAGGCCGTGGCCAGTTTACAATGACAGCAACCTTGGCTGGGTCCACTCGTAGGTGGCCTCCACCAATAATATGGCCCAGATATACTAAAGAAGTTTTAGCAAACTCACATTTAGACATTTTTACTTAAAGCTTCTCCTTCCTCAGTACATCTAAAACTTTCTTCACATGTACAGTGTATTCCTTCCAGGTTTTGCTAAACACTAGGATATCATCCAGATATAAAATTACAAAATCATCAATGAATGGACAAAAGACATCATTCATGACCCGCATGAAAGTAGCAGGTGCGTTACAGAGCCCGAAAGGCATCACAAGCCATTCATACAAACCTTGTTTTGTTTTAAACGCTGTTTTCCAAGCATCATTTTCAGCAACACGGATTTGATGATACCCACTAAGCAAATCCAATTTTGTAAAGTAAGTTGCATGTTTCAACTGATCAAGCAAATCATCAATGCGAGGAAGAGGATACCTGTTTTTAATGGTGATTTTGTTAAGGGCCCTATAGTCGATGCACACCCTCCAAAACCCATCCTTCTTCGGAACCAAGACGATAGGAGAGCCACAAGGAGAATAGCTTGGCCGGATGACCCCCTTCTCAATCAGCTCCTGAACCTACTTCTTGATTTCCTCATTCTGCATTACAGACATCCGGTACATGGCTATGTTCAGGAGTGGCACATCCTGCTGCAAATATATCTCATGCTGAATTTCTCTCTTTGGTGGTAACTCTTTCGGATCTTGAAATAAATCATCATACTCAGAAATAATTTCAATCAGTTCAGATTTATGTTTAGGATCACATCCTTCAAAAGTTTAGAGATCTCATCATTTTTCACCTTAACCATCATTAACACAAAATTCTTACTAGCATTTACCAGTCTCTTCATTTGTCCTGCAAAGACTATTGCTAGATTTGTTTTTGTCTTATCTGCTCGTACAATATATTCCACACCATCTTTAAAAAGATGATACTTATTCTGCTCTCTATAAAAGACTGCTTTCCGGTCATACAAATATGGACTCCCAAGTACAATTCCACAAATGTCAAGTGGTACTACACCCAATTCTACCTCATCCATGAACTTTCCAGTAATTGCAAACTTTAATACACATTTCTTTGTAACTTGCAACTGTGTATCATTAGTAACCCAACCAAGAGGATAGGGTTTTTCATGAGGCATAGTAACTAAATGCAATTTCTTAACCACTTCTTCTGATATCAGATTTACTTGTGAACCACTATCAAACAATGTATCAATCTTTGTGTGATTTGCAATGACACGAACATGAAACAGTGCACTTCTATTCTTATCATTTTGCTTAGAAGTAGATGGCAGATTTGTAATTGCACTAGAACTTGATTTTGCATCAATGGGAAGTGAGATATTTTTATTCTTACCCTAGATTCCGACAGCTGTAACCTTTGTTTCATCTCCTGAGTCGGATCCCAAGTCTTGAATAACTGCTACAGTAGCTTTTGCTTTGCCTTTATCTTTGTTTCCTCCGTACTTCTTTGGCCTTAACTCCGGATGAAGTTTCCAACACTTAGAGACATCATGTCCCTTCTGACAATGCGAACATGTAGGCTTTTCACCCTCTTTCTTAACAGTAGCCATCTTCTTTTTCCCCTAATCTTTACCTTTCGATTTGCTGTCAAATTTAAATGATTTCTTCACAAAAGTATCATTAGCATGCTTAGCCCTAGCTTCTAAATGTGTAGCTTGAACACATACATCATCCAAATTACTGGGGTTAAACATCAACAAAGTATGTCTCAAATAAGAATGCATGCCACCAATGTACTTAAGAAGAGTTTCCTGTGTATTTAATGATACATTCAATGCAATAGCCCTCTTTCTGAATTCATGAGTATAGTCTTGAATATTTTGTCCTTTAGCTTGTCTAAACATTTGCCAACTCATGGTTAATTGTTGAATATGTCCTAAAGGATAAAATTGCTTCCTTAATACTTCAATGAATTCATTCCAAACTGAAATAATTTTACCGTTCTTTCGAAGATCTTGTTGAATCTTGCTCTCCCACCAAGTAAGAGCCATACCACTCATTCTCAAAGTGGCCAATTGAATCCTGGCAGGGTCATGAGTAATGCCCTGCACCCTGCAATATACTTCAAGCTGCTTGATCCAATTGTCTAACTTTTCAACATCTAAATCTCCATTATAAATTGGCAATTCGAATTTAACATCCAATTTGAAATAAGGCATATTAGGATTTGCATTAGCATTATGTGAATGAGAAGCATGAGAAGAAGAGAAAGTTTGATTAGTATCAGGAGGATCACCATCACTTCCTACTCCTTTACCCTTTTCTTCCTTCTTCACTTCGGCATCTTTGGATGAAGATCCTTCTTCTTTCTTCTTCCTTTCTGCATGCTCATCGAGAAGAATTTCCATCATGGATTTCATACTGATAAAAGCCTCCGAAAACTCAGTTTCAGAAATAACAGGTTTTTCCCGTTCTGTATGTCCTTCTTCTTCCCCTCGTGGAGAAGACATGGTTCTTGAGAATGTTTTCCTTGAGCCAACCTCAGGATCTCCTTCAATTAATTCTCCTTCACCAAGCTTTAACCTAGACCTGGTAAGCATTCACAAACTTGCACAAGCAATTAACCTGCTCTGATACCATAACATGATCCGTCGGATCTCAACTTGAGTGCATTAAAAGTTTTTTAAAGAATGTGTTTTCCAGTTTGCTTAATTCATGAAACAACATTAACAGAAATTAAATGCTTAAAACAGAAATGAAAAGCAAAACTGATAAACAGATGTGGAAAAAAAAACACAGAATCAGAGAGTCACAAACAGAAGCTGATAACGGAGTTCACCCCTTCACTGGGCTACGTCTCCGAGTCCCTCTCCAATGGGTACTGATCCAATTAATCTCTTTAAAAAGGTACAAAATTGGTTCTGGAATCAACTTCAGCAACTATAAACAGAATGTTGTACAATGTCTTCAAGACCTCTCTTCTGGAAATTACAATTAGCCTTCAAAAGGCAAAGAAAGCTAAAATTATAACAGAGAATGTCGACTTCCCCAACAACAACATCTGGACACTTCACAGCGAAACTCTTGGTGCTTCTTTTCTTTATCTCTGCAAGCTTCTCATAACAGAAAAGCGATGCTCGGTGCGCTAAACAATCTGAACCCCCTTATTTAAGCGTTCAGTGGGAGGATAAGTAACGGTTTCGACTCGTCTGCTACCCATCTCTTCATATTCCATCTATATTATGTTTATCATATAACCATATGCTATCTTTTAATTTCCGTCGAAACGTTTCAACTGGCTGTACGTTACATTCATTTATGTTCCACCAAATGTCACAGCGGTTCCCAACGGTTCCATCTAATACCATATATGGTATTGCTATCCCGCCACACAATGGATATCCGTCACATTGAGAGCTGTTCCAAATGTTATATCCGCTGTCACAGCATATAACTAAACTCCACAAATGTAGCAGCAAACGTGACCGCGCACCCTCATCTAACTGCCAGAATAGTGTCATTTAACCATGCACAAGACTGCTAGAGGGTATACTTGACCGCGCGGGCTTTTCACGAACCATTTGAGGTTCCCCCCTTGACGGTGCGCAAGACCGCCAGAACGTTTTACAAACCATTTTATATTACCTCTTGATGGTGCACTAATCACCAGATGCCAAGTCTTAACCGTAAGACTTGACCGTTCGAACCATGAGATGTTATGTCGAACCACGCACCATGCGATGTTATGTTCTTTGAACCATAGATTAATAACCATTGTACCATATTGGATCAGTGTAATTTTTGAAGATGAATAATCCACCGGATCAGTGGGGTGCCCTCTTTATGGGTTATTTAGTCAACTTTGGTACTTTATGGTTATATTGGTCCATGTATTGTATGTTGAGCTCATCTCAACCATTGATTAGAATATTCTATCTTTTAATCTTAGCCACTCGTTTTGAAAGTGCTTAGGATTTTGGTTCTCTCATTTCTATTTAAAGGAAAGAGCTTCTCATTTGTAAAGTGTCTTTGGCTCTTGGATCTAAATAGAAAGAGTTTTTGTGGATATTTTCTTGGATCTCCTTTACATCTGATGTTCTTAGATGGTGATTGGAAAGTCTTTTGCTTCCTAGCATTCGGAAAATTATTATGAGACCTATAGTTTTTTGGGGATCATTATCTTGTCTACAAGAGGACGACTTCAGCTTCGGCATTTTTTCAGGGGGACCTCAACTCGCTTAGATTGTCTTCGTTTTTTATCAGGGATTTTCCATTAGTGTTGTGGTGACCTATGATTTCTTCTTGTTATTTTTCTACAACAAATCTGATATGGTTGACGTTTGTTGTGCAGGAAAGAGGGCGCATTGACTTCCTTGAGCAAACACTGAACATAGAACTCGCTTCAATTGTCTTAAATTGATAGGGATGGCAAGGATCATCGTCATCAAGGCATCTACAAAGTTTATCAGGTAAGATCTAACAGGTAATCTCTTCTCTTTTTAAATCTCAATCCATTGTACCTGCTTTTCTTCAATTTTTCTAAAAAAACTCCTAAATAAATAAAAAATCAAAAAAATATTTAATCAGGGAACCGCTTGATCTTTGAGCAAACCATTTCTGGGTTTTGTAGATCGGGCATCCCCCTCACTGAATCATCATCAACGCTGTCCTAATTTTGACTCGTTTGCCCTAGATCTGACCTTCTAACTGCTTAAACCCCAGCGCCCCACTAAAAATTTGACTTTTTCCAGAGTTGACTTTCTCTGAAAAATAATTACATGGGTTTGTAGATCAGGTCTTCCTCATCCCAGAACACCCCCAACGCTGAGCTAGTTCTTGCCAGGTAGCCCTAGATCTAAAAAACTGATTTTCAGCCTCCTAGCTTCCATCATCAGATTTTGGCTTTTCCAGATCTGATTTTTCCTGAAATTTTCTGACTTGGGTTTGTAGATCGGGCCATTCTGATCTCATTTCCACTCCAACGCCGAGCTAATAGTCTCCCGGTGGCTCTAGATCTGCAGATCTACCTCTCCAAACCCTAGCGCTAGCCCTCCTTCTGCTGATTTCCTTGTAACCTGAATCTTTCGGGCCAAATCCTTTTCTGGGTCCATAGATCAGCGCATATCCTAGGTGGTTTGATTTAAACATTGTGTTGATACTGACTCCATTACCCAAGTCTGAACAGGCACTGATCTCCAAGCACAACGCTAGCCCCTTGTTGACCTCTTCCTCTGAAAGTTGACCACTCCTTGATAACTCAGGTAACTGGGCATTTCATATCTCTCACTGAGTCTATCTTTTTGGTACTAGACAGTCCCAACTTTGTCCCTACTCACCCTGTCTCGGTTACGTTTCCCAAGACAGTGGTTATCTTCATCAGTTGCTAGTACCTCAACCCTATATCTAGTATTTTCCCCCATAGGTCACTTTGGATCAACCCTCATATGACTGAAGCCATCATCCAAAGCCCAAGTCCATTTACTACTATCATCCTTAGATCTAGAGTTTCTTATTACCTTACACCTTACGTACCTCAAGCCATACTTGATTTGATCTGGTGTCTAGGTCTGATCTCCCCTGTCGGGAGTAGATCTGGGTCTCCCCCGTTGTTGTCTTGGACTTAGACAACATAAAGTGAAGACTGCCTTGATTGGCGTGACAACCATCCATTTGAGAGTCTAGGCAGTCTTGGTTCCACCTCCTTAGTTGCTTTCCCCTTTACCATCCATCCTAGATCCACCTCACACAGGCAACTACAAGGTTGGTGATAACAGGTGGCATTCAAAGCAATTTTACATCCTCTGCTAGTGCCAATGCTTCTCAGTTGCCTCCAACACATGTTCAGCCCACCTTGGATGACCATTGGAAGAAGAAATACAAAAAAGTTGCCTATGAGTACATAGCTAGATGGTGGTATGATGTTGATCTCCCCTTCAATGTTGCACGCTCTTCTTACTACCAACCTGTGTGGGATGTTGTTATAGCTGTTGGTAAGGGCTTCAAAGGCCCTAGTATGCATGACTTGAGGGGATCCCTTTTGCAAAAAGAGATAGTGTCCATAGAAGAATACCTGAAGGATTTCAAACAGTCATGGGTCAGAACAAGATGCACTATCATGTCAGATGGATGGACCGATCAGAGGGGTCGTACTCTCATAAACTTTATTGTCTCTTGCCCACGAGGAACCATGTTTTTGAGATCACATGATGCATCTGATCAAGTGAAAGATGCAAATCTGTTATTTCATCTTTTGGATGAGATTGTTGAGGAGGTGGGGGCAAGTAATGTTGTACAAATCATCACAGATAATGCCTCTAACTATGTTCTTGCTGGTAAGATGTTAGAGGAAAAACATAAAACGATATTCTAAACTCCATGTGCGGCACATTGCATAGACCTCATGCTTGAGGACATATGCAAACAGGATTGGATCAAGGACACTATAGAGAATGCCAAAAGTATCACCAAATACATCTACAACCACGGTTGGGCATTGAGCTTGATGATGAGACACACACAGGGCAAGGAGCTTGTTAGGCTTGCAGTTACTAGATTTGCAACTCACTTCCTCACGTTGCAATCTCTCCTTTCCCAAGCACAGAACTTGGAGAAAATGTTTTCAAGTGATGAATGGAATTCATCCCAATGGGCCCTCAAACAAGATGGAAAAAACACCGAAAAGAATTAAAAGCTCTTCATTTTGGAAAAGAGCAGTAGAGGTTGTGGCAATTACTGAGCCACTTGTTAAGGTGTTGCGGTTGGTTGATGGGGAAAAATTGGCCATGGGCTACATTTATGAAGCTATGGATCAAGCAAAGGAGCAGATAAAGGCAGCATACAAAGATAGAGTGGCCAAGTATGGGCCTATTTGAGAGATCATTGATGGGAGATGGAACAATAAACTCCATCGCCCTATACATGCAGCTGGGTATTTTCTTAACCCAAGGTATTAGTATAGAGAGCATATTGATCCAGATCCGACTAGGGAGGTAGCAGATGGATTGTATTCTTGCCTTGACCGCATGGTCCCAAATGAGGCGGACCAATTGGAGATACATCGACAGATCAACTCTTTCACCGCCACCACAAGTACCTTTTCCAATAATGTGGCTAAGATTTCAAGAGAGGATGACCAACTAGGTAAACATTTCCATTGTTCGATTAACTTTTGTTATTAAAGTTTAATGTTTAAAGTTTAAACTGCAATTCTTAAATTGTAAATAGCAAATAATAAATACTGCATTTCTTAGCCAAATTTACAATCGAATTTGTTGAATTAAGTTATTAACTACCTTGACTCTTCACATTTGCAGCACAATGGTGGAAGGCATTTGGTAACCATACTAAAATTTAAATATTTTATGTATTTTTTAGCAAACCGATTCATTAAATTCAAATCCGCTGATTTATGACCGATTCATTACCAATTCCGATTCCGATTCTGAGTTGACCCTCGACCGATTTCGAGTCCGATTCTGATTTTTAAAACTATGCTCATACCCTAGGGTATAACTGGAGTTCCCTTCCCCCCATAAGTTAATCAACTCATCTCCACATTGACTTAAAACTGACCAAGAGCACTTGCAACACTTCTTTTTCAGCAATACAACAACATCTTTTATCTGTGGACTCCATTTTGGCACTGGTTCTTTACATTTTACAATCATCTGCTTCTATATGCTTTAATATATCATATATTGATCTATATGTTGTTGTGATTTAAATATTTTCGTTGCAAGTATCTTGTTCATTTGTTTATTTATTTTCAAAACTCCTAAACAACTAAATCACCACCATCACACTAAAGCCTTAAGAGCCTTAGCAACTAATAGGGTCTACCCCTTTGGCTTCGTTAGGAGTTGGCCTAAACAAAGGAGTCAAGAACATGGTGACAACCTTGACTCGAGATTTTCCCCCAAGGACACATCAAGTCGCTTGAAGATTTCTGCCACGTTCCCCCCCAGGTGTGTGAAAGGCGGCAACAGATAGCACTTGGCTCGAGCTTTCCCCAAGGTCACACCCAGTGGCTTGAAGATTTCTGCCATGTTACCCAAGGTGCGAATTAGGCGGCAACATTTTGGCGACGTTGCCGAGGATAAATCTTTCTATTCCCGGAATACGACTTTGTTTTCCACTTTTATGTTTTTGCTTTGTTTGATGAATGTTTAGAGTAGATCTTTACTTTTCATCTGGCGACTCCACTAACGTTTTTCTCTTATAAATTTACAAATAATTCAAAAGATTAATTTTTGTGAGTGTTTAAATACATACTTTTCTTCTCACTTTGGCAACTACATTGAAGGGATAAAACCCCATTATCTCAAAAAACTTGTCAATATTTGTTGTATAGATGAGCACATGCGACACATTGAGATTTTTTTTGAAGCTCATCGGTTGAAAGCTAGACCTGTTCAGTACAAGGTTCCATGGTTATATCAAATGCACATTGTTGATTTCTGATATCGAAGAACTAAGGGAGCAATGTGGTGCTTAGATAGTCGAATTTTTTCACCCAATCGATTTCTCAAACATCCCAGGTTTTCCTAACTTTGTTCATGGTGTGGGGGATATATATAAATGGCTTCCAGTGTTCCATAAAAATTATGGTGATTCGTCCATCTGGCATGTCAAGTCTCTCCTTCAATTGATGCCCGACTCCAATGTTCTTTATGAGGACAAATCATCCAAACCAAGGGTTTTTCAGAAAGGAGACACAGTGTTACTTTGGGACAAACAGAGAGAAAAGCTAAGCAAGCACGGAAAATTTGACAGTTTATGGATGGGCCCTTACATCATTCATTATGTGGCGGGTGACAACTCTTTTTATCTCAGTGACATGGATGGGGAAAAGCACAGTCTGCCTGTCAACAGATAGATTCTGAAACTGTTTTTCAGTGAAAATATTTGATGCCCATGGGGGCATCTTTGTATCATCACTCTCTAAACCTCTCTTCACATTTGATTTCTTAGCTTAGTTCATTTTCTGTATACTACTTTGTACATTATTTTCTGTATATTAGTTGTATAAAAAATAATGATAATAATAATAAAAATAAAAATAAAAATCATTTTTGTATCATATGCTGCCTAAAAAAAGAGTCATTTTTGTGTCATATGCTGCCACTTATTTTGTTTCATTTAGTTATCTATATACATGTGACTGACTTATCCTAGTTTTTGTGCAGGAACCGGAGATTCTAGGTTTCTCATATGATCGATTTCCATGAGGTTCAGATCACTCACACGTCCCACAGTTGGAGCCAGATGTTACCGACTAGGTTGCACCTAGTTCGACTTTCAGTGAGCTGCCAATGATGAACAAGATACTTGTTCCTATTCAGAAGTCATTTCAGGCCTTCATGGCCATTTTATTTTTTGTAACACATGTTCATACCCCCTTGGGGAAATTGTAAAAAATGTCTTAGCATTTAATTTTTTATAAAAGGCTCGACTTCCCGAACTTAAGCATCAAGCCGACTAGCCCAAAGTGTTTTTTCCCTTGGTTATTATTGGTTGTTGAACAAACGACTAATAATTTCTGAGTTTTTCACTCACCTCCGAAGCTGGGGTAGTCATCTTGGTGTTTTGGCCTAGGGAGGTTATTAAAGCCTTCGTGTCAATGTTTTTCAACATGCTAGGCATTCGAATTGAATCGTATGGACATGTACTAGGTCCCCCTAGAGTTTCGTCAGTTTCCGCAAAAAATAATTTTTTCCATTTTTTAAAGCCATTTTTTAATGGTTTAATTAAAAAACTTCAAAGTGTAATAAAAGTCAAATACGGAGTCCATTTCTGACATGAGGACACTAGTTTTCACACTCACTGTTCCCACTTTACCCTAGGGACCACTTTCCACATCAGTTGGGCAACCCGATCACCCCGTGAGGCATTATTTAGCTAAAAATGCATCAAGATGGCATTTTAATGCTAAGTTTGGACAAATTGGTATATGGGACAAAAGTCAAAAAGTCAAAAAGAGACATAAGAAATGAGTGGTGTGACTTAGCATGGTTTGTCCCCCATGGAGGCGACCTCATCCTTAAGCAAAAGCGTCACTTTGAATTTAGTTTTCATGCCATGCATTTACCCAAGGTTTGAAGGTGACGCCCATGTGCTCACCTCTTCGCTTCGTAATTCAAGGTATGGCCCACACCCTCTTTCATTGGTGACTTGATTAGCTAAAGGATGACATCACGAAAAGATTCTCGACTTAATGTTTGGTGACGTGCATATGTCCACGTGAGGGATTCGTGTATCACTCCAAATAATGACGCAATGGCTTGAGCTGGTATGTGTTACGTGAGATGTGGCAGCTCGCACTTGGGCTCGGCATCTTGACTTGAGATATGTTGGAGTGGTGACGAATAGTGGAGGGAGGTCGCCTACCTTTTGAGAGGTGGCACCTCCTCCATGGTGATCTTTCCAACCAAAATCAGATCGCATCCGTAGTTAACTCGTGAGCGCCAACAAAGACTACAGGTTATCCCTTGTTCACGCCGACTCCATCTCTAGTTTTGGAGGTGCCCCCTGGTTTGGCATTTTCTATATAAGCTGGTCTCTTCCCTTTATTTAGCATCAAAAGGTGGAACATCTGCTTGTATACATTGTAATAGTTTTCTTGAGTATTGTGAATAAAAAGCTTTGGAGGCAATTTCTGTGTGGGATCTATGGATGTTTGGATGGAGTTTACTCTACATTAGTGAGGTAACTTGTATTTGTTTTCATGCTTGCATATGTTTGGGATTAACTTGCTTTCAGAAGGAAATGGTATTTTTGTAAAGATAAAAAGTAATTCTTGATAGGTTACTCTTTTATTGCAAGTCGAAGAAGACTATTTGATATATGTATGATTTCATGTTTGGGTCTACATTGTTGTTCTAGTCTTTTTTTGGTTTACACAGGTATTTTTTAATCCCCATTGCTAGTGTTGAGAATCTTTTGCAGGAAGCTAAAGCTGGAGTATTGATGAGCGAATGTGCTCTACCTTTCCTTCAGTGAATTGCAAAATAAGCTTTCTCACCAAGGAGACATTTTCTCTCCTTTATTTCTTGCTCTACTCTGGGTTCTTTAACTTTTGATCCACAACTTTCTTAAAAGTTACTTTTAGTTTCAAACGTTTCCATATTAGATCTAGCATCTAAGGTCATATTAAAGGTAGATCTAATGTCTAAAAGTTTCTATTTCTAGTCTGCTTCAAAGGTACATTTAAAATTCTAGATCTAGTTACTTCTCTCTTTTTTCCGCAAGTTTAAAATTTTAAAAATTAAAAAAGCTTGTTGAAGAAGTTTTGTGCATTTTAAAGTTTTATCTAGCATTTTAGTGTTTGAGATTTGCTTGCCATTTTTTTCAAGAGGCAAGCAAAGATCCTAAGAAGGCAAGCTTTCTAGCTTGCCTTACTTAGTTGTTTCCTTTATTTATAATCAGATGTTACTTGAAATTTTTTTGTAACTTTTGTATGTTGTCCAAAGACACTTCCAAAGTGTTTTTGGGCATCTTTCGCTGCCATTAGCTTGCTGGTTTTTAGAAGTCCCATTAAAAAAGAGAAGAAAACTCTGCCCGAAAATACCTTTTTTGGACATCAGGAGCTCCCACAAGGCTTTCCCCTTAGTTGGGCTTCTTTTCCTTATACTTTGTAAGCCTTTGGATCCCAGATAACAACAACCAAAGAGCATTTTTGTTGAAGCATTGTAACCGATTAATAAAAGCAAGTTTGAGTAGGCTCGTTAGAGCCCGGTCCCCATCACCCTTGGGGGGTTTTGTGTCAGTGTCATTTTTTCTGTTTTCCTTATATGTTGTTAACTTAGTTGTTTTTCTTTATCATTTCATGCTTGGTTTAAGTTTTGCAAAAGTAATCTGAATACTTACCCACTGCGCTATACTGAAGTACCATAAGGGAAAAGATTTGAGCAGTGTAGTAATTAGAAAACAATTTTGTTATGCACTACTGAGTTTAAAATAAATCGCCTCGCTTTCCCGAGTACAGGTTCATGGATAAGGGCTTTCCCGAGTACTGAATCTGGAAAGAGACTCTTGGGTTTTACCTTTTTCTAAATCAGAAAACTTGTTCTAAAACTTTTAAAATTTTGCAAGGCCTTTATCTCCATATCCTCTACTTCCACTGCAGCTTCGTCTGATCAGTTGGTAGTGTCAGAAAGGGATTTAGGTGACTAGCTTAATTAGTTTCGACTCCAGAAATTAATCTCCCCAGGTGAAAATCCAACGCCTCGAATTAAGCCATTGCGGTGGCAAAATCCACAAAGGAAGCAAGAACAACTGGGCAGTGACCTCGAGACTTCATTAGACTACACCCTTCTTGGTGTAGTGTTGAACTAGTCTCAGAGACTCCAACCAACCCACATATTCCTTGCGGGGAGCCGCATCGGTTAATGGTTTTGGACATACTCCTCGTACCTCCGGGTATATTGGGAGTTCCCGTCCCCTGAGTTAATCAAGATCATTACGACATAAATAAAATCAACCAAGAATTTATCCATTCCTTAATCAATTCATTTAATAATCTAAAATTTACCAACCGAGACACTGCAATACTTTCACTGAGACTACACTAGCAACCCACATTTACAAGCACTCTTTTCATTTTGGCACTGGTCTATTCTGTTCTTTTTGCATAAGTGAATTACGCAATGTGTCATTGAATATTGTGTATCTAATTTGAGTTAAAGTGTTGCTAAGGTTAATCTTGTTTGCAATAATTGGTAATCTTTAATTTCATCCATTCCATATTAAAACTCCTAGAATTAATTATTTCTCACGTAGAGTAAAAACCCTAGACTTTACTTTTCATTAGGGTCCACCCCCCTTGGCTTCGCTAAGAGTTGGCCTAGACGGAGGAGCTGAGTATCAGGTGACAGCACTTGGCTCGAGCTTGCCCCCAAGGTCACACCCAATGGCTTGAAGATTTCTGCCATGTTACCCGAGGTGCAAATTAGGCATCAACACTACCTATCTAGGACAGAGTATCATACTGAAACATATGACGGACCTTTTGGCATGATACAAAGTGTTGAAGACTTGGAATTACTTCTCGAACATTTAAGTGAAGAAGAGGTCCACGATACCCCTATCGAGGAGCTTCCTTATGTTGTCATAAACAACATCGAATGTGTGGAAATCCCTCTAAGTTATTTTAGAAAGGAAGAGATTAAGTGACTCATTAAAGAATATGATGCATCTCTCAATACACAGCAGGATTCTGAAGATGGGCACATCCGTGACAATCTAATTGAAGAAGTTCATGAAGAAACCTCATCTGAAGACATTTTTGAAAACCATCCTCGTGTCATATCAACAGAAAATAATGAAGATGTTGAAAACCATCCCCATGTCACATCAACATAAAATATGGAGGATATGGATAAGCTAGAGGAACCCATTGAGCAGCATATCCCAAGCGACCCCATTGAAGATATTGATGAAGGTCCCTTGATTAAAGGTGTTATTGAAGCCTGAAGGTCCTCTTCACTGTGCCATGATAGAAACTACTGAAGACTTGAAGTATCCTCAGGATTGTTTCAGCGAGGATGATCACATGTGTATCCCATATTTGCCTCTAGAAGAAACCATCATAAAAATTTATAAAGAAAATTATGATGAAGTCTATATGGTGTATGATGACACTCCTCCATGTTCTCCTCATGGTGATAAGAGTTTGGAAAGTTCATTCCCTTGTAACATCTCTAAAATCAGACTTTCTGAAGAAGAATATGGTGAACATGATGATGAGCATAGCCAGGAATATGATGCCATGGATGAAGAATCCCCCATATTTGACAAAGGTATGGATGATGATTTTTGGGCATACATTAAGAAGCCCATTTTTTATGTATCAAGAGAAGGAAGTGTCGATTTGGAGACCTTGGGAGATCTTGGTATGGAAGAGGATCATGTAGAGTTCTCATATGATCATCCAGAATCACACACAAGTGTTAACAGTGAAGATTTGGGAAAGCAGTGGATTGAAGAGTCAGATTCGATTCAACCGATGGAATGTCAGTCTCAGCCTACATCTTCACATTCAGAGGTTCCTCATGATTTGGAGCATCCTGGGGCTTGCACAGAGAGTTATCAACCGATAAGCCCTTTTGATATGTATGATGGAGTCGTTGATCTTCCTCATCATATAGATATCTACATTAGCCCTATCTAGGTTTGGATAGAAGAAGTATGCAAAGCACATGCCAAGTTGGGAGGCAGTTTGATGAAGTTCTACATGCCTATGATTTCCCGTCCAGCCCACCCCTCCTGAATATTCGTGCAGGTTTGCATTTTCTACTAAAGATATCATTGTTTCGGCTGGTAACCAAACACAATAGAAGAATTGTGAATTTTAAACAAATGTTAAGGTGGTTAAATTCGATTTTTCATTTTACTTAACATAGAGATTATGATATGTTTAGAGTAAGGAAATAAGCTCCTTAAAGTGAGCATTTACTTTATGTATTTCCTTTCTGTACTTAGGAATAAATAAACCTTTTATTTGTTAAGTTTTTGTTTTCCACATTTTTGAATAAATGCAACTTATGATTCATTTGGTTTTCATATAAAGCTTGTGCCACTAAGGTTTTCTTGTCAAGTTGAGATGAGTTTACAGTTTATATAAACAAGAGATTATAGTGTTCTCATATCCTCTCCTTACCCTATGACCAGGTTGAGCACACGTCCCACAGTTGAAGCCATGTTGTCGCTCCTGACCGGCGTGCGTGTGTCAAAGCCCAAAATTAGGCACACCGTCCCGATGGCAACTGCGAAAAGCGGAGCCACTGTCACCACGCTCCTCTCTTCCTCGCTTCAGGTTGGCTCTTCTCCAACTCAAGGGGGGCGTCCCTGGTGTTAAGATCGCTAAGGCAGGAAACAGTTGCAGATAAGGTGATTGGAAGAAGCTTCCTTGGTGAAATGGTTGTAGCATAGGAGTATTTGAAAAGGTTGATGCATTACTATTTGGGTCTAGAGGTGTGCCAGGAGTCGAGGCACATTTTCCTCGGACAGGGGAAGTATGCTATGGATATTCTAGAGAAATTTCAAATGCAAGATTGAAGACCAATGACTACACCTATGATCACCAATTGGAAGAAGCTTCATGCTTCTGAGGGGAGTTGGTGGATCTGACTATATATCATCAGTTCATTGGTTCATTGATGTATATGGTCAACAACAGGACATATATTTGTTTTGCAATGAATACTCTGAGTCAGTTCATGGTGGAGCCTTGGAGAGTTAATTGGATTGCTACAAAAACATGTGTTGAGATACCTGTGTGGCACAATAGATTTTGGTCTAGAGTCTAGACTATAGGAGAGGAGATGGAGTTAGGTTGGTTAGTTATACAGATTTTGATTGGGAAGGTGGTGTGACGGACCAGAAGAGTACATCCGAGCGTTGTCTAGGTCTGGGCTCAGCAAAAGTGTCTTGGTTCAGTCGAAAACAGAAGTCAGTTGCACCGAGTTCTGCAGAGGCAGAATATATGGCATCCAATCAGGCCAGTTGTGAGGCCATATGGCTTCGCAAGTTGTTGGTTGGGTTATTTGGTCAGTTGTTGAGAGCAATAGTGATTCAGTGTGATAATCAAAGTTGCATTAAGCTTACGGAGAATCGAGTTTTCACAACCGGTCAAAACACATTGAGATTAGGTACCACTTCATTCGTGACTATCTCTAGAGAGGAGAAGCGGAGTTGCAGTATTTTCCTATTGAAGAGCAAGTGGCAAATCTTTTGACAAAGTCTTTGGGCAAGTTTAATGATTTCAAAGACAAGTTAGAAGTTGTGGCAAACACTTTCCTTGATAAGAGGGAGTGTTGAAAAATTTTACCAAAGCAAGCGTTTATCACTTCGGATGCCTAGGAGCGGAAAAGTGTCTAATGTGGTCCCTAATCACTTTATAAAAGCAAGATATACTTTATGAGAGATAAAGTCACTTTTTAATGTGTGTTCATGGTTTACCGTTTAATTAATTTGGCTTTGTGAGAAATAAAGTGAGAAAGTAATTAAATGCTTCATTAATTATTTAAATGAAAAGTACATTAAAATTCATTTAATGATTTTTTAGTGAGCATTTATTCCTTGCCCTAGATCTCATTAAGTCAAGATCTAATCTTGACCATTGATCTGAAGGTGGTAACTATGAACAAAAAGGGGAGAAACTAGGGAAAAAGCTTTGAAATATGGAGAAAAAAGAGAGCAAAAAAGGAGAAGTCGATAAGAGAGAAGAGAGAGAGGAGACAAAACCCTTGCACAGAATTTTTGTGGCTGAGTAACAGGGCAGAAATTCCAAGACTGAGGGCACATTTTCCCAAACATTCCATACAGCAGCAGCACATGGATTCCGAGGCAGTAAATCACTGTAACAGGCACGTTTTCCAAGATAGACCATACAGTATTAAATGCAGTCTGTACAGGCACAAATTTCGAGCAGAAATTTGCTATAGTGGGGCATGAATCCTGAGGTGTGAATGGCTGTAGCAGAGCACAGATTTCGAGGAAGACATTTTCTGTAGCAGTGGCACAAATCTCTATGCAGAAGTCTGACAGTGGCACGAAAAAATGAGTAAATACAGTATGATTTGACAGTCCATACAGCCTGTAATAGGGCACGTTTTTCAAGGTAGTACCGCATAGAAAATAAGGAAAAGATCAGAACAGTTTTCAAGGCAGATTCCAGACGTCTGTTGGTTGAGATAAGTTGAATTTAATTGATATTATACTGCTGTACCTTACCTTCCTGAAGAAGCAAAAATAAAATCATCTCTCATCAGGTTTTCCCTTGGGGGTTTTTCCTGGGCTAATTTGGCTAAAAATTCTGAGTTTTAATTTTTATGTGTGGCTGATTTAAATTTCTGAGTTTTTAAAAAGTGTGTAACAATTCCTAGTGTTTAAATTTCAGTACCTTTTATGATTAAAAAAAATTTTCATTTGCAGCAGTGTTTAATGAATGGGGTTTGGGCATTAAACAACATGTACTGAAAAACTTGAAACAGGGTAGGGAATAAGGAAAATTTACACACAAGACCATCACATCTTGGAAAGAGGACCAGGAGGATCTGCCATGTCCTTGACCACGGGTCTTGATCCCCGCTAGACCAACACTTTTACATAAAAAAGCTCCATCTTGGGCTTTTACAATGAAAAAAAGACCCCCCTCTTTGGCACACCTGGTAGAGTGCGCTACAGAGAATCTGGGGCATAACACACTCGATAGATAACATTTCTTAAATTCAGGTTTCCCTTTAAAGCCAATATTTTATAAAAAAATATCTTATCCTTTTCTGGGCTTGCATTGGGTCCATTAATAAACCATTCTTACACAAAATGTAAGATCTATCTACACATACATTAAGAAAATAAGCTTAAAGGAACATATCTGCCACAGATTTATTGCTGCCAAATCTATATTTGGAAAAAGAATATTTGCTGAATAACAAGACAACACATTAGAACTCACCTTTCATGATTTCCAATTGCAGTCATATATGGCACTCGGGAGGCAACTGGACCAATCATTTCAAGAAAGAAATCCCATTCGGCTAGAAATCCTGTTGCATAGCTAATATCTCCTATATGAAGAATCAGATCTATCTTCCCTGCATGCACTTCCCTTTCAACTGCATCTATCACCTGCAATGCTCCTGGCTGCAACAACCAATATCAGTCAATTCTGAATGAAGAAGACCATAAAGCACTAAAAAATCCAGGAAGTACAATATTATCTGAAAAAGTCTAAAAAGATGTTAGATGCATAAATGGCCCATTTTGGATATCAAACTCATAGAAGCTGATAAACATAATCAGAAAACTCGATTCTCCTCCCCAATTACAAATAGCATATATCCTGGCAAAAGAAAGACCTTAACTGTAATGTCCCCTTTTTGGAATTTTGGAGAAAATTACAAATTGGGAAAAATTTGAGCTTAACTAGTCATGAATCTAGAAGGTTCCAACTTTCACCAAATGATCCCGAATTTGAAAGGCAATGGTATGGTGAGTCTTAAAACATCCCAAAGTGGTTTATGGACACTTTGTATCTGACTTTAGACCTCTGCAACCTTGTTTGGGGTTAATGACAAAGGGAAAAATTACTAGGAAATTGTGATGAAATTCCCCCTAGGGTGTAGGCAAAAAGGGATTCCCGACTCATGTACGACCCTCCCAAGTTTATAAGCAGAGTATGGGGACTGATATAATACCTCATGGACTGTCATTACACATGGTTATTAGTTCTGGAAACTGTTTATAGAGTCCCACATTCGTTTGTAACTTTCAGTGATATTGCTCAAGGGGAAATGACATAGATAGCTTCAATTTAACTCATAAAAAGTAAATGAACTGGTTCAAAACAGAGCATGATGAATGGAGACCATATACAGCACACAAATATCTTCCTCAACAGCATTTAACATCATAGAAATTCCTCATTAAAGATCAGATACATATCTCCTTCGAATTGGAAGCCAAATACATGAAAACTAATCATTCAAGTGCATGCGAATGCAAGGCTTTCACGCTGGATTTTATTGGATTTCGAGCTATAGAGCATATGGTCATGGAAATACAGAGTTATACCTCATTTATGGCTGTCACAACATCATCAAACTCAGAGAAGAGCCCTCATACAAATCTGGTATAAAACTACTTCAGGATTGAAGCCAAAATCCATGAAAACTAGTGATACAATGGCATGAGAATGCAATATTTTCACACAAAAGTTTCTTGAATTTCGAGTTGCATAGCATATGGCCATGAAAGTACAGAGAATTACATAATATATGGCTTCCCCAACATCATCAAACTTGTTGTCCGCCGATTGCACACCAGCAGCAGAAATCTTCTGAAAGCTGTCTCCTCAATTGAGAAACTGGAAGAGGTGTGGCCTTGGGGGCAAGCACAGAGCCAGGTATTGTCAGCTACTCCTTGCTCCTCCGTTTAGGCTAACTCCTAACGAAGCCAAGGGGGGTCATCCCTAACAAAGTGTTTTCTATGGCTCAATGTGTTTAAGTGTTTTTGATGTTATGATGCAGATGGGTGTCTTTTAGGAGTTTTTGAATGATTACAACTTATAATAAAATGAGCAATCCACGTTGCGATTACAAAACACAAGATTTGAGACGAACAATACAAAGATGAATTGGAAATTAAAGGCATCCACAGATAGATAATGATTTAAGCAAACATTAGGGACAAATGGTCCAAATCAAGACGATGCATGGAAGTTTAAGATCAGTGCCAAAATGGAGTCAAAAGTGCTTGTGAATGCTGGAATACAAGTCTCAATAGTAGTGTTTGTGAGATCGTTTTGCAATTGTTCTTGGTTTATTTTATTGTAAATTTTAAAGATGATCTTGCTTAAGATGTCTAGGAAACCTAACCAGAAATACTTTCAGTGGCTCCATTCGAAAACATGATGGCCCTGTCTGGAATCACAAGCCAGGTGTTCAGAGAATTTAACCAGCGAGTGTCCAGAATGGGTCGCCCGGTGCCCACACTTGGAATTTGCCCATTACCTGAGTATTTATCAAGATAATGTCGGTGCATTGGTTATGGGGTGAAAGTTTTATTATGTTATCACTTGCAAGATTAACAAATCCAATCACCGTTCTGAGTACAAGTCCAACTTTGAAAGTCGGCAGAGCATACTAGGTGAGGGATAGCAACGAACTAAATTTTAGAAAGGGGAGTGTGAATTGCAAATTTTAAGTTAAGAGCACACAGTTCAACTCTCTGACAGAGAGCGCTCTTGACTTCGTCTTATGACAGAAGTTCAAGAGACTTTAACTATTCTATATGCCTAATGCGAGGAAAATGCAAATCTACTATGCTCTCCGACAAAGAGTGCTCTTGACTTGGGTTATGGCAAGTTCAAGAGACTTTGGTTTATTTTAAGAGACAATCAGATTGTACAAAAGAAACCAAATGATAGTTCAACGAAATTGATAACCAATGAATAGCAATTAATAAACTACTTCCAAAATGAACTAATCTAGTAATTAGTATTCTACAACAAAATGAAACTAAGCTACTAGCAGAAATAAACTAAGCCAAGAGGAAGCAAACCACTCAAAGGACAATGCAAGACTTCCCCAAATGGGGGAAGTTGGGTGTGGGGGATTAAAAACCCCACTAATCAAACTTTATTAATAAGTACAGATGCCTTTGGGATTTGAAACCCTTGGAAGGACTTTGAGAGAAATAACTTGGAAAAAACTCGAAACAAGCTCTTAAGAGCTATTACAAAGGATAATGGCTAATCAATGACTTTTGGTTTGGATCATCCTTATGGTTTCTTCACTTTCTTTTTGGTTTAGATCTTTTTGTTTCAAAGCTTCTCAAGCTCTTTTCTCCTTCAAAATGCCTACACAAACGATCCAACTCAACGCACCCCTTAGTATTGATCAAAAATAAAATATGAGATCTAAACTAAGTATAAACTAGAAACTTGACAAACAATGCAAGTCCGGTCTCAAAGATGATGTCTAAGAATTAAACTTAACAATGAAAACTAGCTAACATGCAAATAACAAAACTAACTTTGCAAGGAAATCTAATGCAAACTTAACAATGAAACTATATGCCTAATCACTTTTTTAATGCAAAATTTAATTTTTTGAAATGAGATCTAATACTAGTATTAAAATGCAAACTAAGATCTAAAAAATGCAATCAAGAAGCTAACTAAAAAAAGGAAATTAACTTAACTAAGACTCTTTTTTTTTTGGCTTTGTGGACTTTTGAAGCAAGGAAAGAAAAACAAGCAAAAGAAAGGAAAAAAGGGGATTGGAAGAAGGGGGAAAGGTGAGTTCAAAGTGAAGATAGAAGGGACAGCCAAACAATGGATATGGGGCAGCGAACAGTCAACAAAAGGGGCTGCAAACAATAAGGAAAAGGGATGAAAAAACAAAGGGAAAAAAGGTAAAAAACGAAGCTAGAAAAGAGGGCTAAGCTTGGGACAAAACTTTAGTGTAAAAAAAGAAGAGGAGGAGTGTGGGAAAGACAGGCTTGTAGATCCGCTACTCAACAATAGAACCAAGTAACCAAGTTTTGAGTTTTTTTTTTAAAAGGACGGATCTTCGAACTTAGCACTTCTTTGCCAAATCTCTAATGCTTGAGATCAACTTTGGGATATCCTGAAATGCACATGAATGTTAAAAAGTAGGTCTTTTGAAGAGGTGAGAGATGCAACCGAGCTCAAGCCTCTCTTCAACCTATTAGATCTGCACAAGAAATTACTCACAAACACACCTCGATCAAATATTGCATGTAAAGAAAAATGGGACTAGAAGAGTATAAGTATTTCCAACTAAAATCTACTCCTTCTAAATCACATAGAACCTCAACATGAATGGGACAAGTTGAACCCAAATGCCCACCCTATGGGCTTAAGAAAGCCTTCTAAGCTAAATAGTTGATCAAAGTAATGAAATATGAGCAATAAACAAATTACAGTACCACCTTAGAATAGATGAAGCACTTCCACAACAAGCATCAACACCACATAGACCTCCAAAGTCGCTTTATTTCAATAAGCCAATGGCTATACGATTACAAAATGGCAGAGTAAGTTTGCCCAAAAAATCCATTCTGAAAAGAGTGCCAAGCACCTCTATTTATACAAAATACCAAGCCCTAGGGGCTTTTAATGAACCAGAGCTCAAGTCGGAGTTAAGCTGAGCTGAAGCGGAGTTGAACTGGGCTTGAACTGAGTTGAACCGGAGTTAACTGATAATAAGTTGCCAACACACCCAATCAAACCCCCACCAAAAACAAATTGGCTTCCTTTACTATGCGTGAGCTTTCTTCCACGTGAGTTTCTTGAAGGTAGGTGAAGAGTGGGTGATCTCATCCCAATTATCATTCGCTGGCCACACTTTATTAAACGTAAGTCCCATAACTTAAGCGAATGAAGGGTCCGCTTCTCAACCAGCGCATCCATCTAGCGAGCTAGCGTGAGATCAACCTTGGCGTCACCATTATAACAAATCATGACCATACACCTTGTAATAATTTGTTTGCATATTCCATGGTTAAAAACTAATAGTGGTTTAAAACGTAGAGGGGTCCACACATCCCACTCGGACCACCACTCACGCTAGTGTGACTCTTCATGCTAAGCCAACATCACATTCTACTTTAAACAAATCGTGACCATGACAAGGAATAATCTTTTTGAACCATGGTTTAAAATAAATATTTATTTGGAGAGAGGCCCACCCAATCCTACTCACAACCCTCCCACACAAACATGGGTCCTCATGCTTCACGTCACCTTCTCTTTGATAAATTCGATCTCACCTTTTCAGCCAAATTTCTAACTTCCATTAAGCTAAAGAGAGTCGTAACTTAATGGGGACCCATATGCCAAGTCACCCCATCAATAAAAATTTAATTTTGACTTTGAATTTTGACTTTTCTAAATTTGGATTTTAGTGCATTTTATCCAATTTTAGCATTTAAATGCTACTATGATGCATTTTTAGCCGAATGATGACTTTCAGGGTTCTCCGGCTGTCTGATTTATGGTGAAAGTGGCCCTTGGGGTAAAGAAGCTGCTCTGGGCTTGAAAATGAGCCCAACCGTGCCAAAAACGCACTCCTGATCAATCTTTCTTTACATTTTGAAATTTTCCATTTAAACCATTAAAAATGGCTTTAAAAACAAAAAAATATATTTTTCTCGGAATCCAACGAAACTCTAGGGGGACCTAGTACATGTTCATACGACTCAAGCGGAATGCCTAGCATGACAAAAAACACTGACACGAAGGCTCTAATAACCTCCTAACGCCGAAACACCAAGACAACTACTCCAGCTTTGGAGGAGCGAGTGAAAAACTCGAAAATTATTGGTCGTTTGTTCAACATCCAATAATAACCAAGGGAAAAAACACTTTGGGCTAGTCAGCTTGATGCCCTAGTCCGAGAAGCCGAGCCTTTTATAAAAATTTAAATGCCAAGACATTTTTTACATTTTCCCCAAGGGGGTGTGAGCATGTATTTTACAAAAAATAAATAGTTCAGCCAAAAACTGGCTAACTCTGGAACACACTAAACTTCTGAACTCTGGAGATGAGCATTCATCATGCTCGATAACTTGCGGCTCAATAGGAAGTTCAACTATTGTACAAAATAGTTGGTAACATCTGGCTCCAACTGTGGGACGAGTACTCACTTGTTTTATTGATTAAAGAGAGTGCCCAAGAATCCAAGAATCTCTGGTACCTGCACGTAAACAGAAGTGTCTTAGTTTCACGTATATATGATGAAAATTATGCCAAATATATACCAACAAAAGGATGATCTATTTTAGGAAATACAAAGTACAACATTTTAATATACATGAAAATATAATACAATATAATGATACAAAAATAGAAGCATGTAATGTACAACAAGAGAGGGTTTAGAAAAGCCCTGAAATGCCCTAGTGGGCATTTATAAGTCATTGCTATAGAACAGCTTCAATTGTTGTCCGTTCATGGGTAGGTTTAGCCTTTCTCCTTCCATAGTGTTGAGTATGAAGGAATTCATGACGGCAAAGTCACATATGATATAAGGGCCTCTCTAGAGGCTGTCAAATTTTCCATGCTTCCCCGATTTTTCCCTTCTTTTGTCTTACAAAAGGACCGTGTCTCTAATCTGAAAGGATCTAGGCTTAGCTGACTTGTCGAAGGTTCCCTTCACGCTCTCTTGATGTCTCTATTATCACATATATAGTAGCTAGGCTACCATATTCTATTTTTCAGACATAGTACTTTTTTCATCCAGATCTCTTACATATGAGATGCTAAGATGAGCAGTTTTGATGGATCATTATTATATTAGTGGACTATTGTACTCTCCCATGTCAGGACTGAGTCTCAAGACACTTAGATTTGAGGACCGATGTAGCCATTTATGTCATTTTCAGAGCAGTCATTGATGCCCAGTTTTATGTCAGTTCTTTCTCATTGGACAGATGGTGTCTCAGATGGATTATATTGCTTGGTTATGACTCAGCATTTTATATTGTGTTATGGTTATTATTGCTCTTATACTGATTCTTGTAACATGTATTAACTTGTGGTATCATGATCTGGCGGTCATATTTATATGGACTTGGTTGTATATTGTACTATGTATTGATGTCCCTACTTAGACTTGGAAGTTCTTGATCTATACTCATTGGTTTTACCCTCCTTAGGGGGAATAGAGGTAGTCATTCCCACCATTGTTTTGGCTTACTAGTGTTGGCTCCATCATTCATTGTCTTCACCCATCCATTACCTTCCAGTTTAGTTTTCAACCTGGCTGACTTCTTGACTTATGGCATGGAGGATCTTTTTCCCCGCTAGAACTTTTGTTGGACAAGCCTCCCTGTTTATATTGTGTCTCAGCTCTGAGTTGGTGACAAAACTTGCCTTTGGTAAGTTGGATAGTATGCCTAAATCATTCTGGTCGGTTGTCCCGATGTTTCGCACTATGCAGAATTCCCCTAGTCA